>JAMPIV010000926.1:0-45000 GCA_024509875.1 Oreohelix idahoensis
ATTTAAATATTCTTTAACAAAATATTTTATTTTAACTATCATTATATTTTATTTTATCCCTAAAAATATAATCACAACTCACTATTTTTTTTTTTTATTTAATTTGACTATACATGAGGTGGGTCAGATCAGGAGAACTATAGTGGCAGCCAAGAGGGCAGAGGGCGTGCGGGAACTCGCCGCGACCAGGTCTGCTGGGGCACGATCTACTAGGTGCGCGGGGGGCGTGTACACGGGTGGCACCAGGAGGTGGAAGGTCACGCTCACGACCCGTCCGCGGCTCAGTGCGGAGGAGGGGAGCATTGAGCGATCACCAAAAATGCGCATTGCCAGGGTACGCTACTAGGCAGTAGTGAGGGGGGTGTGGGGGGGGGGGGGCTAGTAGGAGGTGGCGGACAGGTGGCGTGGGTCGTGTTCCGGGGTGGTGTTGGGTGTGATAGCATTTTAAGGGTGCCAAGGAGGCTCCGTTTTGGCCTCGCGTAAGTAGGCACGGTTTTGTGTGTTTGGTTGGTTGGGGCTTGTGGGTTAGGTGGGCGGGGGGGGGGGAGGGTGGACCCTCCTACGATTAAAATAATAAATTTTTTTCCGCCCCGGCACGCCCGCGCCGCCGCCTCCACCCGCCTCTGCTCGCCGCTACTTCTGGGGGATGTATCTCCTTTTCTTCAGATTCCACCTGTGCAGCGGTGGTGGTTGCCAGGGTGTTTGGGTATGGGGGGGGGGGGGGGGGCTGGGGCGGTGTGTGGGCTAGGGGGTGTGTGCCGGGCCTTACCTTACTACTATGTCTCCCGGCGTGGGGGGTGGGGGGGGGGGGGGGGGGGGGGGGGGGGGGGGGGGGGTGGGGGGGGGGTGGCTGTGCGCGGGGGGGGGGGGGGGGGGGGGTGGGGGGGGGGGGGGGTGGTGTGGTTTGGTGGGGGGGGGGGGGGGGGTGGGGGCGGGGGGGGGGCGGGGGTGGGGGGGGGGGGGGGGGGGGTGGGGGGGGGGGGGGGGGGGGGGGGGGGGGGAGTGGGGGTTGGGGGGGGGGGTGTTCGAGGGTCGGGTGGGGAGGTGACTGTCTGGGGGGGGGTGAGGGTCGTTGGTTGGTAGGGGGTTGGGGGGGGTGGGGAGGGGGAGGGTTGGGGTGGGAGGGGGTGGGGTGGGTTGGGGGGGATTGCTGTTTGTGGGGCGGGGGGGGGGTGGTTTGGCGGGGCCGGGGGGGGTGGGGGAGGGGGAGGGGGTGGGTTTGGGTGGGAGGGTGGGGGGGGCGGTGCCGGGAGGGGGAGGGGTAGGGGAGGGGTGGAGGTGGGGGTGGTGGGTTGGGGGGGGGGTTTGGGCAGGTGGGATGTGGAAGTATGGTGGGGAGTGGGCGGGATGGGTGCTGTCTGTGTAGTGGTGGTGGTAATAAGTAAGGCTTCGAATGAAGGTAGGTAGGTGAGTGAGTGAGGGAGCCGGCCGTATGCGTGGAAGGGGCGGAAGGGCAGTGGTGTGGGCAGAGTACAATACGTGGGGGGTTGGCGGGCAGAGACGGATGTTAGAGGGGTCGTTATGGGAAATAGGGAGGTGGGGGTGGGGGTTTGAATAAAAGACGGGGAGAAGGGATGAGTGAGTGTGGGATTGGGATGCCTAGGGAGGGAAGGGTGGGATGGAGGGGATTCAGGTGTTAAGGGGGGGGATCTGGTGGGGGTGGCGATTAGTCCGGGTGTTAGGGTAGATGGGGGGGGGTTACGGTGGACTGGGGTGAGCATTTTTGGGGGGGGAGGGGTTGTTACGGGGTGTGGGTTAATGGGAGGGAGCTCTAATGGGGCGGGCCGGTAGGGGTTGGGGGGTGGGGGGCCCAGGGCGGGGGGGGGGGGGGTAGGTTTTGTGATCCAGTTGTGGGGTGGGGGGGTGTTGTTAGGTTGGGGATTGGCGGTGTTTGTGGTGCCAATTGGAGGGTTATGCTTGGGAGCGTCGGTTGAGTGGATTTGTTGGTTTATGGGGTTGTGGTGTTTAGTGGTTATGCTTGAGGGGGTGTAGTTGGGGGGGGGTGTGTGGTTTGGGGGTCGTTGGGTGCTTCTATTATGGTCCCCCCTTTCCCCCCCCCCCCCCCCTTTGGAATTGGGTTTGGGGGGTTGTGGTGGTGTTTGAGGTTGGGTATTTGGAACAGGAGCGGTCGTCACGGGGGGCGGGATTAAGGTCACGGGTCCATTTGAGTCACAATTTTTGTCGGGTTGGGGGGGAACATGCAGGGGGGTCACATATTTGGATAGTGCCAGCCCACGGGACGCTTGGTTATATTTTTTTTTTTTTTTTTTTTTTTTTTTTTTTTTCTTATTTTTTTTTGTTTTTTTTTTTTTTTTAATTTATTTTTTTTTTTTATTTTTGTTTTTTTTTTTTTTTTTTTTTATTTTTTATTTTTTTTATATTTTATTTTTTTTTTCTTTATTTTTTTTTTTTTTTATACCTTTTCCCTTTTTTTTATTTTCTTTTTTATTTTTTTTCTTTTTTTTTTTTTTTTTTTTTTTTTTTCTGGAGGGGATGGGGGGGGGAGGGGATTGGGAGGGGGAGGGGGGGGATGAGGGGGTGGGGGGGAGAGTGTTTTGGAGGGGGAGGGTGGTTAATGGGGACGGTTGTTAAGAAAGAGGCCGCGCGGAGAATCGTAGCCCGATCGAGGTGCAGTTGGTAGGAGTAGAGCGCACGAGTGTGTGTGGGGTGGCGGGGATCTTATGAGACACAGCCGATGCACACGCGGGAGGGCCACAACCAACCAGTCAACGGGGGGTGGTTGGGGGGGGGGGGCTGTTGAGCTACAGGTTAGGTGTGGCTCGGTTGCGGGTTGTGCTGTTTGGGTGGGCTATACACAAGGGGGTAGGGGGCGAGTGGGGGGGGTGGGGGGGTGGGTCGGGTTTTGTAATAGAATGGAAAAGAAAAATAGATAAGAAAATTTCTTATATTTTTATTTTTATTTTAAAAGAAGAACAGAAAATGGATTCTAATAAATAATGTATCTGAAAAAACTGTTGCATTCATGTGAGGGGGATGTTCGTGTGTGATATTAAGGACACACGATAAAATTGATGGTGGGTTTGTTTTTAACCTTGAGTGTGTTTCCCGACGTACCCCGAAAGGTTTGTGTGTCACGTTGACAAGTTGGTAAATCTCTCCTCATCGCCTAGGGAAAGAAGCTCGAAATGGGAAAACAATAGATTTGAACATATATGTACGTTTGCAGGAAGGCTTGGAAGGGGGTAAATTGGGGGAGCGCATGGGGTATTCGTGTTGGGGTTTTTTTTTCTTCAGGTAGGGGACTAGAGTTTTTTCTTGATTGGCCTGGTTATGACGTGCAATGTGTTCAAAAATGTGTGTTGGTGTAGCACGAAGGGGGTCTGTGGGACAGGGGGTGGGTACCCCCCAGTGATGGAAAAGGGGGGGAGGGGGGGTGGGGGATTGAATAATGGGGCTGTTGAAATTCTTGCTGAAGGGGGCCATCCAGGGCCCTCGGAGCTCTTTGTGTTTGTGTGGGGGTTAATGGTCTTTTTTGTTAAGTTGTGGTTTTAGTGCGTTTTTTGCGGATGGATTATTTTATACACGTATACATGCTTTTGGGGTGTTAATCATCGTCTCACTAAGGTAAACAGAAAACGACTCCTTCCTAAAGAAAGCGGTACGCAGTAATATATTTTCTGCCAGTCCAATATGGTTTCGTACAGCTCCGCCCCTACCAACGGCAATCTAGTCTAAGCCCCGCTGTCACTTCTTAATCACTGATGCCTCTTGTCTTGACTGTCAGTCCAAACGGTTTTTTTCTGAGCCTGGGCAGTGAGCTTTTATTGGGTTTCTCCGGCGCAAGGGCAGTCGCAATCTCTAAGACGGCACGCTTGTCCTAACCGACGCCGACCAAAGATGGTCACCATGGTAAAGCAGAAACGTTTGATCGCGCCAACGGCCATTCTCTCTGCAATCTTGATTTTCATGTTTAAATTATCAGGCATGCCCAATGTTTATTCTGATGATCTCAGATGTGGTTGTTTACCAATTCCCCACGATGCCTATGTGTGTCAGTTGTGTAATAGTAGTATGAGGTAATGCTGGTTTTGTTTTGTTCAAGCTCTGTTGGTAGTTGTCATCATGACTTCAATAGTTTGTCTTAAGGAAACTAGTATTGGAGATGTTCTCAGTTCCTGATATTAAGACAATTAATTTCCCCTCTTAATGTTAATTTTACAAAGTCATTTCAAGATGAGGGGACATAATGTTGAGCTCAGCTGGCCAATTCGCTTATCTGGCGTGATGGCGGCAGGAAAGGACTCCTCTGCTCGAATTCTCCTCTGGGTTCAGGAGACACCTCACTGATAGCTAAAAAGACCAAGGAGTATGCTGTCCGACTCAGGATTCAGCAAAGCTCTGACTAGGTGCTGCTCACTACCATCAAGACCACGGTCCCTGAAATCAAGAAGGATGTACCTTCTACTTCATAACTAACTTATAATTTCTTTTTACACTGATCACAACACAGCACAAACATTGAGTTCAGAGCGTTAGGCCAACTGTCAGCTTCATTTGAAATACTTTATTCCAGTATTACCCTTCTTAATGGTTACTACGCCTCTGCACTTCCAGCATTATTTCTTTCTAGTCAATCATCCAGGTGTCAGTGTACTGTTTGGCCATTCCATGCCGTTTTACTTCTCTCCGACACCCTCTGTTCAGGCTGGAGCATTATAGGCTTTACCTCACGTTTGCCACTGAACTACACACATATATATACAGGCATAAATCAACAATTCACATTCAATTTTCATTAAAAGATATTGAATGGTTCAAGCTTACCACAATTCCTAGGAATAAACACAGATACGTTGATTAGCAATGAATTCTGGCACAAACTGGCACAAATTCCCATCTGCCTATGTTCCAGGCTTTTATTTAGCAAAATATAAGCTGGCTTCAACGCACTGATGCTTTATCAAGCTTATTTAAACAAGTGGTTTCGAACTAACGCTCCCAAGTATGTATATCAGCGAGACTGGCCAATGAGCCACGTTTCGACAAGTGTTTGAAAAAATGTTACCCTTCCCCGTCTCCCTTGACAACGAAAGATAGTATTTATAGTCCGACCAATCGTGGTTAGGCTTTCATTTGTTGCGCTCCAATCAATTTGGAGTTTACATGGTAGACTATTTCTGTAACGTAAATTTTTTTCAAACACGTTATAAAAAAAATCTTATGAGCAGAAATGATTTTATGCTGTCAGGCATCCCCAATATTTTATTTTGGTTATAATTTATTAATTCCTGGACTATTTGCGTAACGTTTTACATATTCTTTGTCAGCAAGCCCTAAGGAACCCAAAAATACAAATTTAAAGGAGCTACGTGGCTGCGTTCAAAATATGCAATTTCTTCTACCTCCTGTTTCGAAGATGTGCTGTCTGGGTACTGTTATGTTTTCAAACGTAAACCCATCTATTGTTATCTTTCCTAATAAGAGTTTTTTATGATTTTAAAACCTAACTCTGGGATGGTTAATATATTTTATCACTGTCCGTCTGAAAAAAAGTTAGTGCATGGCCTTACACGCGTGATGGCAGCATTTGTGTATCGCGCGACGCGTGTTTAGTGTTCGGCTTTCTGCCTCTCCCTTCTCGCTATCCTTTTCTACTTGAGTCCATCTGTTCGTTCGTTTTGGTAACGTAATATAATTAATGTTAGGATTAATTTAGGTCATTACGCAGGGCCTCTCAATGTTTTTCTTAGAAATGCAGCACACGTTTCATTGAAGAAAGCGGGTAATAATACAGTAAGCTTTTACTATCAACGTGAAAGCGTTACAATTTGCAGACGTAGCAGAAAACAAGGGGGATTTCTAGTACATTCTTTGTGACAGCACTGTTATTTTACCATTGCTCTTCTCTTTATTAATTTTATTTGTTAGGCTTCATATTTACCTAATAATTTATATATGTGGATTAGAATATTCCACGACACCTCCCCTCTTAAAACAGACATTATATGTCAGTCCTTTATTCTATATACACATAGAGAAATTCATTATTATTTCTGGTGTTTACGGTGATTCTCATCACACGGATGGCGGCTTAAAAAATCCGCTCCCAAATTGGTTTTTCCAGATATATACTCAATGCTAAAATTATATGGAGCCAGAAGCAAAGACCATCGGAGTAACCTAGAGTTCTCATGCTTAGCCTGTGCTAGAAACGATAAAGGTTTGTGGTCAGTTTGCAACTTAAATGCCTTCCCATATAGATAAATATTGAATTTCTTTATTGCCCATATTACTGCAAGACATTCTTTTTCGCTAGTTGAGTAGTTGATTTCAGCTTTATTCAACTTTCTGCTAGCATATGCCACTGGGCTTAATTCCCCATCCAATGCATCTGATTTCTGTAGTAGAGTTGCACCCAGCCCAATATTACTTGCATCCGTCCTTACTATGAATTCTTGACTTAAGTCAGGTAATTTCAAAATGGGTTTACTTGTGAGCTTTTCCTTCAACTCTTGGTAAGTCATTTCACATTGTGGTGTCCATGTAATGCGATCTGGATGTCCTTTACGTGTCAATTCAGTTAACGGTGCACATATGGAATTAAAGTTTTTGATATACTTCTGGTAGAAACCACATAATGAGACAAAGGATCTCACGTCCTTCTTGGTTTGTGGTCTCGGGGCTTTCTGTAGTTTCTCTAAATTCTTTGGGTCAGGGGTCATGTTTCCCTGATAAACTGTGTGTCCCAAAAATTCCAATTCTTTACATCCAACGCAACATTTGGTTGGTCGGGCTGTTAAATTTGCCTCCCTAAGTCGATTAAACAGCATGTTCAGAGAGTCAATGTGTTCCTCAAATGTTTCTGTTGCTATAAGGATATCATCCATAAAATTTGTTATACAGGGATTATTCAGAGGATCCAATAATTTTCTCATCATTCTAGAGAAGACACTAGGCGCATTCTTCAATCCAAATGGCAATCTATTAAACTCATAGTGTCCTTCTGAGGTACTAAAAGCTAGGTATGGTCTAACCTCAGGCTTTACTGGAATCTGATAGTATCCTTTACTCAGATCCACTTTTGAGAAATATTTAGCTTTATTTAGTCTGGCAAACAGCTGATTTGTATCCGGCAATGGATCCACCTGTCCTTCTGTAATAGCATTCAGTCTCCTGTAATCTATACAGAGTCTATGTTCTCCAGAGGGCTTCCTTAAGAGTACAACCCCGGAACTATACGAAGACTCACTGTGCGAAATAATTCCTTCCTTCAATAGATAGTCTATCTCTTCCTTCAAAGCTTTCTCCTTAGCAAACGGAATCGAATATGGTTTCATACAGACAGGTGTGGAGTCTATTAGTTTCATATCATATTCCAATAGGTTTGTATGCCCTGGTCGGTCTGTTAACACCTCTGCATGATTATTTAGAACCTGTTGCACTCTCTCTTTCTGAGTTTTCGTTAAATGTGTACTGATTTTCACCTGTGCTGCTGTCTCACAGGGGTGTAATGGATATTCAAATGATGAAAGTGGTTCCTTTTTCATCTCCATGGCGATGGACAAGGTCAACAAGTGTGTCTCTTCCTGATGTTCTCTTTCCAAATATTTCTTCAGGAGATTCACATGATAGATTTTTTCTTTCCCCTTCTTATCTATCTTATAATTTGTTCTAGACACCTTCTCTAGAACTGTATATGGACCCTGCCATCCAATTTGTAACTTATTCTGGCTCTCAGGCAAAAGAAGCAGTACTTTCTCTCCCACAGCCAAATTTCTGTCTTTCGCCTTCCTGTTATAATAGGCAGCATGTTTCTTCCTGGCTTGTTTCAAATTTTCATTGGCAAGTTTCCAGCCAGTTTTTAACCGAGTGGTCAGCTCATTCACATATTGGTATGAAGATGTAATGTTTTCCTCTGCCTTTTCATCAGTCCACGTTCTTAACATAGCTTCGAGTGGACCTTTTATTGGCCTTCCAAACAATAATGTTGCCGGGGCCATACCGGTTGAACTATGGGGTACCTCCCGATAAGCAAAGAGGGCGGCGTGCAGGTACTGGTCCCATGTATCTGGTTTTTCGTGTGCCAACTTTCTCAGGATCGACATCAATGTGCCGTTAAATCTTTCCACTTGGCCGTTCCCTTGGGGATGATACACACTACAATGGAAGTGTTTGGCCTGGAAGATCCTGAAAACTTCTTCAGTTAGTTTCCCCTTGAACTGAGAGCCATTATCAGTCAAGATTTGATTGGGAAATCCTAACCTTGTGAAAATTGTGAGCAATGCCTCTGCCACATGTTTTGAATCAATCGATGACAGGGCTACTGCCTCTCCCCACATAGAACAAGTGTCCACCAGAGTCAGAATGTAGCTGTTCCTTCTCTTGGTTCGGGTGAGAGGTCCCACAAGATCCACGGCAACTCTCTCAAAGGGTGTTCCCACTATGGGCATTTCCCCCAGAGTTGCTGGTGCAGTCCAATGTTTAGGTGCTACTCGTTGGCACTCTGGACAGGATTTTACATATCGTTTGATATCTTCAGTTATTCCTGGCCAGAAATAGTGACAAGCTATTCGCTGTCCTGTTGCGCTGATTCCCATATGACCACTGAAGGGAATCGCATGCCCTAGTTCCAACACTTTAGTCCTATATGAAGTGGGAAGGACCAGCTGTCCGTGACCATTGGATTCAGATCCAGCCTTCCTATATATCAGTTTGTTCTTCATATAAAACTCTCCCTTGCCTGGAGGTGTATGAGATTTGGGCAACTTCTTGAAACATGGCTTGAGTGTTTTGTCCTCAGCCTGTGCCTTCCTCATCTCATCTGGGTGAGTATTTATGGGATTATCCTCCTCCTTCTTTGTCTGTGATCTGGTCTGCACTGTTGCCAATATCACAGGTCTCTTGGGATTCCCCAAGAAGACATATCTACACCCCAATATTAGAGGGTAGATTGGCTCATTTATCACTGCTGCTTTTATGATTCCTTCCACATATCGCGTTTTCACTTTTATTCGGGCGACGGGAAGTGTCATGGTAGCTACATCCTTGGTTGCAGTTTGAATCTCCACTGTTTCCGTGGTGTATTGATCGGCCTGCACCAGGTGAGAACTCACAACGGAATCGTAATCTAAACCGGTATCATATAAACATCTTATAGTGACACCATTACAGATGACATCTGCACACACTGGGGGGTGGTATGGTTCCTGTAATTCTTCAGGTTTGCCCTTCTTTTCCTTTTTCCCCGATGTCATAGCAGCAAAATGAGGAGGTTTCCTTCTACAATGGTCAGTGTCATGATTGTTCATCTTACAATTTTTACACCACCTTTTTCCTTGGTTGAAAGATTTTCTTTCATCATATTTCCTTTCATCGAATTGTGGGAATTTATTTTTATTTTCATACCGTGGCCTATCAAATTGGTGCTTACCTTTATTTTGATCCCTAGGATCAAATTTATTAAAGTTCTGTGGTGCCCTAAAGTTATCCACTTGTTTCTTTTTATTACCTGTTACCTCTGCTTGAGCTGCTTGATACCTTTCAGCAACATTTAGCAACTCATCCAGCCTCTCTGCACCTTGTTCCATGAGAAACTTTCTCAGGTCTGGAGCCATGGACTCTCTTAGTTGCTCTATAAGGACCATTTCCTTAAGATCTTGGGTTTTCCCCAGAGAAGTCCATTTCTCCAAGTATGTCTCTATTCGTGCAGAGAACTGGTGATAGGTTTCACCTGACAGTAGTTTAGCATTCCTAAATTTTTTTTCTATAAAATTCTGCATTCTTTTCATATCTTAACAAAAGAGCCTGCTTTAGCATGTCATAATTTTCCTGATCACCTCTGCTCATTTTTGCAAAAACTTCATAAGCTGCCCCACGAAGTCCCTGAGATAACTTTAAGCTCCACCTTTCTCTCTCTAACCCATATGTGGTAGCTAATAGTTCATACCTATTTATATAGCTCTCAATATCATCGTCTTTCTCAACAAAATGATCTAAATGAAAGTTCATAGCTGAGGTTGAGGCTCCTTGAGTAACCGTAGCATCAGAGGCAAAGGGGCTGGCACCATTTTCAGGAGCATGGCCTTGAAACTCAAACTCCCTTAGTCGTAACTCATGTTCCCTTTGTAATCTTTTATTTTCTGCTTCCCTTTCTGCAGCTAATTTCTTCTCTTCCCTTTCTGCAGCCTGTCTTCTTTCCTCGGCTTCCCTTTCTGCAGCTAATCTTTTGTCTTCTCTTTCTGCTTCCAATTTCTTAGCCTCAGCCTCAATCTGCAACCTCTTAATTTCCTTGTCAGCCTCTAACTTTCTTTCGGCTTCAAACCTTCTTTCTTCGCGTTCAATAAATTTGTCACATTCCGTCGTGACATAAGCAACCATAACTTGCCCATCTAATCCTAACTCTTTTGCAGTCTGAACAGCGGCAGATCGAAATTTGGCCAGGTCCGCCATTGTCTATCAGGTAAATTTATATAATGTCTAACCAACAATTCAAATTCTAAATATATATAATGGACAACACAGGCACCGTGAGCTCAACCTTATTTAATTCCACCCAAGGATACCTTTTAATTCTTATATTCCCTGAAGTGAATTACCCCCAATATTTTTAATAGTTAAAGATTCAAAATCCCAAGAGCGAGACCCCAATATATGTGGTGAAGTGGGATGTATAAATATTTATAGGGGACTTAGTGTACTGACTGAGATCAGCTGTGAAGGTATCTATATCTATTAAGAGTAGTGTATTATAGATAACCTTACTTGCTACCACATATCTCTATATCTCAGTCAGAATTATTCTGGAATAGTGTGATGCTACGTTATGTGTCTAGGGTATGAGTATGGTGAAGTGTAAGTCACAACAACAGACAGATAAACAATTTAATTTAATCCACTACTCTTGACAACACTGTGACACTCACATACATATAACACTCTATGAGAATATCTTACAGGAGACACTCGTAACTTTTCAAATAACAATATGTATTCATTTCTATCATAAAGGCATATGTGTGTCCTGATTCAAAGACAAAGGAACCAGGAATCACAATCAATGTTAATTACAAGTTATGTACAGAATGTATTAATATGAATCTGGTAGTGACATATATTATTAAAAATATCCTATGTGTGTCAGTTGTGTAATAGTAGTATGAGGTAATACTGGTTTTGTTTTGTTCAAGCTCTGTTGGTAGTTGTCATCATGACTTCAATAGTTTGTCTTAAGGAAACTAGTATTGGAGATGTTCTCAGTTCCTGATATTAAGACAATTAATTTCCCCTCTTAATGTTAATTTTACAAAGTCATTTCAAGATGAGGGGACATAATGTTGAGCTCAGCTGGCCAATTCGCTTATCTGGCGTGATGGCGGCAGGAAAGGACTCCTCTGCTCGAATTCTCCTCTGGGTTCAGGAGACACCTCACTGATAGCTAAAAAGACCAAGGAGTATGCTGTCCGACTCAGGATTCAGCAAAGCTCTGACTAGGTGCTGCTCACTACCATCAAGACCACGGTCCCTGAAATCAAGGAGGATGTACCTTCTACTTCATAACTAACTTATAATTTCTTTTTACACTGATCACAACACAGCACAAACATTGAGTTCAGAGCGTTAGGCCAACTGTCAGCTTCATTTGAAATACTTTATTCCAGTATTACCCTTCTTAATGGTTACTACGCCTCTGCACTTCCAGCATTATTTCTTTCTAGTCAATCATCCAGGTGTCAGTGTACTGTTTGGCCATTCCATGCCGTTTGACTTTCCTCCGACACCCTCTGTTCAGGCTGGAGCATTATAGGCTTTACCTCACGTTTGCCACTGAACTACACATATATATATACAGGCATAAATCAACAATTCACATTCAATTTTCATTAAAAGATATTGAATGGTTCAAGCTTACCACAATTCCTAGGAATAAACACAGATACGTTGATTAGCAATGAATTCTGGCACAAACTGGCACAAATTCCCATCTGCCTATGTTCCAGGCTTTTATTTAGCAAAATATAAGCTGGCTTCAACGCACTGATGCTTTATCAAGCTTATTTAAACAAGTGGTTTCGAACTAACGCTCCCAAGTGTGTATATCAGCGAGACTGGCCAATGAGCCACGTTTCGACAAGTGTTTGAAAAAATGTTACCCTTCCCCGTCTCCCTTGACAACGAAAGATAGTATTTATAGTCCGACCAATCGTGGTTAGGCTTTCATTTGTTGCGCTCCAATCAATTTGGAGTTTACATGGTAGACTATTTCTGTAACGTAAATTTTTTTTCAAACACGTTATAAAAAAAATCTTATGAGCAGAAATGATTTTATGCTGTCAGGCATCCCCAATATTTTATTTTGGTTATAATTTATTAATTCCTGGACTATTTGCGTAACGTTTTACATATTCTTTGTCAGCAAGCCCTAAGGAACCCAAAAATACAAATTTAAAGGAGCTACGTGGCTGCGTTCAAAATATGCAATTTCTTCTACCTCCTGTTTCGAAGATGTGCTGTCTGGGTACTGTTATGTTTTCAAACGTAAACCCATCTATTGTTATCTTTCCTAATAAGAGTTTTTTTTATGATTTATAAACCTAACTCTGGGAAAGGGTAGTGTATTTTATCACTGTCCGTCTGAAAAAAAATTAGTGCATGTAGACTTACACGCGTGATGGCAGCAGTTGCGTATCGCGCGAAGCGTGTTTAGTGTTCGGCTTTCTGCCTCTCCCTTCTCGCTATCCTTTTCTACTTGAGTCCATCTGTTCGTTCGTTTTGGTAACGTAATATAATTAATGTTAGGATTAATTTAGGTCATTACGCAGGGCCTCTCAATGTTTTTCTTAGAAATGCAGCACACGTTTCATTGAAGAAAGCGGGTAATAATACAGTAAGCTTTTACTATCAACGTGAAAGCGTTACAATTTGCAGACGTAGCAGAAAACAAGGGGGATTTCGAGTACATTCTTTGTGACAGCACTGTTATTTTACCATTGCTCTTCTCTTTATTAATTTTATTTGTTAGGCTTCATATTTACCTAATAATTTATATATGTGGATTAGAATATTCCACGACACCTCCCCTCTTAAAACAGACATTATATGTCAGTCCTTTATTCTATATACACATAGAGAAATTTATTATTATTTCTGGGGTTTACGGTGATTCTCATCACACGGATGGCGGCTTAAAAAATCCGCTCCCAAATTGGTTTTTCCAGATATATACTCAATGCTAAAATTATATGGAGCCAGAAGCAAAGACCATCGGAGTAACCTAGAGTTCTCATGCTTAGCCTGTGCTAGAAACGATAAAGGTTTGTGGTCAGTTTGCAACTTAAATGCCTTCCCATATAGATAAATATTGAATTTCTTTATTGCCCATATTACTGCAAGACATTCTTTTTCGCTAGTTGAGTAGTTGATTTCAGCTTTATTCAACTTTCTGCTAGCATATGCCACTGGGCTTAATTCCCCATCCAATGCATCTGATTTCTGTAGTAGAGTTGCACCCAGCCCAATATTACTTGCATCCGTCCTTACTATGAATTCTTGACTTAAGTCAGGTAATTTCAAAATGGGTTTACTTGTGAGCTTTTCCTTCAACTCTTGGTAAGTCATTTCACATTGTGGTGTCCATGTAATGCGATCTGGATGTCCTTTACGTGTCAATTCAGTTAACGGTGCACATATGGAATTAAAGTTTTTGATATACTTCTGGTAGAAACCACATAATGAGACAAAGGATCTCACGTCCTTCTTGGTTTGTGGTCTCGGGGCTTTCTGTAGTTTCTCTAAATTCTTTGGGTCAGGGGTCATGTTTCCCTGATAAACTGTGTGTCCCAAAAATTCCAATTCTTTACATCCAACGCAACATTTGGTTGGTCGGGCTGTTAAATTTGCCTCCCTAAGTCGATTAAACAGCATGTTCAGAGAGTCAATGTGTTCCTCAAATGTTTCTGTTGCTATAAGGATATCATCCATAAAATTTGTTATACAGGGATTATTCAGAGGATCCAATAATTTTCTCATCATTCTAGAGAAGACACTAGGCGCATTCTTCAATCCAAATGGCAATCTATTAAACTCATAGTGTCCTTCTGAGGTACTAAAAGCTAGGTATGGTCTAACCTCAGGCTTTACTGGAATCTGATAGTATCCTTTACTCAGATCCACTTTTGAGAAATATTTAGCTTTATTTAGTCTGGCAAACAGCTGATTTGTATCCGGCAATGGATCCACCTGTCCTTCTGTAATAGCATTCAGTCTCCTGTAATCTATACAGAGTCTATGTTCTCCAGAGGGCTTCCTTAAGAGTACAACACCGGAACTATACGAAGACTCACTGTGCGAAATAATTCCTTCCTTCAATAGATAGTCTATCTCTTCCTTCAAAGCTTTCTCCTTAGCAAACGGAATCGAATATGGTTTCATACAGACAGGTGTGGAGTCTATTAGTTTCATATCATATTCCAATAGGTTTGTATGCCCTGGTCGGTCTGTTAACACCTCTGCATGATTATTTAGAACCTGTTGCACTCTCTCTTTCTGAGTTTTCGTTAAATGTGTACTGATTTTCACCTGTGCTGCTGTCTCACAGGGGTGTAATGGATATTCAAATGATGAAAGTGGTTCCTTTTTCATCTCCATGGCGATGGACAAGGTCAACAAGTGTGTGTCTCTTCCTGATGTTCTCTTTCCAAATATTTCTTCAGGAGATTCACATGATAGATTTTTTCTTTCCCCTTCTTATCTATCTTATAATTTGTTCTAGACACCTTCTCTAAAACTGTATATGGACCCTGCCATCCAATTTGTAACTTATTCTGACTCTCAGGCAAAAGAAGCAGTACTTTCTCTCCCACAGCCAAATTTCTGTCTTTCGCCTTCCTGTTATAATAGGCAGCATGTTTCTTCCTGGCTTGTTTCAAATTTTCATTGGCAAGTTTCCAGCCAGTTTTTAACCGAGTGGTCAGCTCATTCACATACTGGTATGAAGATGTAATGTTTTCCTCTGCCTTTTCATCAGTCCACGTTCTTAACATAGCTTCGAGTGGACCTTTTATTGGCCTTCCAAACAATAATGTTGCCGGGGCCATACCGGTTGAACTATGGGGTACCTCCCGATAAGCAAAGAGGGCGGCGTGCAGGTACTGGTCCCATGTATCTGGTGTTTCGTGTGCCAACTTTCTCAGGATCGACATCAATGTGCCGTTAAATCTTTCCACTTGGCCGTTCCCTTGGGGATGATACACACTACAATGGAAGTGTTTGGCCTGGAAGATCCTGAAAACTTCTTCAGTTAGTTTCCCCTTGAACTGAGAGCCATTATCAGTCAAGATTTGATTGGGAAATCCTAACCTTGTGAAAATTGTGAGCAATGCCTCTGCCACATGTTTTGAATCAATCGATGACAGGGCTACTGCCTCTCCCCACATAGAACAAGTGTCCACCAGAGTCAGAATGTAGCTGTTCCTTCTCTTGGTTCGGGTGAGAGGTCCCACAAGATCCACGGCAACTCTCTCAAAGGGTGTTCCCACTATGGGCATTTCCCCCAGAGTTGCTGGTGCAGTCCAATGTTTAGGTGCTACTCGTTGGCACTCTGGACAGGATTTTACATATCGTTTGATATCTTCAGTTATTCCTGGCCAGAAATAGTGACAAGCTATTCGCTGTCCTGTTGCGCTGATTCCCATATGACCACTGAAGGGAATCGCATGCCCTAGTTCCAACACTTTAGTCCTATATGAAGTGGGAAGGACCAGCTGTCCGTGACCATTGGATTCAGATCCAGCCTTCCTATATATCAGTTTGTTCTTCATATAAAACTCTCCCTTGCCTGGAGGTGTATGAGATTTGGGCAACTTCTTGAAACATGGCTTGAGTGTTTTGTCCTCAGCCTGTGCCTTCCTCATCTCATCTGGGTGAGTATTTATGGGATTATCCTCCTCCTTCTTTGTCTGTGATCTGGTCTGCACTGTTGCCAATATCACAGGTCTCTTGGGATTCCCCAAGAAGACATATCTACACCCCAATATTAGAGGGTAGATTGGCTCATTTATCACTGCTGCTTTTATGATTCCTTCCACATATCGCGTTTTCACTTTTATTCGGGCGACGGGAAGTGTCATGGTAGCTACATCCTTGGTTGCAGTTTGAATCTCCACTGTTTCCGTGGTGTATTGATCGGCCTGCACCAGGTGAGAACTCACAACGGAATCGTAATCTAAACCGGTATCATATAAACATCTTATAGTGACACCATTACAGATGACATCTTCACACACTGGGGGGTGGTATGGTTCCTGTAATTCTTCAGGTTTGCCCTTCTTTTCCTTTTTCCCCGATGTCATAGCAGCAAAATGAGGAGGTTTCCTTCTACAATGGTCAGTGTCATGATTGTTCATCTTACAATTTTTACACCACCTTTTTCCTTGGTTGAAAGATTTTCTTTCATCATATTTCCTTTCATCGAATTGTGGGAATTTATTTTTATTTTCATACCGTGGCCTATCAAATTGGTGCTTACCTTTATTTTGATCCCTAGGATCAAATTTATTAAAGTTCTGTGGTGCCCTAAAGTTATCCACTTGTTTCTTTTTATTACCTGTTACCTCTGCTTGAGCTGCTTGATACCTTTCAGCAACATTTAGCAACTCATCCAGCCTCTCTGCACCTTGTTCCATGAGAAACTTTCTCAGGTCTGGAGCCATGGACTCTCTTAGTTGCTCTATAAGGACCATTTCCTTAAGATCTTGGGTTTTCCCCAGAGAAGTCCATTTCTCCAAGTATGTCTCTATTCGTGCAGAGAACTGGTGATAGGTTTCACCTGACAGTAGTTTAGCATTCCTAAATTTTTTTCTATAAAATTCTGCATTCTTTTCATATCTTAACAAAAGAGCCTGCTTTAGCATGTCATAATTTTCCTGATCACCTCTGCTCATTTTTGCAAAAACTTCATAAGCTGCCCCACGAAGTCCCTGAGATAACTTTAAGCTCCACCTTTCTCTCTCTAACCCATATGTGGTAGCTAATAGTTCATACCTATTTATATAGCTCTCAATATCATCGTCTTTCTCAACAAAATGATCTAAATGAAAGTTCATAGCTGAGGTTGAGGCTCCTTGAGTAACCGTAGCATCAGAGGCAAAGGGGCTGGCACCATTTTCAGGAGCATGGCCTTGAAACTCAAACTCCCTTAGTCGTAACTCATGTTCCCTTTGTAATCTTTTATCTTCCGCTTCCCTTTCTGCAGCTAATTTCTTCTCTTCTCTTTCTGCAGCCTGTCTTCTTTCCTCGGCTTCCCTTTCTGCAGCTAATCTTTTGTCTTCTCTTTCTGCTTCCAATTTCTTAGCCTCCGCCTCAATCTGCAACCTCTTAATTTCCTTGTCAGCCTCTAACTTTCTTTCGGCTTCAAACCTTCTTTCTTCGCGTTCAATAAATTTGTCACATTCCGTCGTGACATAAGCAACCATAACTTGCCCATCTAATCCTAACTCTTTTGCAGTCTGAACAGCGGCAGATCGAAATTTGGCCAGGTCCGCCATTGTCTATCAGGTAAATTTATATAATGTCTAACCAACAATTCAAATTCTAAATATATATAATGGACAACACAGGCACCGTGAGCTCAACCTTATTTAATTCCACCCAAGGATACCTTTTAATTCTTATATTCCCTGAAGTGAATTACCCCCAATATTTTTAATAGTTAAAGATTCAAAATCCCAAGAGCGAGACCCCAATATATGTGGTGAAGTGGGATGTTATAAATATTTATAGGGGACTTAGTGTACTGACTGAGATCAGCTGTGAAGGTATCTATATCTATTAAGAGTAGTGTATTATAGATAACCTTACTTGCTACCACATATCTCTATATCTCAGTCAGAATTATTCTGGAATAGTGTGATGCTACGTTATGTGTCTAGGGTATGAGTATGGTGAAGTGTAAGTCACAACAACAGACAGATAAACAATTTAATTTAATCCACTACTCTTGACAACACTGTGACACTCACATACATATAACACTCTATGAGAATATCTTACAGGAGACACTCGTAACTTTTCAAATAACAATATGTATTCATTTCTATCATAAAGGCATATGTGTGTCCTGATTCAAAGACAAAGGAACCAGGAATCACAATCAATGTTAATTACAAGTTATGTACAGAATGTATTAATATGAATCTGGTAGTGACATATATTATTAAAAATATCCTATGTGTGTCAGTTGTGTAATAGTAGTATGAGGTAATACTGGTTTTGTTTTGTTCAAGCTCTGTTGGTAGTTGTCATCATGACTTCAATAGTTTGTCTTAAGGAAACTAGTATTGGAGATGTTCTCAGTTCCTGATATTAAGACAATTAATTTCCCCTCTTAATGTTAATTTTACAAAGTCATTTCAAGATGAGGGGACATAATGTTGAGCTCAGCTGGCCAATTCGCTTATCTGGCGTGATGGCGGCAGGAAAGGACTCCTCTGCTCGAATTCTCCTCTGGGTTCAGGAGACACCTCACTGATAGCTAAAAAGACCAAGGAGTATGCTGTCCGACTCAGGATTCAGCAAAGCTCTGACTAGGTGCTGCTCACTACCATCAAGACCACGGTCCCTGAAATCAAGGAGGATGTACCTTCTACTTCATAACTAACTTATAATTTCTTTTTACACTGATCACAACACAGCACAAACATTGAGTTCAGAGCGTTAGGCCAACTGTCAGCTTCATTTGAAATACTTTATTCCAGTATTACCCTTCTTAATGGTTACTACGCCTCTGCACTTCCAGCATTATTTCTTTCTAGTCAATCATCCAGGTGTCAGTGTACTGTTTGGCCATTCCATGCCGTTTGACTTTCCTCCGACACCCTCTGTTCAGGCTGGAGCATTATAGGCTTTACCTCACGTTTGCCACTGAACTACACATATATATATACAGGCATAAATCAACAATTCACATTCAATTTTCATTAAAAGATATTGAATGGTTCAAGCTTACCACAATTCCTAGGAATAAACACAGATACGTTGATTAGCAATGAATTCTGGCACAAACTGGCACAAATTCCCATCTGCCTATGTTCCAGGCTTTTATTTAGCAAAATATAAGCTGGCTTCAACGCACTGATGCTTTATCAAGCTTATTTAAACAAGTGGTTTCGAACTAACGCTCCCAAGTGTGTATATCAGCGAGACTGGCCAATGAGCCACGTTTCGACAAGTGTTTGAAAAAATGTTACCCTTCCCCGTCTCCCTTGACAACGAAAGATAGTATTTATAGTCCGACCAATCGTGGTTAGGCTTTCATTTGTTGCGCTCCAATCAATTTGGAGTTTACATGGTAGACTATTTCTGTAACGTAAATTTTTTTCAAACACGTTATAAAAAAAAAAATCTTATGAGCAGAAATGATTTTATGCTGTCAGGCATCCCCAATATTTTATTTTGGTTATAATTTATTAATTCCTGGACTATTTGCGTAACGTTTTACATATTCTTTGTCAGCAAGCCCTAAGGAACCCAAAAATACAAATTTAAAGGAGCTACGTGGCTGCGTTCAAAATATGCAATTTCTTCTACCTCCTGTTTCGAAGATGTGCTGTCTGGGTACTGTTATGTTTTCAAACGTAAACCCATCTATTGTTATCTTTCCTAATAAGAGTTTTTTTATGATTTTAAAAACCTAACTCTGGGATGGTTAATATATTTTATCACTGTCCGTCTGAAAAAAAGTTAGTGCATGGCCTTACACGCGTGATGGCAGCATTTGTGTATCGCGCGACGCGTGTTTAGTGTTCGGCTTTCTGCCTCTCCCTTCTCGCTATCCTTTTCTACTTGAGTCCATCTGTTCGTTCGTTTTGGTAACGTAATATAATTAATGTTAGGATTAATTTAGGTCATTACGCAGGGCCTCTCAATGTTTTTCTTAGAAATGCAGCACACGTTTCATTGAAGAAAGCGGGTAATAATACAGTAAGCTTTTACTATCAACGTGAAAGCGTTACAATTTGCAGACGTAGCAGAAAACAAGGGGGATTTCTAGTACATTCTTTGTCGGATACAAAGTGACCAAAAATTACAAGACAGCAATAGGAGACCAAACTATTTTAGCTGTCGGATACAAAGTGACCAAACATTACAGGACAGCAACAGCAGACCAAACTATTTTAGCTGCTGTCGGATACAAAGTGGCAAAAAATTACAGGACTGTAACAGGAGATCAATCTATTTTAGCTGTCGGATACGAAGTGACCAAACATTACAGGATAGCAGCAGAAGAAAGTAGGTCTTTGTGGTGAAGTGGGATGTTATAAATACTTATAGGGAACTTAGTGTACTGACTGAGATCAGCTGTGAAGGTATCTATATCTATTAAGAGTAGTGTATTATAGATAACCTTACTTGCTACCACATATCTATATATCTCAGTCAGAATTATTCTGGAATAGTGTGATGCTACGTTATGTGTCTAGGGTATGAGTATGGTGAAGTGTAAGTCACAACAACAGACAGATAAACAATTTAATTTAATCCACTACTCTTGACAACACTGTGACACTCACATACATATAACACTCTACAAAGATATCTTAAAAGAGTCACTGATAAACTTTCGAATAACAATATGTATTCATTACTGGCATGAATGAATATGTGTCCTGATTCAACTACAAGGGAACCAGGAATCACAATCAATTTAAATTACAAGTTATGTACAGAATGTATTTAATATGAATATTGTAGTGACATATATTAGTACAAATGTTCTATGTGTGTCAGTTGTGTAGTAGTAAAATGAGGTAATACTGGTTTTGTTTTGTTCAAGCTCTGTTGGTATTTGTCATCATGACTTCAATAGTTTGTCTTTAGGGACCAGTATTGGAGATGTTCACAGTTCCTGATTTTAAGACAAGTAAATTCCCCTCTTAATATTAATTTTAAAAAGTCAGTTCAAGATGAGGGGACATAATGTTGAGCTCAGCTGGCCAACTCTGCTTATCTTGAGTGATGGCGGCAGGAAAGGACTCCTCTGCTCGAATTCTCCTCTGGGCTCAGGAGACACCTCACTGATAGCTAAAAAGACCAAGGAGTATGCTGTCCGACTCTGGATTCAGCAAATCTCTGACCAGATGCTGCTCAGTACCATCAAGACCACTGTCCCACCATTCATACGAATAAACACAGATACGTTGATTAGCAATGAATTCTGGCACAAACTGGCACAAATTTCCATCTGCTTATCTTCCAGGCTTTTATTGAGCCAAATATAAGCTGGCTTCAACGCACTGATGCTTTATCAAGTGCATTTAAACAAGTGGTTTCGAACTAACGCTCCAAAGTGTGTATATCAGCGAGACTGGCCAATGAGCCACGTTTCGACAAGTGTTTGAAAAAATGTTATCTTTTCCCGTCTCCCCTAACAACCAAGATAGTATTTATAGCCCGACCAATCGTGGTTAGGCTTTCATTTGTTGCGCTCCAATCAATTTGGAGTTTACATGGTAGGCTATTTCTGTAACGTAAATTTTTTTCAAACACGTTAAAAAAAAAATCTTATGAGCAGAAATGATTTTATGCTGTCAGGCACCCCCAATATTTTATTTTGGGTATAATTTATTAATTCCTGGACTATTTGCGTAACGTTTTACATATTATTTGTCAGCAAGCCCTAAGGAACCCAAAAATACTAATTTAAAGGAGCTACGTGGCTGCGTTCAAAATATGCAATTTCTTCTACCTCCTGTTTCGAAGATGTGCTGTCTGGGTACTGTTATGTGTTCAAACGTAAACCCATCTAATGTTGTCTTTTCTAATAAGAGTTTGTTATGATTTATAAACCTAACTCTGGGAAAGGGTAGTGTATTTTATCACTGTCCGTCTGAAAAAGTTAGTGCTTGTAGACTTACACGCGTGATGCCAGCATTTGTATATCGCGCGTCGCGTGTTGCATGCGTTCCTGATTTTCAGCCCTCCCCTCTCGCTATCCTTTTGTCCATCTGTTCGTTCGTTTTGGTAACGTAATATAATTAATGTTAGGATTAATTTAGGTCATTACGCAGTACGTCTCAATGTTTTTCTTAGAAATGCAGCACACGTTTCATTGAAGAAGGCGGGTAATAATACAGTAAGCTTTTATATCAACGTGAAAGCGTTACAATTTGCAGACGAAGCAGAAAACAAGGGGGATTTCGAGTACATTCTTTGTGACAGCACTGTTATTTTACCACTGCTCTTCTCTTTATTAATTTTATTTGTTAGGCTTCATATTTACCTAATAATTTATATATGTGGATTAGAATATTTCATGACACCTCCCCTCTTAAAACAGACATTATATGTCAGTCCTTTATTCTATATACACATATAGAAATTTATTATTATTTCATAAATATTGAATTTCTTTATTGCCCATATTACTGCAAGACATTCTTTTTCGCTAGTTGAGTAGTTGATTTCAGCTTTATTCAACTTTCTGCTAGCATATGCCACTGGGCTTAATTCCCCATCCAATGCATCTGATTTCTGTAGTAAAGTTGCACCTAACCCAATATTACTTGCATCCGTCCTTACTATGAATTCTTGACTTAAGTCAGGTAATTTCAAAATGGGTTTACTTGTGAGCTTTTCCTTCAATTCTTGGTAAGTCATTTCACATTGTGGTGTCCATGTAATGCGATCTGGAAGTCCTTTACGTGTCAATTCCGTTAAAGGTGCACATATGGAATTAAAGTTTTTGATATACTTCTGGTAGAAACCACATAATGAGACAAAGGATCTCACGTCCTTCTTGGTTTGTGGTCTCGGGGCTTTCTGTAGTTTCTCTAAGTTCTTTGGGTCAGGGGTCATGTTTCCCTGATAAACTGTGTGTCCCAAAAATTCCAATTCTTTACATCCAACGCAACATTTGGTTGGTCGGGCTGTTAAATTTGCCTCCCTAAGTCGAGTAAACAGCATGTTCAGAGAGTCAATGTGTTCCTCAAATGTTTCTGTTGCTATAAGGATATCATCCATAAAATTTGTTATACAGGGATTATTCAGAGGATCCAATAATTTTCTCATCATTCTAGAGAAGACACTAGGCGCATTCTTCAATCCAAATGGCAATCTATTAAACTCATAGTGTCCTTCTGAGGTACTAAAAGCTAGGTATGGTCTAACCTCAGGCTTTACGGGAATCTGATAGTATCCTTTACTCAGATCCACTTTTGAGAAATATTTAGCTTTATTTAGCCTGGCAAACAGCTGATTTGTATCCGGCAATGGATCCACCTGTCCTTCTGTAATAGCGTTCAGTCTCCTGTAATCTATACAGAGTCTATGTTCTCCAGAGGGCTTCCTTAAGAGTACAACACCGGAACTATACGAAGACTCACTGTGCGAAATAATTCCTTCCTTCAATAGATAGTCTATCTCTTCCTTCAAAGCTTTTTCCTTAGCAAACGGAATCGAATATGGTTTCATACAGACAGGTGTGGAGTCTATGAGTTTCATATCATATTCCAATAGGTTTGTATGCCCTGGTCGGTCTGTTAACACCTCTGCATGATTATTTAGAACCTGTTGCACTCTCTCTTTCTGAGTTTTCGTTAAATGTGTACTGATTTTCACCTGTGCTGCTGTCTCACAGGGGTGTAATGGATATTCAAATGATGAAAGTGGTTCCTTTTTCATCTCCATGGCGATGGACAAGGTCAACAAGTGTGTCTCTTCCTGATGTTCTCTTTCCAAATATTTCTTCAGGAGATTCACATGATAGATTTTTTCTTTCCCCTTCTTATCTATCTTATAATTTGTTCTAGACACCTTCTCTAGAACTGTATATGGACCCTGCCATCCAATTTGTAACTTATTCTGACTCCCGGGCAAAAGAAGCAGTACCTTCTCTCCCACAGCCAAATTTCTGTCTTTCGCCTTCCTGTTATAATAGGCAGCATGTTTCTTCCTGGCTTGTTTCAAATTTTCATTGGCAAGTTTCCAGCCAGTTTTTAACCGAGTGGTCAGCTCATTCACATATTGGTATGAAGATGTAATGTTTTCCTCTGCCTTTTCATCAGTCCACGTTCTTAACAAAGCTACATGTGGACCTTTAATTGTGTGGACCTATTTGTCCATGCACCGGTATGGTCTCTTCCACTCGAAGCTTTATAGTGATGATTTTTCCTCCCAGAATTATCATTCACAAAACGACCGCTACCAATTTTTCTTTTGGGGCTGTCTCCCCTCTTAAAATTCTTGATGAGAGATTTCCTCTCTACATCCTCTTCCTCCAGTTTGTTTAAGTCCGATTGAGGGATTTTCGGCTTATCCTGGGGTAAGACATCTTTTTGCACTCTCCGCATAGTGGCCATTGTAAAACAGTTAAGTGAAGCTTGTCCGTGAAAAGGGGCTTCCCATTCCATTTGGTCCACTTTATCAAATCTATTTCTCTTTTTATTATCAGGCCTAATTTTGCCCCGTGGCGTGTCCAGGTCCTGATCCATGTTCCCACTTGTGGGTGTTCCCTCATGTGCTATGCTACACCTTTCTACAAAGTTCTCAATGTCCCATCTTGCTTTGGGCCAATAATAATTGTGAGCCACCTTTTGAATGATGGTACCTATTTTCTCATGGTCCCCATCTGGTTTCACATGTAGGCTCCTTATTAAGTCTGTCCTATATCTTTTTGGAAGAACCAGCTGTCCGTGACCATGGGATCTAGTTCCAGTCTTCCTATACATCAACTTGTTTTTCATATAAAAATCTCCTTTGCCTGGAGTTGTATGACAAGTTGACAATTTTCTGAAACAAGGCTTGAGTGTTTTATCCCCAGCCTGTGCCTTCCTCATCTCTTCTGGAGTGGTATCCAACATAATATCCTCCTCCTGTCTTGAGGTCGACCTGACCTGAAGGGTTGCCATATACACAGGTTTCCTTCTGCAACGGTCAGTGTCATGATTGTCCATCTGACAATTCTTACACCACCTTTTTCCTTGGTTGAAAGATTTTCTTTCATCATATTTCCTTTCATCGAATTGTGGGAATTTATTTTTATTGTCATACCGTGGCCTATCAAATTGGTGCTTACCTTTATTTTGATCCCTAGGATCAAATTTATTAAAGTTCTGTGGTGCCCTAAAGTTGTCCACCTGTTTCTTTTTATTACCTGTTACCTCTGCTTGAGCTGCTTGATACCTTTCAGCAACATTTAGCAACTCATCCAGCCTCTCTGCACCTTGTTCCATGAGAAACTTTCTCAGGTCTGGAGCCATGGACTCTCTTAGTTGCTCTATAAGGACCATTTCCTTAAGATCTTGGGTTTTCCCCAGAGAAGTCCATTTCTCCAAGTATGTCTCTATGCGTGCAGAGAACTGGTGATAGGTTTCACCTGACAGTAGTTTAGCATTCCTAAATTTTTTCCTGTAAAACTCTGCATTCTTTTCATACCTTAACAAAAGAGCCTGCTTTAGCATGTCATAATTTTCCTGATCACCTCTGCTCATTTTTGCAAAAACTTCATAAGCTGCCCCACGAAGTCCCTGAGATAACTTTAAGCTCCACCTTTCTCTCTCTAACCCATACGTGGTAGCTAATAGTTCGTACCTATTTATATAGCTCTCAATATCATCGTCTTTCTCAACAAAATGATCTAAATGAAAGTTCATAGCTGAGGTCGAGGCTCCCTGAGTAACCGTAGCATCAGAGGCAAAGGGACTGGCACCATTTTCAGGAGCATGGCCTTGAAACTCAAACTCCCTTAGTCGTAACTCATGTTCCCTTTGTAATCTCTTCTCCTCCTTTTCTGCTTCCCTCTCTGCAGCTAATCTCTTCTCTTCTCTTTCTGCAGCTAATTTCTTCTCTTCTCTTTCTGCAGCTAATTTCTTCTCTTCCCTTTCTGCAGCCTGTCTTCTTTCCTCGGCTTCTCTTTCTGCAGCTAATCTTTTGTCTTCTCTTTCTGCCTCCAATTTCTTAGCCTCAGCCTCAATCTGCAACCTCTTAATTTCCTTGTCAGCCTCTAACTTTCTTTCGGCTTCAAACCTTCTTTCTTCGCGTTCAATAAATTTGTCACATTCCGTAGTAACATAGGCAACCATAACTTGCCCATCTAATCCTAACTCTTTTGCAGTCTGAACCGCAGCAGATCGAAATTTGGCCAGGTCCGCCATTGTCTATCAGGTAACTTTATATAATGTCTAACCAACAATTCAATCTCTAATGGACAACACAGGCACCGTGAGCTCAACCTTATTTAATTCCACCCAAGGATACCTTTTAATTCTTATATTCCCTGAAGTGAATTACCCCCCAATATTTTTAATAGTTAAAGATTCAAAATCCCAAGAGCGAGACCCCAATATATGTGGTGAAGTGGGATGTTATAAATACTTATAGGGAACTTAGTGTACTGACTGAGATCAGCTGTGAAGGTATCTATATCTATTAAGAGTAGTGTATTATAGATAACCTTACTTGCTACCACATATCTATATATCTCAGTCAGAATTATTCTGGAATAGTGTGATGCTACGTTATGTGTCTAGGGTATGAGTATGGTGAAGTGTAAGTCACAACAACAGACAGATAAACAATTTAATTTAATCCACTACTCTTGACAACACTGTGACACTCACATACATATAACACTCTACAAAGATATCTTAAAAGAGTCACTGATAAACTTTCGAATAACAATATGTATTCATTACTGGCATGAATGAATATGTGTCCTGATTCAACTACAAGGGAACCAGGAATCACAATCAATTTAAATTACAAGTTATGTACAGAATGTATTTAATATGAATATTGTAGTGACATATATTAGTACAAATGTTCTATGTGTGTCAGTTGTGTAGTAGTAAAATGAGGTAATACTGGTTTTGTTTTGTTCAAGCTCTGTTGGTATTTGTCATCATGACTTCAATAGTTTGTCTTTAGGGACCAGTATTGGAGATGTTCACAGTTCCTGATTTTAAGACAAGTAAATTCCCCTCTTAATATTAATTTTAAAAAGTCAGTTCAAGATGAGGGGACATAATGTTGAGCTCAGCTGGCCAACTCTGCTTATCTTGAGTGATGGCGGCAGGAAAGGACTCCTCTGCTCGAATTCTCCTCTGGGCTCAGGAGACACCTCACTGATAGCTAAAAAGACCAAGGAGTATGCTGTCCGACTCTGGATTCAGCAAATCTCTGACCAGATGCTGCTCAGTACCATCAAGACCACTGTCCCACCATTCATACGAATAACACAGATACGTTGATTAGCAATGAATTCTGGCACAAACTGGCACAAATTTCCATCTGCTTATCTTCCAGGCTTTTATTGAGCCAAATATAAGCTGGCTTCAACGCACTGATGCTTTATCAAGTGTATTTAAACAAGTGGTTTCGAACTAACGCTCCCAAGTGTGTATATCAGCGAGACTGGCCAATGAGCCACGTTTCGACAAGTGTTTGAAAAAATGTTATCTTTTCCCGTCTCCCCTAACAACCAAGATAGTATTTATAGCCCGACCAATCGTGGTTAGGCTTTCATTTGTTGCGCTCCAATCAATTTGGAGTTTACATGGTAGGCTATTTCTGTAACGTAAATTTTTTTCAAACACGTTAAAAAAAAAAATCTTATGAGCAGAAATGATTTTATGCTGTCAGGCACCCCCAATATTTTATTTTGGGTATAATTTATTAATTCCTGGACTATTTGCGTAACGTTTTACATATTATTTGTCAGCAAGCCCTAAGGAACCCAAAAATACTAATTTAAAGGAGCTACGTGGCTGCGTTCAAAATATGCAATTTCTTCTACCTCCTGTTTCGAAGATGTGCTGTCTGGGTACTGTTATGTGTTCAAACGTAAACCCATCTAATGTTGTCTTTTCTAATAAGAGTTTGTTATGATTTATAAACCTAACTCTGGGAAAGGGTAGTGTATTTTATCACTGTCCGTCTGAAAAAGTTAGTGCTTGTAGACTTACACGCGTGATGCCAGCATTTGTATATCGCGCGTCGCGTGTTGCATGCGTTCCTGATTTTCAGCCCTCCCCTCTCGCTATCCTTTTGTCCATCTGTTCGTTCGTTTTGGTAACGTAATATAATTAATGTTAGGATTAATTTAGGTCATTACGCAGTACGTCTCAATGTTTTTCTTAGAAATGCAGCACACGTTTCATTGAAGAAGGCGGGTAATAATACAGTAAGCTTTTATATCAACGTGAAAGCGTTACAATTTGCAGACGAAGCAGAAAACAAGGGGGATTTCGAGTACATTCTTTGTGACAGCACTGTTATTTTACCATTGCTCTTCTCTTTATTAATTTTATTTGTTAGGCTTCATATTTACCTAATAATTTATATATGTGGATTAGAATATTTCATGACAGTCTTACCATCATACGTTTCTCTGCATAGAAATGTATTTCGGGTCCTTTAGCTGCTTGACACTTTCTGCGAAAAATGAATAAGTTCCCACTTTGATGACGACCCCCCTGTGCTGTCCTTCTCTTCATTTAAACAGGTGAGCATGGGGTATCGCAACGGAACATCTCGTAGAGCAGGTACTTTAAGGATGTAGCTTCAATCTGGGTATTTTAATAAGCCAGTGAAAGTGAAGAAGTCATAATGGCAGAAGAAAGCTCCGAGAGACAAGTAGCCCTCTACACAGAGACGGAAATGAATAGGCTGACACATTGGCAAAGGAAGATGGAAAGTTAACTCAGCTTGACACAATCATAACGTATGAAGAGGCCAGGGAGCCGCGCTGGTGTAATGGTTACCACACCGCGCTAGCGATCAGGTTTTCAAGGTTCAAGCCCGAGCGCGGGCATTTGTAGGAGTGTTATCGACCGGGATTTTGACTGAATAACCTGAACGGCTCCTGAGATAAACCCTCTGTGGATGGGTTGGAAGGAAAGTCCACAGGCTCCCCAGCCTCGCAATGACATGTCATTGGGCCGAAGGGCTGAAAGCCCAAGTGCCGCTGGTTAAGAAAAAATAAAGAAAAAATGAAGAGGCCAAGAGTTTTATCAACAGCAGATACAGAAGCAAGTGGGAAGCAGAGTATGAAGGTCACACACATAATGATGCATATTACCAGCTCAGCAGAAGTGAACAAGCGGTAATATTCAGGCTTTGCACAGGCCACAACATATTGGGATACCATCTATTCATCAAGCTAAAGATAGGAACTGCTGATGAGTGTAAATGGAGCACCGATACCTTCAAAGGTACCCAACATATGATGAACAGAGAAAGCGTATATGGCCATCACCAGTACCATTCCTGGAAAAATTGACCAGCTCAGCAGATGGTAGTGTTCAAGCTGGTATAATTCAGGCTTTGCACATCAATTCACTGATGAGATGTAATTGGGAGATACCAACAAAAATTGAACAGAAGCTGGTACCATTGCTGACAAAACAAAATTATGCACAATTCACCATAATTCTCGCCGTTTGTACGTCGGTCACATCTAAGGGATGCAACTGTGGTTGAAAGTTAAACTTTAATTGTATTGTTTCCCTTATATGTACTCTCCCAAAAATAGTAACACTCAACGAAGAAAAGTCGGCGTAGAACCCAGTTGCATTCCGGAAACGGATTAACGTCATTTTGTTAAAAAATAACCTTAAAATGTAAGTTTTTGATATTTGCTTCAAGGTAAAATTTTAATTTAAACCATTGCAGACTTATTATTATGGATCAAAATGATAAGATGGCTGCAAAACGAGCTGCAGATGCTAAGAGGAAGAGACGATCGCGTCAATCACAACGAGCAAGCGAGACTCTAGAAGAAGCAGCAATACGAGACAACATGAAGCGGCACAAAGATAAGCACAGCGTCAGTCACAAACGAGCAAATCAGTGTGCAGAAAGAGCATGAATCTCAACGCGCTGCAGAAGCTTTTCGCATTCGTCAGTTGAGAGCATCACAACGAGCAAAGGACGGACTTCAGAAGAAGCAACCGAACGTTAGAGCAGCAGCTGCACAACAAGTGAGACGATCAAGAAGCTGCACGTAGTCTAACAATTCAAAATCATGATGCCTTTGATGAGAATGCAGTTGTGTACAGCAACTGCAGCCTAATGGATCAGCAATGTCAGTTCTGTCACTCATTCAATTTTCAAGTGGAAAGATCAACCGATGGTACACTCAAATACTGCTGCCGTAAAGGTACAGTGCTGTTGGGGCAAGACGGAGAGCAGAGACGTCCTTTTCCTCCGTATCTCAAGGATCTTTTGAACAACCCAGCGCATCTACAACATCGACATTTTAAGGAAAATATCCGTTCCTATAATTCAGTCTTGGGCTTTGCATCCATTGGTGCCCAAATCGATCGCTACGTTGGACGTGGACCATATGTGTTCAAAGTGCATGGACAGATCTATCATTTGATTTATTTCCGTCATTATTGCCGGGTTATTGCTAGTTTGAGCATATTCAAGTTGAGGTCTGAAAGTGAAAGTAGAAGATAAGCCAGTGAGCACAGTTCGTGAAATTCAAATTTTGTAATTACCGTCTCAAGACTGGTGTGCAGATTACTTATTTACTTACATAATCGTTCTTCTTCTACCTAGGGGTGTAGAGGTTAAGCAGAGTACACAGTAATTTATACACACAGAAGCCATACAAGAGGGCAGCAGGGACATTCGACCATGGCCTCACCTAACGGGAGGTGGGGCCTCAGCTCAGTTAAGGCTGTATGATCTTTCATGCCTTTCTTTACAATATTTTAGCAAGCCTCACAATATCAAATCGCTACTGATTTATCTAAGCTCTCGGAGGACCTTCGTGCACACATTTGCGCGCGCGCACACACACACACACACACACACACACACACAACCTTCAAAGACTTACACTGCTTTCGTAATATCAGAATTTTATATATTAAAAAAAAAAGAATTAAAGAAAGACAGGGAAAAAAACCCATAAAAAGAATATGCAGTCCAGAGACATAGCACATCATTTTCCCGACAAATCTCGGCGTTAAAATAGCAATGGATACCGGCAGGGTACATATATACAACTAGCACGTTTTACCCTCTCCTTAACAGTCCTTAATTCAACTGTTAGCCCTCGCTTTGATGACCCTCACTCTCTAGCTCGGCTCTTGTCCGGCGGTACCAGTCTTCTTAATCAAGTACTACGGATTCAGGACCACAACTCACTCGCTGCTTCCATTTCACTCAGAGCACTTTGGCATCCACTCGTCATTCCTCGCTGTCTCTTCACGTCTCTTGTGGACTTCCCTTTCTCTTTAATGCTTTTATTTGATTCTCTTAAGATCTCATCAAAGCCAAAGGTGCAGCCGGTTTTAATATGGCGGACAGATTAAGAGCATGAGAAAACTAATGCTAAAGAACAGGGATTCTTAACATGTTTGTCTATCATAGAATTATAGAAAGAACTATGGAACGAACTTAATGATCACACCTCTCGTCCATCCACACATCAAACAATGAACCTGACACGATTTATTTTTTGTTCTGTGTGACCACAACTCATCGCGTTTGGTCTCGGTGTGTAGGGGTGTGAGTAGGCTGCATAAGCTCAGTCGTTCTTTCTACTGCATAAATTACTGAACACAGTTACTGTATTTTGGCTCTCGGAACACTAATACAGTGAATGACAGTGAAAACTCGGCGTGGTAATCCAAAATTGTTAATGTGGTTTCTTTTGATCCAACCTTATTCGTTTAGCATTGAATATATCCCTGGATCTCAGAATGTTGGGGCAGATTTCTTAACTAGGCAACCACGTGAAAAAAAATACAATGTTACATCTACATGACCCGGGCATTTACAACCATGGAAGAATACTTGCTTAGAGCTACACTCCTTTGCCCCAACATTATTTCCAGGTATGTACATGAAAGGGTCGGAGTGGTTAAGAGGTATGGCGTCCGCCTCGAATTCTAAAGGAACCAGGTTCGATTCCCAGTAGAGATAATATAATTTATGGAAATTTTTGTCAGAACCAGTGGTCCTAATGATGTCATACTCCCCTTGGTCTCCTGAGTAGTGAGCTCAGATGCCTAGCCTTCTCGGATAAAGGCGACAAAATAGGAGGTCCCGTGTGCAGGTTTGTCGTACAAAGCGACTATACGAAGTTGTGTATGAGGATGGCAACCCCATCATGTAAACAAATTATTACAGAAACCACTACGCTCCACTCTCGTTGACATATTTAATATCTGAACTAAATATTTTACATCACTCGCGTTGGCTGTTCTCATGACGTAACTAAGTATCCTCACAATCACTGTCTCACGTCTTAATTAGATAGCATGTATCACAGAATAGAAATAAAGTTAATCCAATCAACAAGTAATAGTATAATTTGCAGATAATGTATTTTCAAATTTTCAGACAAAGATATCAAAGTAAGAATACAAAAACGCAAGAGTGGCGAGCTTTCATCGCGTTGAGAAACATATGGAATTCAAGAAAAATCACGTCCAACACAAAAATAAGAATCTTCAACTCAAATGTCAGGTCAGTCCTATTGTATGGCCCTGAAACCTCGAGAACAACAAAAACAACAACCAAAAAGCAACAGACTTTCATAAATGGAGGCTTGCGTAGAACAGAAGGATTGAAGTGGTATGACAAGGTCACCAATGTGGAACTGATGACAAGATCACTAATCTGGAACTGATGACAAGATCACTAATCTGGAACTAATGACAAGATCACTAATGTGGAACTAATGACAAGATCACTAATGTGGAACTAATGACAAGATCACTAACGTGGAACTAATGACAAGATCACTAATGTGGAATTAATGACAAGAACTAGACAAATGTCAATGGAACAAGAGTTGAGAAAAAGACGATGGCGATGGGTAAGGACACATGTTGAGGAAACCTGTTGATAGCATTACAAAGCAGTCATTGTTCTGAAATCCCCACAGAAAGACAAACAGGGGTAGATTTAAAAAAAAACACAAGGAGAAGAGAAATTCAAATAGAGACAGAAGAGAAAATTATGGGGAAGGCGTGGAAAGAACTTGGAGCTTATAGGAGGACGTAACAGGAAGACTTGGCAGATGTTTGTTGAAGGCCTTTGCTCCTTAGGAAGCTAAAGGGTATTGATTGATCGATCGATTGATTGATTGATTGATCGATTGATTGGTTGATTGATCGATCGATCGATTGGTTGACTGCTATAATATATTTGTTTCTGCTGCCTAAGAACGCTTTCACGAGCAAGACTATCGTATGTGTCCAACATGGACAGACTAGTAAACATACTTTACGATTGTATTGTTTTCTTGGCAGAAAAAAGCACTAATGCCTTTTTTTATAGGTATAGTCAGACCCATAGCAGATACTGCCATAGTGAAGTAAGGTGTTAGAGACTTCACCATACTAGATCTAGTTGGTTTTTTTTTCTTCATGAGGTGGGGTGACCATTTCCCTTCGTCGATGCTTTTTGCTGTCCCTAACTCAAGAGCACAGAACGTGATGCAACCAGATTTCGATCACTAAAGCCGCTTGTTTCGTTTGTTGGTTGGTCCGGTGTTTCTTTCTTTCTTTCGTTCGTTCGATCGTTCGTTCATTCATTCTTTCGTTCGTTCATTCTTTCGTTCTTTCTTTCGTTCGTTCGTTCTTTCGTTCACTGTCTTTGGCTCTGTCACATAATTTTTCGTTCTTTTCTCTCTCTCTCTCTCTCTCTCTCTCTCTCTCTCTCTCTCTCTCTCTCTCTCTCTCTCTCTCTCTCTCTCTCTCTCTCCGATTCTCTAACTATCTCTCATTTTCGGAGCCCAGAAATCCGTACTACGGTCACTGTTTACATTTTCACACTTCGATTCATGTCAGGTAAATGCGTAATTGACCATCCCGAAAGATTAATTGAATCACTAAGCGTGAGAATATCCAGATTGACTCCAAGTAAGACGAACTTGAAATACGGCTTTAGTTGCATAACCATGTCTGTCTAGGCGGGCAAACGGATTTGTATCGATCCAGCGTTACGGCATGCGATCGGGAGTCTCTGATAAGCTATGTATTCAGACCCGCGAAATTACCTGTGATAATAAGTACAGATAATCTCAGTCTTGGGAGAAATTTAAAGTAGTGAGTTAAAAGTGTAATAATAGTGAACATGACCAATAACACTGACTAACAAAAAAAAACTTTTTTTTTCTTTCTCTAACATTTCTATGTTTTTCTGGTCAATTTTAATGCGCTGTTTTTAAATCTGCAAACCGTTTTTCTCTATCAGGTCGGGATCTCTAGAAATACGCAATTGAAGTTTTTTTAACAACGCATACAGTATTACAACATCATTCGTACAAGAAGTATAACAGTTATGTAGGCTTGAATTTCTTTGCAGTCGACTTTCGTCGGGGAATGGCATGGCGTACATCGCGATGAAGCATCCAACAATAATCGGCAAGCATGGTCACACTCCACCGTCCTTGATAACGTGACTCCATTACGGCGATATCTTGATGGAATCGTTCTCCATGTTCATCGCTGACTTCGCCAAGGTTGTCAGGGAAAAAGTCAAGATGTGAATCGAGCAAATGGATTTTGAGGGACATGTTACAGCCCATAATTCTGTATGCATCTATGCACTGCTTAACAATATGCAACATAGTCAACAGATTTGTGATTTCCCAGAAAGTTATCGACGATCGATTTGAATGCCATCCATGCGCGAAGTTCACTACCATGTAACAAGTTCTCGAATTGTTTGTCTGCAATAACTTTCCTAATCTGAGGTCCTACAAAGATACCTTCCTTTATCTTTGCATCGCTAAATTGCGGAAACTTTTCTCGAAGATAAGTGAAAGCTTTGCTCGTTTTATCTAACGCTTTTACAAAATTCTTCATGAGCCCCAACTTTATATGTAACAGTGGTAAAATGAAGCTGTCTTTGTTAACTAATGGCTCGTGTATTACATTTTTATGCCCGAGCTGCATACGATCCCGGATAGGCCACACCTTTCTTGCATAATGTTCCTGTCTGTTGCGGCTGTCCCATTCACATCGGAAGCAACAAAATTTAGTATACCCAGTCTGCATGCCCGTGAGAATGCAATGACCTTAGGTCTCCACAAATCCGCCATTGGTAGTCATTGTACTTTATTTTTTTCCAAACGTATAGCCATATTGTCATAAGTTTCTTTCATATGAACAGAGTAGGTGACTGGAATTGATGAAAATAAGTTTCTGTTATGCAATAACACAGCTTTTAGACTAGTCTTGGAAGAATCGATGAAAAGTCGCCATTCGTTGACTATGTGCTTATGACCGAGGTGCACCATTAGACCGTTTACATCTTTGCAATAGCAAATGTCATCATCCATCTCAAAGTATTGAACAAGTTCTCTGTGTCTATGACGAAATTTAGATATCGGAGTATTGGGCGCTAAAAGATTCCATTCTTTGAGTCGCGAACCGAGTAATTCCGCTTGTCCTTTGGTAAGAGCGAGATCACGTATTAGATCTGAAAGTCCTGAATGGTTAATTAAGTAAACACTATCATTCACCGGTATGTAATCTGAGTCAGAATTAGTTTCTAATGCAGGTAAACTATCACTTTCTGATGGTTCATTCACGTCCAACGGATTATGTTCTGGTGGTACTTGGATCGGACACGTGATTGGATCATGAGGCACTGGTTTCGAAACCAATTCAATATTTGAATAAACCACAGACTTTCTAGTTTTAAAAGTGAAACCATGGATATTTGTCAAGCAGAAGTACAATCAGTAGTGTGATTTGTATGTTCACGCCATATTACTGGCACTCCAAAAGGCATCGACTTATGCTTCAGCGATTTTTGTAACCAACCTGCCAATGTATCGAACAAACTGCATTTGGCTACCAAGATTTATTTGCATCATCAACTTTCGAATCGAAATAAAGTTCATATGCTTTCTTTAGTAATGGTGTAAAGTTTTTCTGGTCAACACGATCGGTAAATATCTGCACACGTAACAGAACAGATCAGCCGAATTTCTACAACTTCTAGAAGCCATATTTTGCTCAGAATTATTTCAAAATACAGTAACTATTTGAAAAATCGCGTAACATATGTCATGCATCTTTTAGCAGTATAAAAAGTAGAATTATGTTGCTTTTTATTAATTTTTAATAAGTTATATAGTAAAAATGAAACGGAGCAAATAACGGTTTCCCAAAAATATATTTATTCACAAATATCTTAAGAACCCGACGTGATAGAGATAAACGGATTTCAGATTTGAAATCAGCGCAAGAAACTGACCTAAGAACACTTATTCTTATATAAGAAAGAAAAATGTTGTTTGTCAGTGTAATCGACGGAAATAACAACTCCTTATATGGAAAGTGACTGTTTGAATTTCGCAAACGTTTGAGTCACGCAGAAAATTCCACGAGGGAAGTTATTATAACACGCACTTTTGAGTGCTATTGGCTGGCATTTGGGATGTGAATATACATTCGTTCTTATTGGAAGTTTTGTCAGAAACGCCAAGCGGAAGCTTGGGTCGAAAGGTGGGATATAACGTAGCACATTTTAGACAAACGACACTGCATTCCAGAATCGTCAAAGTAGACAGCTCGGACTAAAGCCAGGAAACAACAGAAGTAAGAATTTTGACCTTATAGGAGCGGACGTTATTTGAGTACCTTTGAACACTACAGCAAGGAAACTTTTACATGTTAATACTGAAACCCGGACTCCTACAGGGCTAATCCACAAGTCACAGAGAAATTCTAAATGAAATATTACTCCAGCCGCGTGTTCAAGGCATCTGTATCACGGTGAATTAAGACCATTCAACTGAGCAAGAAGTCTAGAGTTTTCCAAAATTATTGGGTGTGATGTTTCTTTTTAACATATTTTATACTTTGAATTTGACATGTTTGAACTTGCTGATGGTTATACGGGTCATTAACGAGGCTGACAACATCTTACTTACTTACTTAGTCGTTATTCTACCGTGAAGTTTAGAGGTTTGGAAGAGAGAGAGCGCCAAACTTTCCTATCGGCTGTCTTACTCCTGGCTTGGTTCCATTCTAGTCCTCGGTTCTTTAAAGATTGTCTATTGTTGTCCTCCCAGCGGACTTTGGGTCGTCCTGGAGGTCTGGATCCTTGGCTCTTTGTTTCCCATGCTTGTCGTGGTATCCGATCTTCTCCCATTCTGCAGACATGAGTTGTCACCCAAACCATCTTAATTGGGACTTGTTATATATATATATTTTCTACTTGGGTCTTGCAGGGGGTAGGATTTAAGGCCTTGGGACGTATCGTATCTTGGGTTTCTGGTTGCGTAGAGATTAAATGTCTCTTCTTTGTTACTTCAACCTGGCCACCTTCCTCAGATACCTTCATTTCTGGCAACATCTAATCAATGTGAAAATGATAATATTCGTGAACCACCACAGCAAAACGTTGGTGATTGCTTCGTGCTAGTTCTCACCGGGAACCAAAAGCGGAGGGTAAGAGACTCAGTAGCAGGGAGTGGATGATGATGACATCATATGTATATATTTTACTATCATTTGTTAAAAAAGCTATATATACTTAAACATGTTCACCCAGACTTAAGGAAATGGTCCTTATAGCTATTCCACACAAGCCATTGCACTTGCGGCTTGTCCAGTCGCATGTTTCCCATTAAATTAACTAAAATAATGGTGGATTTTCATCATATTCCAGAAGGAAAACTGAGTTATATGATGTGCGCTATGGGAGATTAAAAATTCAGAGAAAAAGACTTAAAGCCTACATGTGAAACCTATCATGAGAAGGGAAGATTACCATCATTCTGTGAATGGGACAGCGGGAGACATGAGGGCCCTCGACCCATGGAGACGAATTTGACGGAAACAGCAGCTTCAGCACTTCAGCATAGCCGACAATTGGCATCTAAGTTACATTTCTAGCTGTCCAAATACAACAGAACTCGTTTTGTGATGATATCTATGTTTCGAAAAATACGGTGCATGGACAAATCTCCCATAAGTCCAGGACACATTTTTCCATGAAGACGCTTACTTGTTATTAATCACTAGCTCTTATTTATTTACAATTTGTTCAAGAGTATTTGAACATTAAATTTGTTATTTTGTTGTTTTACAAAGTCATCAGTTTTGAATTAGTTATTACAGAGAGAAGTGCGCACGCATGAATCAGTATCTTTAATATATATCTATATAGAGAACCTAATAAGGAGAAATTTTACTGTTGCTACAAATCAGTTTGAGGCTTGTGCGAGCTAATAATAAAATTACAGAATAATCCTTCACAAAAAGGCGGCGTGCAGATAAAAATTTAACATAGCTAAAAACACATTCAGCATTGTTTTTTTTGATTTCTGAATATATTGTGAATACACCCTCGAGGTAGAAGCATCATCATCCTTCTATCTGCATCTCTGCCAAGAGCACTCTTGTGCGAAGGTAGATACCTTTTGAAGAAATTAACCCACAATCGCTACTATAGGTTTTGGCGACTGTTGGACCATCACTGCAGAGCAGGGGGAGGCAACCCGTGACAATTTGGGTGCGGTTTTTTTCGTTCATTCCTCTTCGTTTATGTTCGTTCATTCTTTCGTTCTTTCTTTCTTTCGTTCGTTTCATTCTTTCATACGCTTTCGTTCGTTCATTCTTTTTTTCATCAGGTAAAGGGATTCATTCTTTCGTTCGTTCATCTGTCAATGTTCATCCTTTCTCAAGTTAGCTCGTTCATATGTTCGTTTTTTTACGTCAGTTCATTTTTTCAGCCAACATTTCAATCTTTCTTTACGTTTCTTTTCGTCCGTTCATTCTTTCATTCGTTCATTATTTTGATTCGTTCGTTCGTTCTTTTATTCGTTCTTTCTTTCGTTCGTTTGTTGTGTCTACGTTCACTCTTACGTTCGTTCGTTCATTCTTTCGTTCGTTCAATCATTCTTTCGTTCATTTTTTTTTAGTTAGCTCGCCTGAACAGAGGGTTCGTAAAACAAAAGGCATGGTATGGAGTGTCGTTCTTACGTTTACTTCATTTTTTCGTACGTTCATTCTTTCGTACGTTCTTTCGTCCGTTCCTGCGCGCCATTCTTTCAATATGTCCCCTCATCTTGAATGATGTAAAAAATAAACTTAGAGGGGGAATTTAATTGTCTTATTATTCAGGAACTGAGAACATCTCCAATACTAGTTCCAATAAAGACAAACTATTGAAGTCATGATGACAAATACCAACAGAGATTGAACAAAACAAAACCAGTATTACCTCATTTTACTACTACACAACTGACACACATAGAACATTTGTAATAATATATGTCACGACAATATTCATATTAAATACATTCTGTACATAACTTGTAATTTAAATTGATTGTGATTCCTGGTTCCCTTGTAGTTGAATCAGGACACATATTCATTCATGCCAGTAATGAATACATATTGTTATTTGAAAGTTGTCAGTGACTCCTTAAGATATTCTCATAGAGTGTTATATGTATGTGAGTGTCACAGTGTTGTCAAGAGTAGTGGATTAAATTAAATTGTTTATCTGTCTGTTGTTGTGACTTACACTTCATCATACACATACCCTAGACACATAACGTAGTCTTCACACTATTCCAGAATAATTCTGACTGAGATATATAGATATGTGGTAGCAAGTAAGGTTATCTATAATACACTACTCTTAATAGATATAGATACCTTCACAGCTGATCTCAGTCAGTACACTAAGTCCCCTATAAATTATTCTTTGTTCGTTTGTTCATTGTTTCGTTCGCTCTTTTGTTCGTTCATTCTTTCGTTCATTCTTTCATTCGTTTGCTTGTTCTTTTGTTCATTCATTCTTTCGTACGTTAATCCTTTTGTTCATTCTTTCGTTCGTTCGTTTTCGTTCGCTGTTTCTTCCATTGTTCTTGCGTTCGTTCATTATTTCGTTCGTTCATCATTCTTACGTTTGTTCGCGCGTTCTTTCGTTCGTTCGTTCATTCTTTATTTCGTACGTTCAGTCTTTCGTTCGTTCGTTCATTCTTTCGTGCGTTCTTTAGTTCGCTCATTCTTTCGTTCACTCGTTCGTTGGTTCGCTCTTTTCTTCGTTCTTTCGTTCGTTCTTCTACTAAACCTGCCGAATGTATCATAAAGCATCAAAACAAGTAACTTGATTACTTTCTTGTTCTGTCTAGGTCCGCCGGACAACCACATAGAATCTACGTCACTTAAGCAGGCTTATGTGTATATTTTTTAGATTAGATTTTCAGATGCTACTATCTCGATTAGTCTAGAGACCTTCGCATTAATGGCCCAGTGAAGCTTTATATGTGTCTAAAGAGAGATGTCTTGAAAGTCTAGTTTCAAAAATATCGCATTAAAGTTTAGAATATTAGTACCAATACGTGCAGATTAAAACAGGAAACAAGAATTGGATTTTGGGAACCAGAGTTAGGGTACTGTCCGAAGGATGGCCACTGACTGTTTTGGCGGTTGGTGGTTGGCGGTTACGGATCAAAGAAGAAGCAGACGTGCAGATTACAATATATATGTATCCCTGTGCCGTTCCCCGGGGGTCTCCTCAGAGACAAGACAAAAGAGGATTACAGCTACTCAGGCAATTCGCAGATGACAACTAATTTGAGGTTGTGCATAGGACCTGGCAAGTTGATAGTGTAAACAAATAGCCATATAAACCGTTGCTGCAAGAGCGCGTGAATGCTTTGACCAGGCTTTCTACACGTGGATCATTTGTAGTTGTGGCTCCGTGCTCCTTAAGGCGCGCAAAGGAAAGTAATGATGACAATGATGGTGATGATGAGGGTGATGATGACGATGGTGATGATGGTGATGGTGATGATGATATAGTTGCCTTCTGTCCATGCCACGCATCAAAAATGTCCAGTGTCTTTTGCCTTTGTCGTCCACTATCTCTTTTTCCTTTACTTTTTCCATTTCTTCTTCTCATAACATGCTCGCAGCCAGTAGGAAATCCTTGTCTACCAATTGTCCATGATTCACTTCCATATGCCAGGACTGGCTATCTTCATCATTGTCTCATTTGGAGCAAGAGTCTATAAAAAACACATCCCAAGTCTCCTATCATGTTTGTTTTTCTTTACATGTCTTCTTTACCCCTTTTTTGTCCAACTCCAGTCCTCTTTTCCCAGGGTTTTCTCTTTTTTTTTTTGTTTCCCTCTATGTCTCCTACCTTAGATATTCATAGAATAGGGATTGCCTTGTTATGCTATCAACTAGTTTTCTTAAAGTGTGTCCTGATCAAAGCCTCCTTAACCGTATATTACCAGGGCCTGAAAGGGAAGAAAAGAACAGGATCGTTGAAACTGCCAGACAAGTCGTAAAAGGCGACTGACCGAGATGCAAAGCATGAACCAGAGTTGGGGCACGGCACGAAGGATGGCCTGCGACCGATCAAAATGAGGACAATTTGTTGCTGCCCTACAAGACGCCACTAGGCGTGATAGCCACTGATTGCTTTGTCAGTCAGGGGGCTAAGAAGAAGAAGAATAAAGATTTGGCATGAGGCTGGTTACCCCATCTTGTTAAAACTCTGAGCTACAGAAACCCCAATAACAATCATAAAAAGTCAATTTTCATATATATGACAGCATTACAATTCAGTTCTGTTTCTGGAATACCCAGGGTAATAGAGGACAGGGAAACCAAAGAACACATGTAGATGAGAATGGAAGACAGACCTGAAAGGGACGAGGACTATATGGAAAGACCTTGAGCTGATGGCACGTGATGGGTACACGTGACATAAGTTTGTTGAAGGCCTATGCTCCTTGGAAAGCTGAAGAGTGGTGATGATGATACAACTTCATGAATAGGCGCATGCGCAGAATAGAGGAATTAGAAGGGCATGATGAGATCATTCATGTGGAACTGGTGACAACAGATAGACGAACACAACTGCACTTTTAACATCCTATATATAAAATCCCAGCTTTTTCTGTCAGTACGTAACGCTAAGGGATGCAACTTTGGTTGAAAGTTAGACATTAATTGTATTGTTTCCCTTATATGTACTCTTCCGAAAATAGTAACACTTACCAGAGAAGAATGCGCAAATGAAGGTGTGCACAAAAATATATTTATAGAATGCGTGATCACGTATACACACATTGGGATCCTCGCTGCTGCTACGTAGTTCGTGTACTGTGGTGATGCACAGTGGTTTTAAAAAATACTTTTGAATAAGTAAAATTGCCGTTTGGTATTGGTGCTTTTGAATTTAATTCCCGTATTATGACGGGCTTTTACACTAGTTTATAAATGTTGAACATTATTCATTGGAAGTAAATATAGACAGACAAATATATCCAAACAAGAATACAAAAGGCTAGACGAGCTTTTACTGCTCTGTGGAATATATAGAGATCGAAAGAGATCAGGTCCTACATACAAATCTTAATTTTCAATAAAAAAATAACGCATATTACCGCCCAGCAGAAAATAACAAGTACTAATATTCAGACTCCACACGGACCACAACAGATTGGGATACCACCTGTTCAACAAACTAAAGATAAGAACTACCGATGAGTGTGACTGTGGCATAGATACAATGACTGCTTAACATCTGCTTCAAAGATGCCCAACATACGAGGAACAGAGACAGCACATTAGTCCGTTACCAGTACCATTCCTGGAAAAGCCATATGAAGACAGAAATAGCCTCAATTTGACAACTACATTCTTTGAACACATTCGAGCTGACATCTCAGACTGTAGAAAGAAGAAGAATCCAAATGTTAAGTCAGACCTACAGTAAGATTCTGAAACATAAAGAACATCAGACCTACAGTAAGATTCTGAAACATAAAGAACATCAGACCTACAGTAAGGTTCTGAAACATAAATAACATCAGACCTACAGTAAGGATCTGAAACATAAATAACATCAAAAACAACAACCAAAAAGCTAGACTTTCATAAGTTGGTGCTTGCGTAGAATAGAAGGATTGAAATATTATGACAAGATCACAAATGTGGAACGGATGACAAGAACCAGACAAGTTCTGGTGGAACAAAAGATGACAAGAACCAGACAAGTGCTGGTGGAACAAAAGATGACAAGAACCAGAAAAGTGCTGGTGGAACAAAAAATGACAAGAACCAGACAAGTGCTGGTGGAACAAAAGATGACAAGAACCAGACAAGTGCTGGTGGAACAAAAGATGACAAGAACCAGACAAGTGCTGGTGGAACAAAAGATGACAAGAACCAGACAAGTGCTGGTGGAACAAAAGATGACAAGAACCAGACAAGTGCTGGTGGAACAAAAGATGACAAGAACCAGATCAGTGCTGGTGGAACAAGAGATGACAAGAACCAGACAAGTGCTGGTGGAACAAGAGATGACAAGAACCAGACAAGTGCCAGTAGAACAAGAGATGACAAGAACCAGACAAGTGCTGGTGGAACAAGAGATGACAAGAACCAGACAAGTGCTGTTGGAACAAGAGATGACAAGAACCAGACAAGTGCTGGTGGAACAAGAGATGACAAGAACCAGACAAGTGCTGGTGGAACAAAAGATGACAAGAACCAGACAAGTGCTGGTGGAACAAAAGATGACAAGAACCAGACAAGTGCTGGTGGAACAAAAGATGACAAGAACCAGACAAGTGCTGGTGGAACAAAAGATGACAAGAACCAGACAAGTGCTGGTGGAACAAAAGATGACAAGAACCAGACACGTGCTGGTGGAACAAAAGATGACAAGAACCAGACAAGTGCTGGTGGAACAAAAGATGACAAGAACCAGACAAGTGCTGGTGGAACAAAAGATGACAAGAACCAGACAAGTGCTGGTGGAACAAAAGATGAGAAGAAGACGCTGGAGATGGACAGGACATACATTGTGGAAATCTGTCATTAGCATTACAAGGTAGTCCTTGTTCTGGAAACCGCGAGGTAAGAGAGGTGGAGCAAAACCAAAGAACACGTGGAGAAGAGAAGTGGAGACAGACATGAAGGGCATGAAGACGACATAGAAAGACCTTGAGCTGATGGCACGTGACAGGTACACGTGACATAGGTTTGTTGAAGGCCTATGCTCCTTGGGAGCTAAAGTGTGATTAATGAATTATGAATGTTGAACACTTAATTTATATTATTCACTTGTTATTTAGGACATAACTTTTCTTTAAAGCTAAATACCTGGTGTCTTTACCCTGCATAGATACAGAATTGTGGTTCTTCTTTCTTACAAAACTCAGAATCAGAAAACGCGAAGTTTTCTTAACATTACATTTACCTCCCTGTCTCATCTGACACGTTAATTTATCTCCTGAAACCATATTATCTTCTCTTCTCTAACTCTGTTATCTTTTGTCCACTGTCTTTCTATAGGACACCAGGATTCACGAGATAGCTCAGCTCTCATGTGGAGCAGACGTCGTGGCTCGAAATTAGTCTCACTAACTACAGTAAATTAGAGACCGGAAATTGAGCGCGGGCATATGAGCCTGGAACGAGAGAAGAATAGTCCGAGTGAGCTAGAAAAAATAAAATATACATTAAAAATTGCAAGGAAGTTCGTGGTATTAGGTCCAGAAAGAATCAACTTTATGTCACGTCTTCGTGTCCCGTGCCATCAGCTCACGGTGTTTCCATGTCTCTTCTTCATTCCCTTCATCATGTCACCAGTTCTCTTCTTCCTGTGTTCTTTCGTCTTTCTCTATCTCTCTAACCCCGAGTATTCCGGAAAGAACGAAGACCAAATATTTTTATCATCAATTCCCTTTTTTTACTTTCCGTGAAGAACTGCAAAGTGGGGAGATTACATTGTCAGGGGCTCACAGACATATTACGTGGGGCGCCTGATACAATGGGCTATATAAATATAATCAATAATACGACAAATCTGTATCAAAAGTCTATAATACTTCCGTCGTCATTATTATCATTACCATTAAGATCCCCACAGAGCATAGGCCTTGAAACAAACTTATGCCAGGTTCTCGTGTCCTGTACCATTCCCTCAAGATCTTTCCGTAGCTCCTTTATATCTTTAATGTCTGTCCCCTGAAACTGGGATATGCTGTAATGTTTAATTAAGGAACAAAGGAACTTATATATATATATATAT
>JAMPIV010000926.1:50000-80039 GCA_024509875.1 Oreohelix idahoensis
GCCCGGCGCAACTCTACAGAGTTAGCTACATTCTGCTTACTTTTTTGTGAGGTCATCATCACATTTTTTTTTTTTTTTAAACGTCCGCTATTACTCAAGGCGAGAATCTCCGGTTAGTATATCTAACCTGAGACTGCTTTTTACGTAAGTATCCCTTTTTTTCCCTGTACGCTGACAGGTGTCCACTCGGCTTCCTATCATCAAATGAATCTCGTTGCACTGTTTCGTTAGGCCTGTGGCCCAGTGCGTTCGATGTCAACATACGTACATTTATGTCAGGTTGCGTTCCTTAGCCTTTGACTCTCTCCAGCCTACCTGCATGGTCAGCAGTTTAGTGTCTCCATTGTTGACTGGTATCGACACACAAAAACGTAAGTTAGAATTATTGTATGGCTGCGAAACATAGAGAACAACAAAAATTGACAGCCAAGACGTTACAGAGTTTCATAAATGGGTGCTCGCGCAGAATACAAATTACAGAAATAGAATGACAAAATCATTAATGTGGTGTGAGTGACAGAACCAGACAAACATCAGTCGAACAAAATGACTTGGACCGAAGACGCAGCAACAGTGATAAATGCAGCCAGCGGACCCATAGCTTGACTGCTTGCGTCAGGGTCAGCGAACCAGAGCTGACCATGACCCTACTCCACCTCCAAGTGGTGGTCCTGGAAACAGGCTGCATCACTGTAGTCTGGCTGAGAGAGTAGGGATCGAAGAGGGAAGGCTAACCCAGTCCCAAAAATGCCATGCTGAAACCGGATGTATTGGGCCGAAAGGCGCAAATATCGCAGCTTTGCTGTAAACGGCGACACAACGTAACAAACGTCCTTTTCAGGATGAACGCAGAAGAAGAAGAAGAAGAAGAAGAAGAAGAAGAAGAAGAAGAAGAAGAAGACGACGACGACGTACATTAAGAAACCAGCTGACAGCATTAAAGGCAGTCCCTGTTATGAAATCCTCCATGGTACGGGCTCTTACAGACGAGCGTTTCTTGCTGCGCGTTTCTCGCGCGTGACGAATGAAAGAGTATGGATTTACACAGTTTCGCTCGGCTGCGCAGCCTGTAAATCCCTACTCTTTCATTCGTCACGCGCGAGAAACGCGCAGCAAGAAACGCTCGTCTACACCCAGCCGTAATAGTGAAATAGGGGGAGACAACAAAAAACAGAGAAGAGAACTGTGTACATAAATGGCAGGGATAAAGTGGACATAAGGACTGAAGTGGTATGACCAGATAACTAATGTGGAACAGATGACAAGAACAAGACAAGTGCCAGTGGAAAAATAGATGAGAAGAAGACGCTGGAGGTGGACAGGACACACACTGTGGAAACCTTCTCATAGCATTACTAGGTAGCCCTTGGTCTGGACACCCACAGCAAGAGAAGAAGAGGAAGAAAATCAAGGAATACATAAGAGGGATGAAGAAGAATTCGCTGGGAGGACAAATCAGACAATCGCTGTAGGACCGAGGTCTAGATTTGAAACCAGGCAGATAGGAAAGTATGGTGCTCTCTTTGGCAAAAGTAACTTTCTAAGAAGACAAACGTTTATAATGTAAACGTCCGAAAAATAAAAAATAAATTTAAAGGTGGTCCCATATCAGATACTGCCTGTCACAGATGAAAATAGTGCAGCAGTAATCATCCACTTTGCCCCTCCCATCTAGAGTATATTTTCTACTACATGAACGAAGGATTCACCAGTGCAATTAACACGTGGGCCATCTGGCAATTAAGCCCTATGTGAAACAGAGAGCGAAGCGCGGAGCATGGCGTAATAGATTCTTTGATCAGGGGAACACACGAAATTCAGTGAGACGGACCTTGGATTGTAAAACTTTCAGGTGAAAATTGCGTACCTGATTTTCGGCAAGGGGGAGATGCTGAAAGTCAAGAGGTGGTAAAATTGCCTTTGATTCAAGAAATCGAACGACGAATTGGCTCGGGTCTGGCAGAGGTGTGACTTTCACATTAAAGAACGATAGTACGGAACATATCAATATATACCATGTCTCTCCGATAGCCATGATCAGTTGCCAGAAATCTATCTGAATTCACTAGCTCGTTATCTTAAGATTTCTCGTACAGAGTGAAAATTAATAGATTCCGTAAAGTGTTTCATTTTTCTGATTGCGGCTGGTCAAAACCTGAGTACTAGCGGCTTATTTTCTTATGGCCATATGAACTTATGATCATACGAACCTATAATATTATAAGCATCCAAGAATATTTAATACTGATGAGCTTCTTGCTGTGACCGATGCGGTCCAATTTTCCTCATTTTCATGAGAGAAACCAGAATAGAACCATTGAATTATAATATTAACTGGGCCAGAACTATTACCAGATTTACTTATACATATATCTCATCAGCCAACGGTGGCAATATATTGTCAGCAACATTTGTGTAACTTAAACCTAGCGTTTCAGCCACCTGAGGCTAAACAACCTAGGAACTGTATATGTTCTATTTATTCTACATCGGCGATCACCACGCATGAACCTTACTCCAACAAACTGAAGGCATAGATAACTTATTGTATCCAGTACAAATTTAACACCGACTCCTGTGAAATTTGCATTCAGACCAGCTTCCTTCCTCGCTACCTCTGCCTTCCCAAACCCAAGAGCAGAGTCAGTTAACCATTTACAGCTGGGTAGACTGGCGTGTGACGCTATCATGTCTAAAACCCTGGACCCAGTAATTCTGAGGCAAACGCTTTACCCACTCTGTAGCTCGACTACAGCTCTCGAAAATCAAAAGTCGTATCAGCTAATCGCAATAATTCGCGTGTACCGGGTGCAAATCTTGCATGGGAATCCTTTTAGCATATTACGACATTTTAAAAAAATGCAAAACGAAGGCTGACACGCAACAACAAAGAAAAGAAATAATTACAGTAACAGAATCGATGTTAATACGAAGAATAATGACAATGACATCACAACAGAAATCGATAATATATATTTTTTTTTTAAACTAAACATGTAGCTAACAGAGTCAACTTCAGACTGACTTAAGTGAAAATCGCGTGGGGATTTAAAAAAATGTTAACAGTAACATTTCCCAACCAATTGTGTCACAAGAAGACAAACTGCTTCCACCCCCGCCCGTCGTGTGCTCATACATCATGGAAGTCTGGTCCTTGATGTCAATCAAGGTATTTACAACTGCCAATTAGCGCGCGCGGGTTCGACCCAGACGTGTCCCGAGTTCCAGGTGAATCAAATAGGGGAAGTTCTGGCTCGCAAATCCAGCAAGAAGTGCTGGGAACTCAAATGTGGAATAAACGAGGGACGGGGTGTGGTGCTTTATAGCAACTGTTAACATCTAGTGAGAGAGACAATGAGGCCAGGTATTGTTAACATCTAGTGAGACATTTGATGAGGCGAAGTACTTTTAACTTCTAGTGAGAGATGTGATAAGGTGGAGAACTGTTAATGTCCAGTCAGACAGACGATGATGTGGAGTACTGTTAACATGTATTGAGAGATGAGGCGCAGTACTGTTAAGATTTACTGAAAGAAGACGATTAGCCGGAGTACTAGTGAACAGCTAGTGAGAGAGATGATGACGCGGAGTAATGTTAACATCTAGTGAGAGATACGATAACGCCCTGTTCTGGTATCATCTAGTGACAGATATGATGAGGCGGAGTACTATTAATATCTAGTGAGAGATGATGAGGCGCAGTACTGTTAACAATTAGTGAAAGAGATGATAAGGCGCAGTACTGTTAACAATTAGTGAAAGAGATGATGAGGCGCAGTTCTGTTAACAATTAGTGAAAGAGATGATGAGGCGCAGTACTGTTAACAATTAGTGAAAGAGATGATGAGGTGCAGTACTGTTAACAATTAGTGAAAGAGATGATGAAGTGCAGTACTGTTAACAATTAGTAAAAGAGATGATGAGAAGAAGTACTACTGACATCTTGTGAGAAACGGTTAGGCGGAGCACTGTTAACATCAAGCAAGAGAGACGATCACCTGTGTGTTACCGGGGCCCGAAAGGGGAGCAAATAATAGTAACACTGTTCCATGCCATGCATGTCGTAGAAAGCGACTAAGGAGGGTTGGGCATGGGGCTGGTTACCCCATTCTGTAAAAAAATTTAAACCACAAAAAACTTCAACAAACATGGACAAGTCAATTAAGGAAAATAAAACACAACCATCCAAGACAGGGGAAGCGTTCTGGGACTGTGTGAAACAAAGTGGAAGAAGGTAGACAAGAAGAAACTCATCACAGGTGAATTGGTGCTGTCCTCAGGACATGAAGACGAAAGTTCACACCACAGTGAAGGGGTAGTTCTTATGTTATCTAAAGAAGCACATAAAGCACTCAATGAATGGGAAGCCATTGGACCCAGAATAATAACAGCTACTTTTAAAACAGTTAAAAAGAAAATAAATGTAAATATCATCCAATGTTATGCACCAACTAATGACAAAGAAGAGTCTGTGAAAGAAGCATTTTATACTAGACTGCAGGAAATTATGGAGAAAGTAAAAAGAAGAAACATCACAATTGTTGTAGGTGACATGAATGCAAAGATAGGTACAGTCATGGGAAAACATGGGCTAGGAATAATGAATGAAAATGGGGAACTATTCTCAAACTTCTGTGCTTCAAATCAACTGGCTATAGGAGGAAGCATGTTTCCACATAAGAGAATACACAAGGCAACATGGATATCACCAGACCATAGAACAGAAAATCAGATTGATCATATATGCATAAACAAGAAGTTTAGATCATCATTGCAGGATGTAAAGGTATATAAGGGAGCAGATGTGGCATAATGATCACCACCTTCTGATAGCCAAAGTAAAGATGAAACTCAAGAGATATGCTGTGACAAAACGGGGCGGCCCCTATCGATCTTTGTTTCTCTCCGGCAGTATCGGTACATTTGTGGTACTGATTTTTATTATGTGATCTCAAGTATCGCACTTTTCTTTCTTTCTTTCGTCGTTATTTTTCTGCTAAGTAGCAGATATTTGATTTTATCACATCATTCGACACTCCTCTCTGTGATGTCACCTGTTTGTTACCCGGTCATCCTGGCTTGCGGTAAGCAACTGAGATAAGATAGTCGCCGGCGTATTTAGATTGAACCGCTGATAAGACGACTCGTTTGGTAACCCAGATGGGCAGACACGAAGTCTTGCGTACTCGTACGACAGATAACGAGATTACTGTCTGTGTGACACATGTGGGCAGACAAGTGTGACATAATCGCTTCCGGTCACTTGTTTAAAACTAATCATGGATTTATTCCATTTCAGACAATATGAGTCTACAAATGAGTTTGCGAGAGTGTATGCAAGGCATCAGAAGTCCATATATGGTAATACATGACCTTTGCAGGCACGCACCTTATTTCACGTGGGACTATTTTGAAAATATCACACCTTATCTGCATGATTTGAAATGATTGGATCTTTCGGATCAGATTCATAACAACAATGCCGAGGAAGATAGGAACATAGTCTGACTATTTTCGCAGTTTTATTTCACTGTGAATTTCACGCTCGCCAAGACAACATCAGACCTTGCCAGAGTGAAGACTAGATTCATTATTCATTTTTTTAACCGGACCTTTTATTGGAGAACCAAATAAGACTTACAAAGTACAGGAAATCTCTACATTTTAATAAGGAACACCGCGACTATGAAACTCAAGAAACACACGGAGTCAGAGAGGGAATCTATTGTCAAATTAAAGACACCCCAGACGCGTGTAAGAGACCGACTCGTCTCTTTTATTCATCTGAGCAACAAGTCTGTAGCCAAGATTGGCGTAAGTAGTGCATTTTTCATTCTATGTTTCATTACTAACATGTGAACTAACATATATATTACCATGTGAATTTTAATGTGTGAAAATTGCTACAGGACGCCCTAGTCATTTGAGGCTGGCAACCTAAGTATCTAGAATGATGATTCATGAACCACCACTGCACGGGCTAGTGATTGCTTTATTGATAGTTTCGTAAAGAGAACTAAAAGCATAAAGTAGTTCCAGGTTCCCTATGGAGCTGGGAGAGAAAGATGAAAGAAATGATGTACATTCTAAGTATAATACTTACATTTTCAAAGCAGTGTAAATGTTCCTATAAACCTAGCCACTTTAAAAATAATGTAAGTTTTCAAGCTTAACCCAGTGTAAATGTATATGTGAAAATATTCATTTTAAAGTAATGGAAGTTTCAAACTTTTCAATCAGTGTAAAACATAAATGAAAAAAATTTTCAATTTATATTGTGAAAACTTTTCATTCAGTGGAGATGTATATGTAAACAGACTCTATCTGTATTACTAACCTTTTCATTTAAATGTCATGTAAAGTAAAAGCTATTCTATTTAAATGTAACGGAAGTTTTATGCCGGGGGATTAAATTTAATTCTGATCGAGGATAAAGTCTGAGTAATTGGGATGGTGGTATGGGAAGATAGGAACCCATAACTATGGGGTGGAAAACGCCATACTCAGAAGAGTGTTTCGTTCTATCCTTTCACCATAGTTATTGGTGGTACCAGCAGAAAGTATTATCTCTGGAACAAGAAGGGAACCATGGCCTAAACTTTAAGACGAAGAACGCACGTGGTAGACTCTCCTTGACGTTTCTGGGAAACGAGCTACCCCCGACAACCTTGATCAGAGATGAGCGCGAGCAGAGTGAACAGAACCAACCCATTAGAAGGAGCAGAACCGTCATTGACAGCTAAGTTCAAATATATGTTGCCATTTGAACTTCTTGTAACACCTCACATTCCCTAAAGACTGTGAAGATAACTTTTCTTGATCCACAACTATTCAAATTATTTTTCAACTGTTAAACCCTAAAGTGATTATTACATTTTCTTATTTGTAATGTTAAAAATTTAACTTCGATTTAATCATTTTAAAGTTACTGCATGTTTGTCTCAGTCAAATTACTCTACACACTCTAAACAGAGCTATACTAGAATAATAGAATTCCACTGAGTAAATCAGGGGTGGGGGCTTAAACAAGCTGAAAGTAATAAGTGCTTAAATCCTTCACAAAAGCGTCGGCAGATTACAGAATTAACGTGCTCAGCAACAGCCAGCATTGTTTTCGCTTATCTGAATATCTTATGAAGACTCCCGTGTGATAGAAGCTTTACTACTCTTCTATCTACATTTCTGCCAAGAGTAATCTGTGTAAAGACAGACTCCATTGAAGCCTATAATAGATACTCTTGAGTTTTGGCCTGTTGGACCACTACTGCAAAGCAGGGGATGCAATACCGTCACATATGCAACAATGAAAAGTTATAGACAACAAGTTAATATAGGACATCTAAGAAATCAAGAAACAAGAAACAAATTTGCGGTCACAGTGTCCAACAAAATTCAAATGCTCCAACAGTTTGAAGATGTAGTGCATACAGAAGACTATTGGCAGCAAATCAAAACTGTATGGAATGAGACATGCGAAGAAATACAGGGGAAAAGGGAATGACAACAAAAAGCATGGATAACAACAGAAACCATCAATAAAAGACAGAAAAAACAAGAAAGCAGATTTAAACACACGTAAAACCAGAAGTTCCAAAGCCAAGGCTCAAGAAGTGTACACAGAAGCAAACAAAGAAGTTAAAAAAAGTATCAAAAGAGACAAGAGGAAGTATATTGAGGAGTTGGCAAGAGAGGCAGAAGATGCTGCAGCCAAAGGAAATATGAGAGACTGTATAACAGCACAAAGAAGCTAACAGGGAAATACAAGCAAACAAGTTACCTCATAAAAGACAAGAATGGAAAACTGCTCAGCAATATACAAGAGCAAATGAAGAGGTGGACAGAATATTTTGAGGACCTACTCTCAGGTTTTCGACAAAACAGATCCTGTACAGATCAGATAGCCCCATTGAGAATAATATTTTAACACAGTCTGGAATCGAATTCACCGCTATACATCGGATTCGTGGACTATGAAAAGGCATTTGACAGTGTAGGCAGAGAATCACTTTGAAAATTAATGAGGCATTATGGAGTTCCCCTGAAGGTCATTAATTAAATAAAGAAAATATGTGAAGACATGACATGCAGAGTTCTTCATGAAGGACAGCTTACAGAACCGGTTGGGATAAGAATGGGAGTGCGACAGGGATGCCTCTTGTCTCCATTTCTTTTCTTACTAGCAATAGACTGGGTTATGAGAACATCGACAACACACAACAGAAATGGAATCCAGTGGACTCTGATTAAGCAATTGGATGATCTGGATTTTGCTGATGACTTGGCTCTTCTGTCTCATAACCATAATCAGTTGCAGGACAAATTGAAAACACTCGATGAGAGGTCACAGCAATTGGGTCTGAAAATACACAGGGAAAAGACAAAAATAATGAGAATAAATGCAGGTAATGATAACAGAGTTAAACTTGAAGAAACACCACTACAAGATGTAGAATCATACACATATCTTGGCAGCAATATAGACAAAGTTGGAGGGACAGACAATGATATCAAAATAAGAATACAGAAAGCAAGACGAGCTTTTATTGCATTGGGAAATATATGGAGATCAATAGAAATCGGATCCAACACGAAAATAAGAATTTTCAACTCAAATGTGAAGTCAGTCCTATTGTATGGCTCTGAGACATGGAGAACAACAAATACAACAACCAAAATGATACAGACTTTCATAAATGGTTGCTTGCGTAGAATAGAGGGATTAAAATGGTATGACAAGGTTACCAACATGGAACTGATGACAAGAACCAGACAAGTGCCAGTGGAACAAGAGATGAAAAGAAGACGATGGCGATGGATAGGACACACACTGAGGAAACCTGTTGGTAGCATTACAAGGAAGTCCTTGTTCTAGAACCACCAGGTCAAGAGAGGCAGAGGTAGACCATGAAGTACATGGAGAAGAGAGCTGGAAACAGAATTGAAAATGATGAGGAGAACGTGGAAATAACTTGAGATGATGGCACGTGACAGGAGGACTTGGCATGTGTTTGTTGGAGGCCTATGCTCCTCTGGGAGTGGAGGGTTATGAAGAGAGACAATAAGGCGGAGTACCGATGTCATCTTGTGAAAGAGACGATGAGGCGGATTACTATTAACTGCCGTACGAGAGTGAAGTGTTAGAGATTTCACTATACTAGGTTCAGCATCGAGAGGTGGGGTAACCTGTTCCTTCCTTGCTGCCTTTTCCTTCCCTGACTCAATAACTGTAAGGTACCCATTTACAGCTGTGTAAACTGGAGCGTGTCGATACCGTAAATCTAACTCGGCACCTTTGCCGCGAGAGACCAGCGCTCAAACCACTGTCAATCGAACGCTCGAGAGAAGATGTAGCGCACTGTTAACACCTAGTGACAGAGACGATGAGGGGGAGTACTGTTAACATCTTGAAGGACATAATATGAGCAAAGTATTGTTGACATATAGTGATAAAAACAAAGAGACGGAATACTGTTAACATTTTATGACAGAAACGATGCAGCGGAATACTGTTAACATCTAGTTGATGAGGAGGAGGATTGTGCAAATATTGGGAATAGTGTTGTATAAATTTGTTTAACACCTAGAGCTTATGGCTTGAGGATGCGGTATAAAGATGTTTAACATCTAGAGATTTTGGCTTGGAGATAGTGTTGTATGCATATTTTTAACATCTAGAGCAGGGGTTCTCAACCCTTTTTTTTTTTTTTTTTTTGCTCATGGCCTCCCTTCTGAGCCTCATTTACCTCCCCTCATAGTCGCTGTTAGCTGGGGAAAGGTACCTTACCATCTTACTGTAGCCACCTGGAAATATGGCATGGTTCCCCCTGAGTTGAGGACCACAGATCTAGAGTATAGGTCGGCAACCGAGAAGCTGTGGTGATCTACTTTCGAAACACTACGCTATTTAATGTTCTACCTTGAAAAAAATTCATGTTTTGTATTTCTAATGTGGAATAAGTGCAGCCTACTATAAAGTAACTTTTATCTGTGCCGGACGATCTGCTACCTACAATCCATTGACAGAATGATTGAAAATGATAGTTTAAAGATGGACTAACTTGCAGCAAGTCATCATCAGCCTTGGCAGAGAGTGTAGATCTTGGGGCAATGGGAGAGCAGAACTGGAAATTAATCAACTGATACATGATCATGCCGGGGATAATGATGCCATTGTGTCTACTGATGGGTCTGTGATCCGTGGTGAGAAATCTGGTTGGGGCTTCTCTGCTAGGGTAAAGGGCAGAATCGTCGCCGAACATAGCGAGGTTTACTATATAACAACTTCCAGTATGAGAATGGAGATAGAGGCAGCAAATGCAGCCTTAAGATGGATATCTGACACTTCATTAACAAAAGCAGTCATTGTATAAGATTCTCAGACTCTTCGAAAGGTTCACAATTGTTGGTTACGGCTTGAATGGAAAACATTCATAGAAGCTTCGAGTCTGCGGGAGCTGGTGTGGATCTACTGTCCTGGACATGCAGGGGTACGTGGTAATGAGAGAGCTGACAGACTCGCAGCAAGAGCACCCATAGTGGGGACACTGGGTATGGATAAAGGAGAGATTCTGAGAACAATTAATGATCGCCTGTTAGAGAATGACACTGCAATAGATGAATCATCAAGGTTAAGACTGTTGGAATGTGGCATCAAACGTAAAGCTAGCAGAGCTGGGTGCATGAAAGGATGCTTCCGTCGTGCATATAACCAGCGAGCTACAGGAACAGTTAGCATCCACACTCTTCGACATATACTGAGGGAGAATGAGCACTTATGGGTTTTCCCGGAGTGCAATGATGTCGATTATGTTTTACAATAACAATAACTTCGTTTCTGAGAAAAGGTTGCTTACCTGTCTCGTGTATTTCACGTTAACTTCGTTTCCGGGAAAAGGTTGCTTACCTCTCTAATGTAGTTCATGTTAACTTCGTTTCTGAGAAAAGGTTCCTTTCGTATCTCATGTAGTTCATGTTAACTTCGTTTCCGAGAAAAGATTGCTTACCTGTCTAATGTAGTTCATGTTAACTTCGTTTCCGAGAAAAGGTTGCTTACCTGTCTAATGTAGTTCACGTTAACTTCGTTTCCGAGAAAAGGTTGCTTATCTGTCTCATGTAGTTCATGTTAACTTCGTTTCTGAGAAAAAGGTGCTTACCTGTCTAATGTAGTTGAAAATGGAAATAATGATGACGATGATGTTGATGATGATAATGATGGTGGTGCTGGTGGTGATAGTGATGATGGTGGTGGTGGTGGTGGTGGTACTGGTGGTGATGGTGATACTGGTGGTGGTGGTGGTGAAGGTGGTGATGGTGATGGTGGTGGTGATGATAATGGTGGTGGTGATGATAATGGTGATAATGTTGTGGTGATGGTGGTAATGATTATAATGGTGATATTGATGGTGCTGGTGCTGATGGTGATGGCGGTGGTTATGGTGGTGGTGGTGATGATGATTATGGTGATAATGATGGTGGTGATGGTGATGGTTATGGTGGTGATGGTTATGGTTGTGGTGATGATGAAAATGGTGATAATGATGGTGGTGTTGATGGTGGTGATGGTGGTAATGGTGGTGGTGATGGTTGTTGTGGTGGTTGTTGTGGTGGTGATGTGGTGGCGATTGTGGTGGTGATGGTGGTGATGATGATGATGGTGGTAATGATGGTGGTGGTGATGATGATGATGGTGATGATGGTGGTGATGGTAATGCTGGTGGTGATTATAATGGTGATAATGATGGTGATGGTGATGGTGGTGATGATGGTGGCGATTGTGGTGGTGATGGTGGTGATGGTGGCGGTGATGGTGATGATGATGGTGGTGTTGATGTTGATTATAATGGTGATAGTGGTGGTGATAATGATGGTGGTGGTTGTTGTGGTGGTGATGGTGGTGGCGATTTTGGTGGTGATGGTGGTGGCGATTGTGGTGGTGATGGTGGTGATGGTGGTGATGGTGGTGCTGGTGGTGATGATGATGATGGTAATGATGGTGGTGGTGATGATGATGATGGTGGTAATGATGGTGGTGGTGATGATGGTGGTGATTATTATGGTGACAATGATGGTGATGTGGTGGTGGTGATGATGGTGGTGATGTTGATGGTGGTGGTTATGTTGGTGGTGAAGTTGATGGTGATTATAATGGTGATAGTGGTGGTGACGGTGGTGATGATTATTATGGTGATAATGATGGTGGTGGTGGTGATGATTATAATGGTGATAATTATGCTGGCGGTGGTGATGATAATAATGGTGATAATGATGGTGATGGTGGTGGTAGTGTGGATGGTGATGGTGGTGGTGATGATGATGATGGTGATGATGATGGTGGTTTTGGTGATAATAATGATACTCAGAGAGTCTAGAGGACAGGGGCTCTATGTGAGTTTTACTAGCACCATTAACCAAAAGGCAGGACTGGCAACATTGTTTTCTTCTTCTTCCTTTTCTACTCCGTCTGGAGCATGCAGTCACCTTGCAGTAGTGGTTTATGTGGCAATATGTCTTACAATATGTGGTTGTCAACCCAATGCACAACCTCATATTAGTAGTCGTAATAATAATAGCCCATTCAGTCATAACTGACTATGGGAATGCGCCCCTGAGGTGACAGTCCTCAGCTGTTTATTTTCCTGGTGCTCGTTTCGACGTTTTAAGCTGGAGTGCCCTCTCCAGTGCGGGAGCTTGGGCACAGTTATATGGAGATCAAGCTGTTGCCCATGCAGCATGTTCCCCTTCTCCACGCAGCCTGTAGATCCAATGGAACGGCAGTAGCCGATACAGTTTGGTACCAGTTATGTCGCATGAGTTGCCAGAATAATGTCCAATCAACATTAGACTGCCATAGGGACTCCGACTCCGGATTTATCCTCAGGGTTTACTCCCGAAGCCAATTCCATAAATGCATATTCCCGCAAGGCAACGGTGGTTTGAATTCAGAGTTCCTTCTCTTAGATAACCTACCAACCAAGGATCACGAGCCCTATCTGCTCGAAACTGCTGGTTTTAATCCGCCAGTAGCCGTGTAGGACGGTGTAATAAAGTATTCGAATGTAAAATTGAGATAAGTAGATAGTGTGGCAAAAAAAAAAAAAACACGGTGATAATAAAAACTCTTTATATAAAATAATAGACTGAGCGAGAAAGAAGATAAGTGCGACAAAATAGTCAAAAATAAAAACTTTCTACACAAAAATAAAAACTTTCTACACAAAAATAAAAACAACTAAAGTTAGCACATTACAAAAACAAGAAAACGGACAACAACAAAGTCTCCAAAAAGATATAAATTAAGCTCACAATGCATGCCTAACTTCCAATTCAAAGCACGCAAGCGCATTAAAAAAAAAAACACGATTGATTTCTGTATATGGAGGCGGGGCCGCATTGAGTCATTATCGTGTCTAAAATACTGTAAAACATGCAGATTTTTCTTCTGGTTCAATGATAATAGGGAATATTTTATTGTGAGTTCTCGGCGCGTTATTAGGAAAAATAGCTTCATTCATTCATTCATTACCGTTTGGTTCCCTACAAAACACAGAATTTCACCAAATTTACAACAAGCCATTTTGTCCTCTCCAATCTAAGTATTTTCTTGTCTTTTATCCCTTTCGTGCCTGCCTACATCTCGCTTTTCTCCGTGTGTGTGTGTTTTTTTTTTTTTTTTGGCCTCCCGTTAATTTCTTACCCAGAGGGTTACAGAATAAAAACTGCCTGATAATGTTATCAGCTGGTGTCCTCAATATGTGCCCTACCCAACGTCAGCGTATTCTCCCCAGCTCTTGCAACACTGGTGTATTTCTGCTTCCTTCCATCAGTTCCGCATGAGTTATGTCTTGTCCTTCAAACAACCCGTTTACTGTACCCAGGCATCAACTTTTTTAAATTGTTAAGTCTGTATGCAATAAAGATGGTGCTTAAAACCAAACCAAACCAAACCACGTTTTTATGTTCCTGGCTGTCCAATTTTTTTTTTCTGCGTGGGCAAATAATTTATCTGAAAAATTGTTGTTATTCATCAAAAGAAAAATACCATATATCTGTTCATAAAAGGAAGCAGATATATTTATTACAGGCTTTTCTTTAACTTGCAACGTATGTCACCTTCAAATCTTGCAATCGACTTTTCGATCACTTCCAGATAAGCAATAGCTCTGAAACGTGGCATAGTTGTGTATTCCCGATGACAATACAATAATCAGTCGTAAAAATAATAAAATGAATAACATTAAAATTAATTTATTTTTTTTTTTTTTCATCAGTGAAATAAATGGGTGATAACTGCAAATAATCTAGGTGTATTCTTTCCAACAAGATTGTCTTTCTTGAGAGAAATATTAAAACTTCTTCCCCCCTCCACATACAGACTATCGCACGCGCGTGCACAGACATACACGCAACTGACAACTACATTAAAAAAATGTAATTTATAACTCTTATCAAAAAAAATTTTTTTTAATGTTAAATAAAAATATTAACTATGTGTAATATACTGAATAATGACATCCGCCTCCTGTTCTCTGGACTCGTTTATCGCAAACTGATAATGTCATTAGCGGGTCGATTACATTTGACTTAAATGTACAAACAACAACAAAATAACACTAAAAATAAAATAAATAAAAATATTTTAAACACAGGCTTTTAATGCACTAAAAAGCCACAAATAATTTTTCACGGAGTTTATAGCTTGCAGTCAAAAAATTTAACATCAAATTGACAAAAAGCCTGGGGCGCTGATTCTACATGAAATTAACTTCTGCTTTATACTTCATTAGACACTTATGGATAAAATATATGATAAGCGCTTAAGCGCCCCACGCTTTTTGTCAATTTGATGTTAAATTTTTTTACTGCAAGCTATAAACTCCGTGAAAAATTATTTGTGGCTTTTTAGTGCATTAAAAGCCTGTGTTTAAAATAATTTTTATATATTTTTGTGTGTGTAAAAGATAAATCTATCGCAAAAATCCTAAAACGTTAGTTCTATGCCCTTCATTCATTTACTAATTCATTCACTCATTCTCTCATTCATCATTCCTCAGTTCCCTATGGAGCACAAGCCTTCAACAAATGTATGTCCAAATCCTGTGCTATCCGCTAAACGTTTTTCGATGTCTTCTTTATACCATAAATCTTTCATCCCAGTTCTCTTTTTCATGTGTGTGTGTTTTTTCTGGTCTTGTCCTACCTATTTTACTATGGGGATTCCATGAAACTGCCTCACAATGCTGTCAACTGTTGTTCTCAATGCGTGTCCAATCCTTCGCAAGCGTCCTCTTCTCATTTCTTGTTCCACTAGCAATTGTCTGGTTCTTGTCATCAGTTCCTTATTAGTGATCTTGTCATACCATTTCAATCCTTCTATTATACTTCTTCTTCTTCTTCCTCGTTCGTCCTGAAAAGGACGTTGGTTGCGTTGTGTCCGTTTACAGCGGAGCTGCGATATTTGCGCCTTTCGTACGACACATCCAACTTCAGCACAGCATTTTTTGGGACCGGGTTAGCCTTCCCTCTTCGATCCCTACTCTCTCAGTCAGACTGCAGAGATGCAGCCTGTTTCCAGGACCACAACTTGGAGGTGGAGTAGGGTCTTGGTTAGCTCTGGTTCGCTGACCCTGACGCAAGCAGTCAAGCTATGATTTCTATTATACGCAAACACCCATTTACGAAAGACTATAATTTCCCGGTTGTCATTTAAGCTATGTCTGTGGATTTGAAAGCATGAATTTACTTGGAAAAAGTATTTGGTTTAGAAAACTTACGCTGGTGACTGGGAGAAATAAAACTGAGAAAGGTACCTCCAATTGCTAATAGACACTGTTATAGCCTACAGCACCACCAAGAGGTGTATTTAGACATAACCGCAGCCTTACGGTGGCTGTCGATGCATGGAGGCATATCTGGAGTCATCCTTATAGGACCACCAGCTAAGCACTGTAGCGAAAGGTTTTCCTAGTATGATAGTAGTGGTAGAGCAGAAGTAGAATCTCTCTCCAGAAAGTATGAAGTTCCAGTGCCCGAGAAGTACACTGGTATCACAAGTGAGTTACAGCTGTGAATACTCTGAGCTGGACAATAGATTTAGGCTTCAGAAGTATAAGATGCTACTTCGCTATCGTAACCCTATGTGATATTATAATTAAATTAGAAAAGTAACTCAAAATTTAACAGTTAAAAATTTAACAAGTCAAATGAGTACAATTATCCAATTTATTATGTACATCTATATATTCTTGTAATGATAAATGGGTGTTGGAAGATGGTAAAATGTATGATTATTTACAGTTACAAATTAAAATAACTAATATAAAAAGTCTTGGATTTATCTTCCACTGAATTTATAAAACAAGTTTGTCACATTATCTCTTGCCATCTAGTTTTCATCATTAGAAAGTCGTTTTAGAACTGCTCACAGGATTTGTTGGATGGAAATATATAAACTCAACTTTATCCACGTCTGCTCGAGGTTCCTCCGACACACTGGAGTACGGAAGACTTTCCTTCAGCCCGCCCTATAACTACGGGGGACTAAGGTGTTGAAGTTTGGTTGACCTCTAGGCTTCAGTGAGCTGGATCAACTTCTTCAAGTCTTTAGTTTCTCGATCAGGAATGATCATAAACATTGATCATAAAAACCCTCTTAGGATTAATAAGCTCACGGTGAGACTGTATTGGCTTAACTTAATCTGCCCTGCATGCAGCGTGAAAATAGAACTTTTCTTGCAGAGGCTGTCCTCCAGTTTCTCACTCTGGCTTCTGGATTTGGTGTGTGATTTACAATGCGCCGCTCTGTCCTTATATTTCAGTCTCTCGCGCGTACGAGAAAGCAGCTCCCAAATTCCCCAAAAGATTTTAGTTTCATCTCCTGTTTTGAAGCTATTTGAAACAATCTGTGCTTTTTCCTGTACTCGTTTTTCTCTTCTGTCACTCACACACTTATCTCCTTCCTTCCTTCCTATATATCATTTCCTTTTCCCCATATGGGGCTTTCATTACATATAAGTTTTATGCAATTCCGTTGAGGCTTGTTAGTGTAATAAATTTTTAAAGATTATTAGCTAACTTTTAGCCGATGTGATGAAGGTGAAAAATATTAATTATCTTTAAAACTATTTATATTTGAATAATATCCTTTTGGATATAATTCCTAGCCTATCTCCTTTGTTGAGTTATATTTATTTAATATTATTCCAACCATGCGTTCTCCTGTAGTGAATAATTTAATGTCCAGTAAATGCAAACTTTTAAAGTCGGCCATACATTCCTATATAGCTATTTTCTCATTCTTCAGTAATACTGTATGGCTTTTAACCGTAAGTCACATTTCCGCTGTCTACCAACTTCAAAGAAAGACCGCAGCGCTGACCTTGCGCTGGTGTGTGTTGGTGTCGCGTGGGCGTGTCGCGCTACAACCAAGCAAGTGTTTACCAAATCTCGCTACAGAGCCCTCTTCTTTAAAACAGTGCCTGCACGGTTAACTTTTTGGTAACACATGCTGCAGTTCCTCCTTAATTTTCTGTTTCTCTATATCTCCTTTGATAGGATGCCTACTTAAAAAATCGGGTCCAAGATTGTCCCGTCCTGGTATGTATCTCACATTGAACGAATATGGAGATAACAGTAAACTCCACCTTAAAAGTCGTGAATTTAATTTTTTAGACACTGCTAAAAACATCAAAGGCTGGTGATCACTTTCCACAATGAAGTGTTTCCCGTAAAGAAAAGGGGCGAATTTGTTGATCGACCAGACCAAAGCGAGGCATTCACGTTCAACGGTAGAATAATTTCTCTCAGCTGTATTTAACTTTCTACTGGCAAAAGCTACTGGTAATAGCATATGTGGCGGTGTGTCTGCCCGCTGTAGTAATGTTGCTCCGATGCCTACATTGCTAGCATCCGTTCTTAGTACGAATTCTTGTGTGAGATCGGGAAGGGCAAGGATAGGTTTATTTGTCAGCTTATTTTTCAACTCTGTATAAGCCTGTTCACACTCCACAGTCCATTGTATTTTATCCGGCTGACCTTTTTTGGTTAAGTCGGTTAATGGCGCGCACAATGAGTTAAAATGGGGTATATATTTCTGATAAAACCCGCACAGTGACACAAAGGATCTTACATCCTTCTTAGTTTGTGGTCTTGGTGCTTTTCTCATTTTCTCTACATTCTTTGGGTCCGGAGACATTTGCCCTGTAGAGATAGTGTGACCTAAAAATTCCAATGTCTCACATCCAATATGACACTTAGTTGGGCGTGCTGTCAATCCCGTTTCTCTTAATCTACCTAACAACATGGAGAGTGCTACTACGTGTTCCTCGAATGTAGTGGTAGCAATCAGAATATCATCCATGAAGTTGGTGATATGAGGATTTTGTAATGGTTCCAACAATTTCCTCATCATTCTGGTGAAGATACTTGGAGCATTCTTTAAACCAAATGGGAGTACATTGAACTCGTAATGTCCATCCGGTGTACTAAAGGCTAACAGTTTCCTAACTTCTGGTTTCACTGGTATTTGGTAGTATCCCTTGCTTAGATCTACTTTTGAAAAATACCGAGCCTTACTCAATGTAGCAAACAACTGATTGGTGTCAGGTAATGGGTCTACCTGAGATTCAGTGATAGCATTAGTTTCCTATAATCAATGCATAACCTGTGTTCACCACTAGGCTTCCTTAATAGCACCACACTTGAGCTGTAGGGAGATTCAGACTTTGAAATAATTTTCTCTTTTAAGAGATAATCAATCACATCCTTGAGTGCCTGTCCTTTAGCATAAGGTATAGGGTATGTCCGCATACAAACTGGTGTAGGGTCAGTAATCGTCATGTCATACTCTAACAGATTAGTACACCCCGGCTTATCTGTGAGTACATCAGCATGGATTTCTAACACCTCCTGAACCTTTTTTCCTCTGCTCAAGAGTTAAATGTTCACTCACATTAACCTGAGCATAGCTTTCCGTAGTTGATAGGGGGTATTCCATGGAGGAAATTGGTTCATCCTGCATTTCTGTTGCAATGGCCAGGGTCATGATATGGGCAACTTCTGATGCTTCCCTGTCATAATACTTTTTAAGAAGGTTGACATGATACACCTTCTCCTTTCCTTTCTTGTCAATCTTATAGTTGGTCCGGGAAAGTTTTTCCAATATGACGTAGGGTCCCTGCCATCCAATTTGCAATTTATTATTGCTGCTGGGCAACAGTAACAGAACCTTTTCTCCCACCTCAAGTTCCCTATCTTTTGCTGTTTTATTGTAGTAAGCAGCCTGCTTCCTCCTGGCCTGTCTCAAGTTATCATTTGCCAGTTTCCAACTTGTTTTCAATCGAGATGTCAACTCGTTGACGTATTGGTATGAAGAAGTCACGGTTTCTTCTGCTTTTTCATCAGTCCATGTCCGCAACAATGCTTCCAGTGGACCTTTGATTGGTCGTCCAAACAACAATGTAGCTGGAGCCAATCCTGTGGAGTTATGTGGCACTTCCCTATAGGCAAATAGTGCTGAGGGTAAGTATGTGTCCCGAGTTTCGGGTTTCTCACTAGCCATCTTTCTAAGGATTGAAATGAGCGTGCCATTGAACCGCTCTACTTGACCATTCCCTTGGGCGTGGTACGGGCTACAGTGATAATGCCTAGCTTGAAATAACCTGAATACTTCTTGTGTTAGCTTTCCCCTAAACTGAGAACCATTGTCAGTCAATATTTGATGTGGGAAACCTAATCGGGTGAATATTGTTAACAGTGCCTCTGCCACATGTTTCGAATCTATCGATGACATTGCTACTGCCTCTCCCCACATAGAGCAAGTATCGACCAAGGTTAAGATATATGCATTTCTCTTCTTGGTCCTACTGAGGGGTCCAACAATATCCACGGCAACACGTTCGAAGGGCGTTCCCATGATGGGCATTTCTCCAGTGTTGCTGGTGCAGTCCTATGTTTAGGAGCTACTCTTTGGCATTCTGGACAGGATCTCACATACCTCTTTATGTCCTCTGTGATCCCTGGCCAAAAGTAGTGACAGGCTATCCGTTGTCCAGTGGCCCCTATTCCCATATGTCCACTGAAGGGTAGCATGTCCTAGCTTCATAACCTGCTCCCTGTATGATTTTGGCACTACAAGCTGTCCATGTCCTTTTGGTCCTGTTCCAGCTTTTCTATATAGTAGGCCTTTTTTCATATATAAGTCTCCTTTCTCTGGAGGGTTATGGCTTTTAGGTAATTTGCCAAAGCAAGGCTTCAATGTACTGTCAGCAGTTTGAGCCTTTCTCATCTCTTCTGGATGAGTATTGATGATAGTGTCCTCCTCTTTCTTAGAGCTTGCCCTGGTCTGGACTGTTGCCATCACTATGGTTCTTATAGGTTCTCCTAGAAAGACATATCTACATCCCAGTATTAATGGGTAGATAGGGTTGTCCATCACTGCTGCTTTGATCTCTCCTTCCACATAGCGAGATCTTATGTTGATTCGGGCTATGGGCAGTGTCATGGTTCCTGCTCCCTTGACTGGTCCTCTGATTTCCACTGTTTCTGTGGTTATCTGTTCCGGACTCACCAGAGAAGAGCACACTACTGAGTCAAAGTCCAAGCCTGTATCATATAAGCACAGTACTTGGGTGCCATTCAAGGTCACTTCCTCACAGACAGGGGGATGATGGAGGTCATTCTGACTATCTGCCAGGTCCTTCCTTCCCTTGTTCTCTGTTGTAAGGCATGCAGCGTGATGAGGAGGGTTTTTCCGTCTGCATTCCGCAGTATTGTGGTTACTCATTTGGCAAGATTTACACCACTTTCCTTCCTTTCTTGGAGGTTTCTTTTCTGATCCTAGAGGGTTTTTGTCTTTATAATCAGTTCTGTGTTTGTTCTTGTTGGAATTGTCCCTGTGTTCATAGTTGGTAAAGTTTTGTGAAGGTTTGAAGTTCTCACCCTGCTTCTTCTTATTTCCTGATACTTCTGACTGAGCTGCTTGATATCTTTCAGCCATGGTTAAAATATCTTCCAATCTCTCAGCTCCTTGTTCCATAAGAAATTTTCGCATTTCTTGAGGCATGGATTCTCTCAGTTGCTCCATCATGACCATTTCTTTTATATCTTGACACTTTCCTAAGCTAATCCATTTTGTCAGATAAGTTTCCAATCTGCAGAAAACTGGTGATAGTTTTCTCCTGGAAGTAGCTTAGCAGTTCGGAATCTCTTTCTATAAGATTCAGAATTCTTTTCGTACCTGACCAGTAAAGCTTGTTTTAAGATTTCATAATCTTCCTGGTCTTCTTTTGAGAGTTTTAAATAAACATCGTATGAAACTCCCCTCAACCCCTGAGATAGCTTAAGGCTCCATTTTTCCTTTTCCAATCCATAGGTAGAGGCCAGTCTCTCATATCTATCCAGGTACGACTCAATGGCGTCCTCTTTTTCAATAAATGGATCCAGGTGGAAACTCATGGCTCCATTTGCCGCGCTATGGTTGGAGCTACTCTCAGAGTGAGGTGAGCTAGCACCATGATTGCTAGCTGCTCCCTGGAGTTCAAGTTCCTTTAAACTTAACTCATGCGCTCTTTGTAACCTTCTTTCTTCAGCTTCCAAAATTAGTCTCTTTTCTTCTCTTTCCAGTCTTTTGGCTTCAGTCTCAACTTCCATTCTTTTGGTCTCTCTTTCTGCCTCTAATTTCTTAGCTTCAGCCTCAACTTCCATTCTTTTGGTCTCTCTATCTAAATATTTATCCACTTCAGTTGTGATATATCGAATTAGAGCATCTCCTGTCATACCCAAGTCTTTTCCTTCCTGCATAATCGCAGCTCTAAACTTCACCAATTCAGCCATGATGCTTACTTACCAGAGGGTATATAATTTTATCTTCACTAACAAACTAACTTAATTAAAATCAATTAATTACTTTGAACAAGACAAATCCTTAAAACCTTGTGAGCGTTTCCTATTTACTTCGTACTCAATGGTACTACTATTACAAACAAATTTCTAAGTTTTTAGAATTTTTTCCAAAAAAAAATAAATTTATTTTTACAAACTATTTGTGGCTCAAGATAGAAGAATACATAGATAGTGGCCCAGGAAACAAAATAATATCCCGCGAAAGAGCCCCCAATGTAGCGAAAGGTTTTCCTAGTATGATAGTAGTGGTAGAGCAGAAGTAGAATCTCTCTCCAGAAAGTATGAAGTTCCAGTGCCCGAGAAGTACACTGGTATCACAAGTGAGTTACAGCTGTGAATACTCTGAGCTGGACAATAGATTTAGGCTTCAGAAGTATAAGATGCTACTTCGCTATCGTAACCCTATGTGATATTATAATTAAATTAGAAAAAGTAACTCAAAATTTAACAGTTAAAAATTTAACAAGTCAAATGAGTACAATTATCCAATTTATTATGTACATCTATATATTCTTGTAATGATAAATGGGTGTTGGAAGATGGTAAAATGTATGATTATTTACAGTTACAAATTAAAATAACTAATAGAAAAAGTGTTGGATTTATCTTCCACTGAATTTATAAAACAAGTTTGTCACATTATCTCTTGCCATCTAGTTTTCATCATTAGAAAGTCGTTTTAGAACTGCTCACAGGATTTGTTGGATGGAAATATATAAACTCAACTTTATCCACGTCTGCTCGAGGTTCCTCCGACACACTGGAGTACGGAAGACTTTCCTTCAGCCCGCCCTATAACTACGGGGGACTAAGGTGTTGAAGTTTGGTTGACCTCTAGGCTTCAGTGAGCTGGATCAACTTCTTCAAGTCTTTAGTTTCTCGATCAGGAATGATCATAAACATTGATCATAAAAACCCTCTTAGGATTAATAAGCTCACGGTGAGACTGTATTGGCTTAACTTAATCTGCCCTGCATGCAGCGTGAAAAATAGAACTTTTCTTGCAGAGGCTGTCCTCCAGTTTCTCACTCTGGCTTCTGGATTTGGTGTGTGATTTACAATGCGCCGCTCTGTCCTTATATTTCAGTCTCTCGCGCGTACGAGAAAGCAGCTCCCAAATTCCCCAAAGATTTTAGTTTCATCTCCTGTTTTGAAGCTATTTGAAACAATCTGTGCTTTTCCTGTACTCGTTTTTCTCTTCTGTCACTCACACACTTTTCTCCTTCCTTCCTTCCTATATATCATTTCCTTTTCCCCATATGGGGCTTTCATTACATATAAGTTTTATACAATTCCGTTGAGGCTTGTTAGTGTAATAAATTTTTAAAGATTATTAGCTAACTTTTAGCCGATGTGATGAAGGTGAAAAATATTAATTATCTTTAAAACTATTTATATTTGAATAATATCCTTTTGGATATAATTCCTAGCCTATCTCCTTTGTTGAGTTATATTTATTTAATATTATTCCAACCATGCGTTCTCCTGTAGTGAATAATTTAATGTCCAGTAAATGCAAACTTTTAAAGTCGGCCATACATTCCTATATAGCTATTTTCTCATTCTTCAGTAATACTGTATGGCTTTTAACCGTAAGTCACATTTCCGCTGTCTACCAACTTCAAAGAAAGACCGCAGCGCTGACCTTGCGCTGGTGTGTGTGGGTGTCGCGTGGGCGTGTCGCGCTACAACCAAGCAAGTGTTTACCAAATCTCGCTACAAGCACAATGCTAAAATATATGTACGTGGAAGTGAACCTATGTCTGTGAGGCTAATTACACCCTCATTGACTGTTGAAATCCTCCATACACTTCCAGGGATTCCCCCTGAGGTGAAACTTGTTGAAAACTCAGCATTGTTCACTAAGCTTGGAGAAGTCACTTGAGCCACGGCGTAATTCTTTGGCTTTGACTTGGTTGACTGCATGCAGAAGGATCTCACTATGGACCCAGTGATAGGCATGGGAAGCTTAGAAGTGGCTCTGTGTAGGGCGTGACAATTCCTTGGGAGAGCCAAGAAACAGAGTTCAGTATTTTAGCTCTGCATAAATGGAGAGCCCCCTTGGATGGCGGGGAATGCACAGTATGCCAAGCACTTCTTACTCCTAGATTGGGACTAGATGTGACGATTCTTTAAACGCAAGCCAAGCTGGAAAAACTGGATCTCATGACTTCAACTCAACGCATTTCGGAATGTCAGAAAAGCCACAGGATAAGCTTAGATCTACAGTGTAGATGATACTAAGGAGTATTCAACTTGGTATTGTCTGCTTAAGAGCGAGAAGCTCATCATCTCTAGTTAAACAACAACAACGGTGGCTGTCTGAAAATCCATTAACATGGACATGTATTGTGTTCATGCTTCGGTAGGTCCAAAATAGATGTCTGCGGAATGAATGGAAAACCTCCATAGAAGTCTCGAATCTTCAAGAACTGATGTGGATCTACTGTTTTGGTCATGCAGGTGTACGTGGCAATAAAAGAGCTGACAGACTAGCTTCAAGAGCACCCATAGAAGGAGCATTGAATATGGATAAGGGAGAGATAGTGAAGACTATTAATGATTACTTATAAGAGAATGACACTGCAATCGATGAATCATCAAGGTTAAGATTGCTGGATTCTGCAACAAATGTAAGATTAGCAGAGAAAGACGTATGAGAGGATGCATCTGGCATGTATACAACCAGCGCGCAACAGGAACAATCACTATTCATATCCTTCGACATCTACTGAGGGAGAGTGGGCACCCATGGATTTGTCAGGTATGCACCGATGTCGATTCGTATCAACAATAACAATAAACATAAGAAAACAAATACTAATTACATATGGAAAAGAAACAAAATAATCCCTGCATATAAAATATGTGTAGAAGAACAAGCACTAAAGTAAGTGAAACAGTTTAACAACTTGGGCCTACCACAACATACATTTTTTTAATGGTGCTCCTGATGGAGCAATACACCACCACAGCAGCTGGTCACCTTACACCAAACCTGCACTAAGTTCTCCCATGCTCCTGCCGCAGTGGTTTTTGTGGCAATTTGTTTTACGTGATGAGGTTGCTAGTTCCAGGTACAACCTCATAATTGTCGCCTTGTACGACATGCATGAGGATGCAGTGATCCTTCTTCTTCTTCTTCCTCGTTCGTCCTGAAAAGGACGTTGGTTGCGATGTGTCTGTTTACACCGGAGTTGCGATATCTGCGCCTTTCGGCCGACACATCCAACTTCAGCACGGCATTTTTTGGGACCGGGTTTGCCTTCCCTCTTCGATCCCTACTCTCTCAGCCAGACTGCAGTGATGCAGCCTGTTTCCAGGACCACCAAGTGGAGGTAGAGTAGGGTCTTGGTCAGCTCTGGTTCGCTGACCCTGACGCAAGCAGTCAAGCTATGGGTCGCTGACTGCATTCTCTATTGCTGCATCTTTGGGTCCTATTGTAGGTGTCTTCGGAGATTTCCGGATTTCAGAGATCTCTTAGTAAGTAAGGGGTCAAGAAATGAAGGAAAAGTTTCAAAAATACAACAACAACCATTTTTTTTGTCTTTAATCACAACAGGCCACAATTAAGGTGGACTAGTTTTCATTTCACGCATCAGGTTAGAGCCATGCGATACTAGCCTTTCTGTTATCTTGAAAACTCGTCAGTTTCCTGTGATTTTAGATGTTGCTCTGAGAATCAACAAAACGCAGGGACAGTCATTTGATCATGAGGGTGAATACCTACCATAAGCAGTCTTTACTCAGAGGGAAGAAACCCAGGCAATCTTAAAGTATACATTCAGGACGACACAGGGTATCTAGGCAAAATAAAAAGTTATGATAATTGTGCATTTACACTCTGGAAATCTTCACAGTAAAGCACAACCGCTATTTTTATAAAATATATATATGTGTGCTGCGTAATGTCTGTACTTCTGTACGGTGCAGAATTCTGGAGAGTTACAGAAAAAATATCCAAAATTGTAGGTCGCAGTCGATTTTACAGGTAGTACCAATGTTTATTTTTATAATTACTTAATTATCTAAAGTGTCCTTCTAAGCTCTCGCTTATTTCCTTTCCTGACGAAGTCCTTGTGGCCGCAACGATAGATATTTTCCTTATCTTTTGTTCCAGTAAAGACGAATTTTTTATTTTTTTTTATTTTTTGATCTGTCGTATATTTTTTAGATATGTTTAGAGAAAAAGTTATGGTCCCGTCTGAGCAGATGGTGATAGTGGTAAATAGGTGAGAATAAAGGTGTAAAACTAGATTTTACGAGTAGTGAATAGTTAAAGGAGAAAAAAGAGTTGTCTCTGGACTGAATAATTTCTTTCTCTAGTCCAGCCTATCTATACGACTATAATTATAGTGTAAGACACTCTTCCAACCCCTTATCTCCTATAAAGAAACAGTTTAACTAGACACATCCACACACAATTATGTGACAACATGGACACACAAAACGTGAAAAATTATGGTTAATTGGGTATGGGTCTGACCAACACACCACATGTAAGTTCCTTTTTGTTGTTTATATATCAATATTTAAATTTTTTAAAAATCAAACATATAGATGTAAATAAAAATATATCGAATTTACAGATATATGATAATAACCGAATAAGTGCCCTTCCCTTGTTTGAGGAAAGGATCCGCAAATGAAAGTTAAAAACCAAAGGTCAAAGATAAACACTACGTATACAAGAATAGACTATGAAGAACAAGTTTACCCACCCCCCCCCCCTAAATTTTTCTACTCCAGTAAAGTACGCAGTTTAGCGAAATAAAGAAAGAAGTAAGAACAGAGTGATTGTAATTAAAGGAAAATATTCACTTCCTCTCTATTTTCTCACTCTGTCATATGTGGCCACACAACCACTCATTGCTACCTAATCGGGTGTTGGTTACCCCTTGAAAAACTACATAGTCCTGAAACCTATACTGTCAGGTGGGTTGCCCAAATATGGCCACCAGTCCAGCCTTTGTATCGAATAATAATTACAATGGTGGACCTGCCAAAATTTGGATGGTTTAAAATTTCCTGGATGACTCCCTGCGTCAACCGCAAAAAGTTACTGAAGCAAGACGTTCTCGGGACATTCACAGCATGCAAAAGGAGGGTAAAGTAATTAATTCCTGTATTGCCAAGGCATTGGTTTTTTGCTAAGACAAATTTACAATATTTAATAAACTGATGAATAATGGGTAAAAATCCAATCGTCAGACTCTTATGGTGAGTGCCGATTTTGGAAACGAGCGTATTTTTTCTGGATCACTACCCGTTGCAACGGCTGTTCAAACGTCAGGGAATATTATGTTCTTGTCCGTAGCCCAGAGGGGCTGGAAAAATGGATAAATAATTCTGCGTAATGTACGCGCCAGTTACGATTAAATCTTACTGTTTCTATCTCTCACTATGAATGAGGAAAGAAGGGCCGAAACAGGTCCAAAATCGAACGAAACCAAAATAATAATAATTGTTAGTGGTAATGTTAGACCCCGCTGGGCCGCTGTTGTTGAAATCATGTGCTATAATGAAAGAAAGAACATTTTGAAAAAACTGCTGCTAACCTATCCACCCGTAAGTTTTCCGCTATGGCATGTCGTAAAAAAAGGTAAGTGCCCACCAACGGGACGAACCCAACTAGTGGGGGGGGGTGACTCGCCTCATCATCTCTTACACTAATTTGTTAACAGTACTGCGCCCTTATCATCTACCTTTCACTAATTGTTAACCAGTACTGCCCTCATCATCACTCACATATATTAAAGTACTCCGCCTCATCATATCTTCACTAGATGAACCAGAAGAGGGGGGGGGGGGGGGGGGGGGGGAAGTGGCGTTTTCGTATCTCTCACTAGATGTTAACATTACTTCCGCGTCCATCAATCTCTCTCGACTAGCTGTTCACTAGTACTCCGGCGAATCTTCTTACGTTTCAGTAAATCTTAAGGACAGTTAGCTGCGCCGTCATCTCGACAGGAATACATGTTAACATTACTTGCCACAACATCGGACTGTTCTGAACTGGACATGTAGACAGTTCTCACCCTTATCCCCATCTCGATCACAAGAAGTTGAAAGAGTACTTCGCCTCATCGAAATGTCTCCATGAGATGTGGTTAACAATAGGCCTGGCCTCCATTGTCTCTCTCACTAGATGTTTAACAGTTGCAGATAGAGCACACACCGGCCGTCCCCGTTTTATGTCCACACTTGGAGTTCCTCCAGCACTTCTTGCTGGATTTCGCGAGGCCAGGAACTTCCCCTAATTGTGATTCACCTGGATCTATCGGGACACGTCTGGTGGGTTCCGGAACCCGCGACGTCGCTAAATTGGCATGTTGTAAATACGGCCTTGATTTGACATCAAGTATCCCGAGACTTCCATGATGTATTGATCACAACCGACGGGTGCGGGGGAGGAAGCATTTGTGTTCTTCTTTTGGACACATATTGGTTTGGGAAATGATACGTGTAAGACCAATTTTATAAATCCCCGACTGCGATTTGGTAGCACTTAAGGGACATTCTTAAGATGACCTACTGTGTTAGAGTGCTGCCGCAGGTGAAACTTGTAGAACCCCCTCCCCTCTACAACATTCAACACTCAAACAAATATCATACCAATACCCAGGAATAAGCAACTACAACCCCACTCAACCATAAACCATAACCAAAAATCAAATCTTAGAAGATGCGAGTCAGCCTTCGTTAATGCAAATTATTTTTAAAATGTCGTAAATATGCTAAAAGGGATTCCCGATGTCAGATTTTGCACCCGGTTACACGCGGAATTATTGCCGATTTAGCTGAATACGACTTTGATTTTTCGAGAGGCTGTAGTCGAGCTACAGAGTGGGTAAAACGATGCCTCGAGAATTACAGGGTCCAGGGTTTTAGACATGGATCGCGTAACACGCCAGTCCTACCCAGGTGTAAGATGGGTTTTGTAAGGCGTGATCCGTCTGGCTAGCTTGGTGTTTTGGGGTGGAGGCGAGCGTCTTTTTTTATCGCTGTGTTGATGTTGCTTGCTTCCTCTCATATTACTACGTACGGCCCTTTACACAGATTGAGTGTTTCCAGCTAGGCCCGGGGATAATGAAGCCGAGTTAGTATTACACTTTTTTGTTGGGGGCCGCCACCCCTATTATTTTCAGGAGTAATCGATTTCATGTTTGTCATAGAACAGCATAATTTGAGAATAGTGGTCTCAGTAGTAGACACTTCCCATGATGCCCTTAGCTACCTCTAGGCGCCTGAGAGGATTTCAATACCATCTACATAGCCTCTACTTCAAGGGTTTATTCATACTACCTAATAAAGTAAAGGATGACTCGCGGAGGATGTTGTGTTTCTTAAGCGAAGACCTCTGCGCCTTTACCCGGGGACACGATGTGGTCTAGCTTGTCCACAGGCAAAAATAACTCATAGGCAATCTCCTCCCACAGAGCATTTCCAAACGTATCAAACCCTGTCTTTTCTGCTCTTTCACTAAACTATCAACCATTATGAACTGCTCCCACGCCCTAACCCCATCCCCTTATGTCCTGCAGCCGTACTGCTCGATTCATATTCCACCACCTCCCCAAAACAAAGATCAATTAACTCAACATTGTTCATAATGTTTGTAATCCTCTGTATCACATTGAAAACTAAGCTTTTTTAAACTCACCCTAAAAACAACACGCCACTCCCCACCCCCCTTTACCACGCACATTCAATCCTACTTATTTTTTAAAGACCATCATATGCGAATCACCCCCATCCACCTAACCTAAATCCGCCGGATCTATGATACAACCCCATCATGTATCAACCGGCCGCCTCCCCTTCCTATCTGCCCCCCGCTTGAAACCAACCACCCCCTTCCTGTGCACCTCCATAATACCCCACACCTAAAGACATTCCCACTACTCAATGCATTCTCCCTTATTACATTCCAGATTAGAAACCACACCATTTACCCCACATCCTCCGTATCCATCTCACTGGCTCAGTTACAATCTTTATGCTAATACGATCCTCCCGCACCCCTCCCTTGCCATTCACCCCCTACAATCCCTTTACACATTCATTTAAACCCCCTCAACTCATCATGCCTAAAACAAGAAACTAATAAAAATTACCGATACCCAACCCTGGCATACCTCC
>JAMPIV010000927.1:0-287450 GCA_024509875.1 Oreohelix idahoensis
AGAACAATGATGGTTTCTCTCCCTTGATGATGGCTGCCTGCAAGTGCTCAAAAGACACAATTTTAACACTGCTGAATTCAGGAGCAGACGTCAACACTGTCAGTAAAACAGACAGTACCAAGACAGCACTTTCATTTCTTCTAAAGAACCCATATCTTGAAAGTGAAATTATGTGCTGCATGGAGTCTTTCCTAGACAAAGGTGCTTGTATATCTTACCTCAGCCCAGCTCTAATTCACAGAATCATCCACCAGGGTCAAATAGAAATAATACCCAAGCTGATTCAATGTGGATTGATGCCCATCGATGTCCAATCAGATGAAGTATTGGAAGCAAGTTGTACAAGCGACATGAACTTTGATGTCTCCCCCCTTTGCATGGCGGTTTTGGCTGAAAATGTACCACTAGCTCGTTACTTCACGGAAAACTTGCTTCTCACAAACTCTGACATGACTGGGCGGACTTGCACCAAGGTCACGAGACATATTGTTGGAAGGTACAGAAACCAGGAATGTCTCAAATTCCTGGATGAAATATTCTCACAACCAATGTCTCTATTCACGCTGTCATTCGTCGCTGTGTCGTCTGCTGTAGGCGCATCTCCAGGACGTGAGACCAGAGTAAACAAGCTGCCCTTACCTCAGATGGTTAAAGACAAGCTTCTGTTTAAGACAGAATATGCACCGTTGACCATTCCACGACATACAGTTACATATTCAGACATTTTACTCGAGAACATAAAACTGATGAACCTGAAGTTATTCGGTGATAAAATTCAAGTCTTCCGCATCAACGCCCCCAGTCATGAACACCATCCTTACAACGACTAATGTTTACTCACTTCTATACTTCCATATAAAGTTTAATCAACGTACAAAACTCTGATGGATTAACAGCTCTGACGTATGCAGTGATTGGGGACAATCTGGCACTAACGACAGAACTAATCTCTTTGGGCGCTGACGTAAATGTGAAAGACGCGTATGGAAACACAGCTCTGTTGTGCACACTGATCATATCCGTGAGACCTAGAACAGAAATCCTCACAGCTCTGATAAGTGCGGGGTGCGATATGAACTGTCAGAACAATGATGGTTTCTCTCCCTTGATGATGGCTGCCTGCAAATGCTCAAAAGACAATTTTAACACTGCTGAATTCAGGAGCAGACGTCAACACTGTCAGTAAAACAGACAGTACCAAGATAGCACTTTTATTTCATCTAACGAAAAACCCATATCTTGAAATGATAATTATGTGCTTATGGAGTCTTTCCTAGACAAAATTCTTGTATATCTTACCTCAGCCCAGCTCTGACTATTCACAGAATCATCCAATAGGGTCAAATAGAAATAATACCCAAGCTGATTTGATGTCACTTCGTTTGACCTTTCCCAAGGACGATGTCCAATCAGATGAAGTATCTGGAAGCAAGTTGTACAAGCGACATGAACAAAAAACTTGAAATTGATGTCTCCCCCCTTTGCATGGCGGTTTTTGGCTGAAAATGTACTAACTAGATACTCGAATTACCTCTTGTATCAGCCGTGGAAAACTTGCTTCTCACAAACTAGATGACATGATCCTGGGTTACCGGATCAACTTGATAGGCAAGGTCACGAGATTATATCTTCAGCTTGAAAGGTACAGCTAAACCAGGAATGTCTCAAATTCCTGGATGAAAATTATTATTACAATCACATACTTGTCTCTTCACGCTGTCACTTACGTCGCTGTGACGTCTGCTGTAGGCGCATCTCCAGGACCGTCAATATAAAAGACTTTACCCAAAACAAGTCTCGCCCTTACCTCAGATGGTTAAAGTCAAGATTCACTATTCGAACAAGGATTCTTGCTTCTAAGACAGAATTCATGACGTTGACCACTGTCTAGATACGACATACAGATTACCCCCATACGCCTTCAGCACAACCTCGAGAAACAAACTCAAATGATGAACTCTGAAGTTATTCGGTGATAAAATTCAAGTCTTCATTATAGAGCCCTTTTCGTAGCCCCCAGTCATGAACACCATCCTTACTTCGACTGATGGTTCACTTATATTATTCCATATAAAGTTTAATCAACGTACAAAAACTCTGATCTCATTAAAGCTCTGACGTATGCAGTGATTGGGGACAATCTGGCACTAACGATAGAACTAATCTCTTTGGGCGCTGATGTAAATGTGAAAGACGCGTATGGAAACACAGCTCTATTGTGGGCACTGATCATATCCGTGAGACCTAGAACAGAAATCCTCACAGCTCTGATAAGTGCAGGGTGCGAAATGAACTGTCAGAACAATGATGGTTTCTCTCCCTTGATGATGGCTGCCTGCAAGTGCTCAAAAGACACAATTTTAACACTGCTGAATTCAGGAGCAGACGTCAACACTGTCAGTAAAACAGACAGTACCAAGACAGCACTTTCATTTCTTCTAAAGAACCCATATCTTGAAAGTGAAATTATGTGCTGCATGGAGTCTTTCCTAGACAAAGGTGCTTGTATATCTTACCTAAGCCCAGCTCTAATTCACAGAATCATCCACCAGGATCAAATAGAAATAATACTAAAGCTGGTTCGATGTGGATTGATGCCCATTGATGTCCAATCAGATGAAGTATTGGAAACAAGTTGTACAAGCGACATGAACTTTGATGTCTCCCCCCTTTGCATGGCGGTTTTGGCTGAAAATGTACCACTAGCTCGTTACTTCACGGAAAACTTGCTTCTCACAAACTCTGACATGACTGGGCGGACTTGCACCAAGGTCACGAGACATATTGTTGGAAGGTACAGAAACCAGGAATGTCTCAAATTCCTGGATGAAATATTTTCACAACCAATGTCTCTATTCACGCTGTCATTCGTCGCTGTATCGTCTGCTGTAGGCGCATCTCCAGGACGTGAGACCAGAGTAAACAAGCTGCCCTTACCTCAGATGGTTAAAGACAAGCTTCTGTTTAAGACAGAATATGCACCGTTGACCATTCCACGACATACAGTTACATATTCAGACATTTTACTCGAGAACATAAAACTGATGAACCTGAAGTTATTCGGTGATAAAATTCAAGTCTTCTGCATCAACGCCCCCAGTCATGAACACCATCCTTACTTCGACTGTTTACTCACTTCTATACTTCCATATAAAGTTTAATCAACGTACAAAACTCTGATGGATTAACAGCTCTGACGTATGCAGTGATTGGGGACAATCTGGCACTAATGACAGAACTAATCTCTTTGGGCGATGACATAAATGTGAAAGACGCATATGGAAACACAGCTCTGTTGTGCACACTGATCATATCCGTGAGACCTAGAATTAATACATTGTTGTTGGACCCCATCTTGTTGTTGCTACTGTTGGTGGTGGATATGTAATTGTTGGGACTGTTTATGTTCTTGAGTCAATCGTGCTAATTTCGCGAATATATTAATTCTGGATGCAGTAAGATGCAAACTCAACGTAGGCACATCAACAAGTGCCAATACTGTGATAGTCCAAACTCGTTAATTGAAAGTTCATACATTGTTTATTGACATCACATCATACGGGACGAAAACACTCAACGTTGACGGTTAATAGATAATTCGACATGATGATTATGGACGCATGTCCTCAATAATAATTCAAATAAATAGTCTCAGAAGAATCCTCCAGCAAATTCTGACTAGGTCTCTGAGTGAATACATCAATAGTCATAAAGGTCATGAAGTAGTCAGTACAAGGTTATTTTGATCACGGTTGACCTTTCCTCAAGGACAAGAGATTCTCATTATACTTGGTAGTATCTAAGATCTCGATCTAAAGAAGTCCTCATCAACAAAACATATTAGAACGTAGGTGCAGGTTCCTACTAAATACCTTCTAGGCATGTAAAGTTACTAAGGCATAGATACTTGAATTACCTCTTGTATTAGCCGTGACTGACCCCAACGGCTTCCTAATATTATATAGATAACGTAGATCCACGGTAGTTACCGCCGATCAACTTGATAGGCATTTACTGTCATACAAAATTATATCTTCAGCTGTGAATCCATTTCGGTACAGGCTAGTCACCTGTTATCGACTAGATACTCACGACTGTGGAGAACGATCATTATTATTACAATAAGTATATACTTGGCTCTTCCAACGACTCAGCACTTACGTGGATGACCACCGGCTACAACTGCTAATCCGCAGGACCGGGTCTCAATATAAAATACTTTACCCAAAACACGGGTCTCGAACTCCCAAAGATTCACTATTCGAACTTAGGATTCTTGCTTCTCAAACCCATTCATGACGTCAACCGACTGTCTAGATACACGTGCGGACAGGATCACCCCCTATACGCCTTAGTGCACAACCGTGCGCTAATGAAATCAAACTCACCAATAAGACTTACTCTCATGTAAGTCGGTGCGTAAAGTTTATTACAGAGGTAGGACCATTGTAGAGCCCTTTTCGTAGACCTCTGCACTCCTTTACAGATGAAGGTAGTCTTATATTATTAATATGTGCGCTAATGAAATCAAACTCACCAATAAGACTTACTCTCATGTAAGTCGGTGCGTAAAGTTTATTACAGAGGTAGGACCATGTATTAATAATATAAGACTACCTTCATCTGTAAAGGAGTGCAGAGGTCTACGAAAAGGGCTCTACAGACGCGTATGGAAACACAGCTCTGTTGTGCGCACTGATCATATCCGTGAGACCTAGAACAGAAATCCTCACAGCTCTGATAAGTGCAGGGTGCGAAATGAACTGTCAGAACAATGATGGTTTCTCTCCCTTGATGATGGCTGCCTGCAAGTGCTCAAAAGACACAATTTTAACACTGCTGAATTCAGGAGCAGACGTCAACACTGTCAGTAAAACAGACAGTACCAAGACAGCACTTTCATTTCTTCTAAAGAACCCATATCTTGAAAGTGAAATTATGTGCTGCATGGAGTCTTTCCTAGACAAAGGTGCTTGTATATCTTACCTCAGCCCAGCTCTAATTCACAGAATCATCCACCAGGGTCAAATAGAAATAATACCAAAGCTGATTCGATGTGGATTGATGTCCAATCAGATGAAGTATTGGAAACAAGTTGTACAAGCGACATGAACTTTGATGTCTCCCCCCTTTGCATGGCGGTTTTGGCTGAAAATGTACCACTAGCTCGTTACTTCATGGAAAACTTGCTTCTCACAAACTCTGACATGACTGGGCGGACTTGCACCAAGGTCACGAGACATATTGTTGGAAGGTACAGAAACCAGGAATGTCTCAAATTCCTGGATGAAATATTCTCACAACCAATGTCTTTATTCACGCTGTCATTCGTCGCTGTATCGTCTGCTGTAGGCGCATCTCCAGGACGTGAGACCAGAGTAAACAAGCTGCCCTTACCTCAGATGGTTAAAGACAAGCTTCTGTTTAAGACAGAATATGCACCGTTGACCATTCCACGACATACAGTTACATATTCAGACATTTTACTCGAGAACATAAAACTGATGACCCTGAAGTTATTCGGTGATAAAATTCAAGTCTTCTGTATCAACGCCCCCAGTCATGAACACCATCCTTACTTCGACTATGTTTACTCCATATAAAGTTTAATCAACGTACAAAACTCTGATGGATTAACAGCTCTGACGTATGCAGTGATTGGGGACAATCTGGCACTAACGACAGAACTAATCTCTTTGGGCGCTGACGTAAATGTGAAAGACGCGTATGGAAACACAGCTCTGTTGTGCGCACTGATCATATCCGTGAGACCTAGAACAGAAATCCTCACAGCTCTGATAAGTGCGGGGTGCGATATGAACTGTCAGAACAATGATGGTTTCTCTCCCTTGATGATGGCTGCCTGCAAATGCTCAAAAGACAATTTTAACACTGCTGAATTCAGGAGCAGACGTCAACACTGTCAGTAAAACAGACAGTACCAAGACAGCACTTTCATTTCTTCTAAAGAACCCATATCTTGAAAGTGAAATTATGTGCTGCATGGAGTCTTTCCTAGACAAAGGTGCTTGTATATCTTACCTCAGCCCAGCTCTTATTCACAGAATCATCCAGCAGGGTCAAATAGAAATAATACCCAAGCTGATTCAATGTGGATTGATGCCCATCGATGTCCAATCAGATGAAGTATTGGAAGCAAGTTGTACAAGCGACATGAACTTTGATGTCTCCCCCCTTTGCATGGCGGTTTTGGCTGAAAATGTACCACTAGCTCGTTACTTCACGGAAAACTTGCTTCTCACAAACTCTGACATGACTGGGCGGACTTGCACCAAGGTCACGAGACATATTGTTGGAAGGTACAGAAACCAGGAATGTCTCAAATTCCTGGATGAAATATTCTCACAACCAATGTCTCTATTCACGCTGTCATTCGTCGCTGTGTCGTCTGCTGTAGGCGCATCTCCAGGACGTGAGACCAGAGTAAACAAGCTGCCCTTACCTCAGATGGTTAAAGACAAGCTTCTGTTTAAGACAGAATATGCACCGTTGACCATTCCACGACATACAGTTACATATTCAGACATTTTACTCGAGAACATAAAACTGATGAACCTGAAGTTATTCGGTGATAAAATTCAAGTCTTCCGCATCAACGCCCCCAGTCATGAACACCATCCTTACTTCGACTGTTTACTCACTTCTATACTTCCATATAAAGTTTAATCAACGTACAAAACTCTGATGGATTAACAGCTCTGACGTATGCAGTGATTGGGGACAATCTGGCACTAACGACAGAACTAATCTCTTTGGGCGCTGACGTAAATGTGAAAGACGCATATGGAAACACAGCTCTGTTGTGCACACTGATCATATCCGTGAGACCTAGAACAGAAATCCTCACAGCTCTGATAAGTGCGGGGTGCAATATGAACTGTCAGAACAATGATGGTTTCTCTCCCTTGATGATGGCTGCCTGCAAATGCTCAAAAGACAATTTTAACACTGCTGAATTCAGGAGCAGACGTCAACACTGTCAGTAAAACAGACAGTACCAAGACAGCACTTTCATTTCTTCTAAAGAACCCATATCTTGAAAGTGAAATTATGTGCTGCATGGAGTCTTTCCTAGACAAAGGTGCTTGTATATCTTACCTCAGCCCAGCTCTAATTCACAGAATCATCCAGCAGGGTCAAATAGAAATAATACCCAAGCTGATTCGATGTGGATTGATGCCCATCGATGTCCAATCAGATGAAGTATTGGAAGCAAGTTGTACAAGCGACATGAACTTTGATGTCTCCCCCCTTTGCATGGCGGTTTTGGCTGAAAATGTACCACTAGCTCGTTACTTCACGGAAAACTTGCTTCTCACAAACTCTGACATGACTGGGCGGACTTGCACCAAGGTCACGAGACATATTGTTGGAAGGTACAGAAACCAGGAATGTCTCAAATTCCTGGATGAAATATTCTCACAACCAATGTCTCTATTCACGCTGTCATTCGTCGCTGTGTCGTCTGCTGTAGGCGCATCTCCAGGACGTGAGACCAGAGTAAACAAGCTGCCCTTACCTCAGATGGTTAAAGACAAGCTTCTGTTTAAGACAGAATATGCACCGTTGACCATTCCACGACATACAGTTACATATTCAGACATTTTACTCGAGAACATAAAACTGATGAACCTGAAGTTATTCGGTGATAAAATTCAAGTCTTCTGTATCAACGCCCCCAGTCATGAACACCATCCTGACTTCGACTATGTTTACTCACTTCTATACTTCCATATAAAGTTTAATCAACGTACAAAACTCTGATGGATTAACAGCTCTGACGTATGCAGTGATTGGGGACAATCTGGCACTAACGACAGAACTAATCTCTTTGGGCGCTGACGTAAATGTGAAAGACGCGTATGGAAACACAGCTCTGTTGTGCGCACTGATCATATCCGTGAGACCTAGAACAGAAATCCTCACAGCTCTGATAAGTGCGGGGTGCGATATGAACTGTCAGAACAATGATGGTTTCTCTCCCTTGATGATGGCTGCCTGCAAATGCTCAAAAGACAATTTTAACACTGCTGAATTCAGGAGCAGACGTCAACACTGTCAGTAAAACAGACAGTACCAAGACAGCACTTTCATTTCTTCTAAAGAACCCATATCTTGAAAGTGAAATTATGTGCTGCATGGAGTCTTTCCTAGACAAAGGTGCTTGTATATCTTACCTCAGCCCAGCTGTATATTCTTAACCTCAGCCCAGCTCTAATTCACAGAATCATCCAGCAGGGTCAAATAGAAATAATACCCAAGCTGATTCGATGTGGATTGATGCCCATCGATGTCCAATCAGATGAAGTATTGGAAGCAAGTTGTACAAGCGACATGAACTTTGATGTCTCCCCCCTTTGCATGGCGGTTTTGGCTGAAAATGTACCACTAGCTCGTTACTTCACGGAAAACTTGCTTCTCACAAACTCTGACATGACTGGGCGGACTTGCACCAAGGTCACGAGACATATTGTTGGAAGGTACAGAAACCAGGAATGTCTCAAATTCCTGGATGAAATATTCTCACAACCAATGTCTATTCACGCTGTCATTCGTCGCTGTGTCGTCTGCTGTAGGCGCATCTCCAGGACGTGAGACCAGAGTAAACAAGCTGCCCTTACCTCAGATGGTTAAAGACAAGCTTCTGTTTAAGACAGAATATGCACCGTTGACCATTCCACGACATACAGTTACATATTCAGACATTTTACTCGAGAACATAAAACTGATGAACCTGAAGTTATTCGGTGATAAAATTCAAGTCTTCTGTATCAACGCCCCCAGTCATGAACACCATCCTTACTTCGACTATGTTTACTCACTTCTATACTTCCATATAAGGTTTAATCAACGTACAAAACTCTGATGGATTAACAGCTCTGACGTATGCAGTGATTGGGGACAATCTGGCACTAATGACAGAACTAATCTCTTTGGGCGCTGACGTAAATGTGAAAGACGCATATGGAAACACAGCTCTGTTGTGCACACTGATCATATCCGTGAGACCTAGAACAGAAATCCTCACAGCTCTGATAAGTGCGGGGTGCAATATGAACTGTCAGAACAATGATGGTTTCTCTCCCTTGATGATGGCTGCCTGCAAATGCTCAAAAGACAATTTTAACACTGCTGAATTCAGGAGCAGACGTCAACACTGTCAGTAAAACAGACAGTACCAAGACAGCACTTTCATTTCTTCTAAAGAACCCATATCTGTAAAGTGAAATTATGTGCTGCATGGAGTCTTTCCTAGACAAAGGTGCTTGTATATCTTACCTCAGCCCAGCTCTAATTCACAGAATCATCCAGCAGGGTCAAATAGAAATAATACCCAAGCTGATTCGATGTGGATTGATGCCCATCGATGTCCAATCAGATGAAGTATTGGAAGCAAGTTGTACAAGCGACATGAACTTTGATGTCTCCCCCCTTTGCATGGCGGTTTTGGCTGAAAATGTACCACTAGCTCGTTACTTCACGGAAAACTTGCTTCTCACAAACTCTGACATGACTGGGCGGACTTGCACCAAGGTCACGAGACATATTGTTGGAAGGTACAGAAACCAGGAATGTCTCAAATTCCTGGATGAAATATTCTCACAACCAATTTATCTATTCACGCTGTCATTCGTCGCTGTGTCGTCTGCTGTAGGCGCATCTCCAGGACGTGAGACCAGAGTAAACAAGCTGCCCTTACCTCAGATGGTTAAAGACAAGCTTCTGTTTAAGACAGAATATGCACCGTTGACCATTCCACGACATACAGTTACATATTCAGACATTTTACTCGAGAACATAAAACTGATGACCCTGAAGTTATTCGGTGATAAAATTCAAGTCTTCTGTATCAACGCCCCCAGTCATGAACACCATCCTTACTTCGACTATGTTTACTCACTTCTATACTTCCATATAAAGTTTAATCAACGTACAAAACTCTGATGGATTAACAGCTCTGACGTATGCAGTGATTGGGGACAATCTGGCTCTAACGACAGAACTAATCTCTTTGGGCGCTGACGTAAATGTGAAAGACGCATATGGAAACACAGCTCTGTTGTGCGCACTGATCATATCCGTGAGACCTAGAACAGAAATCCTCACAGCTCTGATAAGTGCGGGGTGCGATATGAACTGTCAGAACAATGATGGTTTCTCTCCCTTGATGATGGCTGCCTGCAAATGCTCAAAAGACAATTTTAACACTGCTGAATTCAGGAGCAGACGTCAACACTGTCAGTAAAACAGACAGTACCAAGATAGCACTTTCATTTCTTCTAAAGAACCCATATCTTGAAAGTGAAATTATGTGCTGCATGGAGTCTTTCCTAGACAAAGGTGCTTGTATATCTTACCTCAGCCCAGCTCTAATTCACAGAATCATCCAGCAGGGTCAAATAGAAATAATACCCAAGCTGATTCGATGTGGATTGATGCCCATCGATGTCCAATCAGATGAAGTATTGGAAGCAAGTTGTACAAGCGACATGAACTTTGATGTCTCCCCCCTTTGCATGGCGGTTTTGGCTGAAAATGTACCACTAGCTCGTTACTTCACGGAAAACTTGCTTCTCACAAACTCTGACATGACTGGGCGGACTTGCACCAAGGTCACGAGACATATTGTTGGAAGGTACAGAAACCAGGAATGTCTCAAATTCCTGGATGAAATATTCTCACAACCAATGTCTATTCACGCTGTCATTCGTCGCTGTGTCGTCTGCTGTAGGCGCATCTCCAGGACGTGAGACCAGAGTAAACAAGCTGCCCTTACCTCAGATGGTTAAAGACAAGCTTCTGTTTAAGACAGAATATGCACCGTTGACCATTCCACGACATACAGTTACATATTCAGACATTTTACTCGAGAACATAAAACTGATGAACCTGAAGTTATTCGGTGCTAAAATTCAAGTCTTCTGTATCAACGCCCCCAGTCATGAACACCATCCTTACTTCGACTATGTTTACTCCATATAAAGTTTAATCAACGTACAAAACTCTGATGGATTAACAGCTCTGACGTATGCAGTGATTGGGGACAATCTGGCACTAACGACAGAACTAATCTCTTTGGGCGCTGACGTAAATGTGAAAGACGCGTATGGAAACACAGCTCTGTTGTGCGCACTGATCATATCCGTGAGACCTAGAACAGAAATCCTCACAGCTCTGATAAGTGCAGGGTGCGATATGAACTGTCAGAACAATGATGGTTTCTCTCCCTTGATGATGGCTGCCTGCAAGTGCTCAAAAGACACAATTTTAACACTGCTGAATTCAGGAGCAGACGTCAACACTGTCAGTAAAACAGACAGTACCAAGACAGCACTTTCATTTCTTCTAAAGAACCCATATCTTGAAAGTGAAATTATGTGCTGCATGGAGTCTTTCCTAGACAAAGGTGCTTGTATATCTTACCTCAGCCCAGCTCTAATTCACAGAATCATCCAGCAGGGTCAAATAGAAATAATACCCAAGCTGATTCGATGTGGATTGATGCCCATCGATGTCCAATCAGATGAAGTATTGGAAACAAGTTGTACAAGCGACATGAACTTTGATGTCTCCCCCCTTTGCATGGCGGTTTTGGCTGAAAATGTACCACTAGCTCGTTACTTCACGGAAAACTTGCTTCTCACAAACTCTGACATGACTGGGCGGACTTGCACCAAGGTCACGAGACATATTGTTGGAAGGTACAGAAACCAGGAATGTCTCAAATTCCTGGATGAAATATTCTCACAACCAATGTCTCTATTCACGCTGTCATTCGTCGCTGTGTCGTCTGCTGTAGGCGCATCTCCAGGACGTGAGACCAGAGTAAACAAGCTGCCCTTACCTCAGATGGTTAAAGACAAGCTTCTGTTTAAGACAGAATATGCACCGTTGACCATTCCACGACATACAGTTACATATTCAGACATTTTACTCGAGAACATAAAACTGATGAACCTGAAGTTATTCGGTGATAAAATTCAAGTCTTCCGCATCAACGCCCCCAGTCATGAACACCATCCTTACTTCGACTATGTTTACTCACTTCTATACTTCCATATAAAGTTTAATCAACGTACAAAACTCTGATGGATTAACAGCTCTGACGTATGCAGTGATTGGGGACAATCTGGCACTAACGACAGAACTAATCTCTTTGGGCGCTGACGTAAATGTGAAAGACGCGTATGGAAACACAGCTCTGTTGTGCGCACTGATCATATCCGTGAGACCTAGAACAGAAATCCTCACAGCTCTGATAAGTGCGGGGTGCGATATGAACTGTCAGAACAATGATGGTTTCTCTCCCTTGATGATGGCTGCCTGCAAATGCTCCAAAGACACAATTTTAACACTGCTGAATTCAGGAGCAGACGTCAACACTGTCAGTAAAACAGACAGTACCAAGACAGCACTTTCATTTCTTCTAAAGAACCCATATCTTGAAAGTGAAATTATGTGCTGCATGGAGTCTTTCCTAGACAAAGGTGCTTGTATATCTTACCTCAGCCCAGCTCTAATTCACAGAATCATCCAGCAGGGTCAAATAGAAATAATACCCAAGCTGATTCGATGTGGATTGATGCCCATCGATGTCCAATCAGATGAAGTATTGGAAGCAAGTTGTACAAGCGACATGAACTTTGATGTCTCCCCCCTTTGCATGGCGGTTTTGGCTGAAAATGTACCACTAGCTCGTTACTTCACGGAAAACTTGCTTCTCACAAACTCTGACATGACTGGGCGGACTTGCACCAAGGTCACGAGACATATTGTTGGAAGGTACAGAAACCAGGAATGTCTCAAATTCCTGGATGAAATATTCTCACAACCAATGTCTCTATTCACGCTGTCATTCGTCGCTGTGTCGTCTGCTGTAGGCGCATCTCCAGGACGTGAGACCAGAGTAAACAAGCTGCCCTTACCTCAGATGGTTAAAGACAAGCTTCTGTTTAAGACAGAATATGCACCGTTGACCATTCCACGACATACAGTTACATATTCAGACATTTTACTCGAGAACATAAAACTGATGAACCTGAAGTTATTCGGTGCTAAAATTCAAGTCTTCTGTATCAACGCCCCCAGTCATGAACACCATCCTTACTTCGACTATGTTTACTCCATATAAAGTTTAATCAACGTACAAAACTCTGATGGATTAACAGCTCTGACGTATGCAGTGATTGGGGACAATCTGGCACTAACGACAGAACTAATCTCTTTGGGCGCTGACGTAAATGTGAAAGACGCGTATGGAAACACAGCTCTGTTGTGCGCACTGATCATATCCGTGAGACCTAGAACAGAAATCCTCACAGCTCTGATAAGTGCGGGGTGCAATATGAACTGTCAGAACAATGATGGTTTCTCTCCCTTGATGATGGCTGCCTGCAAATGCTCAAAAGACAATTTTAACACTGCTGAATTCAGGAGCAGACGTCAACACTGTCAGTAAAACAAACAGTACCAAGACAGCACTTTCATTTCTTCTAAAGAACCCATATCTTGAAAGTGAAATTATGTGCTGCATGGAGTCTTTCCTAGACAAAGGTGCTTGTATATCTTACCTCAGCCCAGCTCTAATTCACAGAATCATCCAGCAGGGTCAAATAGAAATAATACCCAAGCTGATTCGATGTGGATTGATGCCCATCGATGTCCAATCAGATGAAGTATTGGAAGCAAGTTGTACAAGCGACATGAACTTTGATGTCTCCCCCCTTTGCATGGCGGTTTTGGCTGAAAATGTACCACTAGCTCGTTACTTCACGGAAAACTTGCTTCTCACAAACTCTGACATGACTGGGCGGACTTGCACCAAGGTCACGAGACATATTGTTGGAAGGTACAGAAACCAGGAATGTCTCAAATTCCTGGATGAAATATTCTCACAACCAATTTATCTATTCACGCTGTCATTCGTCGCTGTGTCGTCTGCTGTAGGCGCATCTCCAGGACGTGAGACCAGAGTAAACAAGCTGCCCTTACCTCAGATGGTTAAAGACAAGCTTCTGTTTAAGACAGAATATGCACCGTTGACCATTCCACGACATACAGTTACATATTCAGACATTTTACTCGAGAACATAAAACTGATGACCCTGAAGTTATTCGGTGATAAAATTCAAGTCTTCTGTATCAACGCCCCCAGTCATGAACACCATCCTTACTTCGACTATGTTTACTCACTTCTATACTTCCATATAAAGTTTAATCAACGTACAAAACTCTGATGGATTAACAGCTCTGACGTATGCAGTGATTGGGGACAATCTGGCACTAACGACAGAACTAATCTCTTTGGGCGCTGACGTAAATGTGAAAGACGCGTATGGAAACACAGCTCTGTTGTGCGCACTGATCATATCCGTGAGACCTAGAACAGAAATCCTCACAGCTCTGATAAGTGCGGGGTGCAATATGAACTGTCAGAACAATGATGGTTTCTCTCCCTTGATGATGGCTGCCTGCAAATGCTCAAAAGACACAATTTTAACACTGCTGAATTCAGGAGCAGACGTCAACACTGTCAGTAAAACAGACAGTACCAAGACAGCACTTTCATTTCTTCTAAAGAACCCATATCTTGAAAGTGAAATTATGTGCTGCATGGAGTCTTTCCTAGACAAAGGTGCTTGTATATCTTACCTCAGCCCAGCTCTAATTCACAGAATCATCCAGCAGGGTCAAATAGAAATAATACCCAAGCTGATTCGATGTGGATTGATGCCCATCGATGTCCAATCAGATGAAGTATTGGAAGCAAGTTGTACAAGCGACATGAACTTTGATGTCTCCCCCCTTTGCATGGCGGTTTTGGCTGAAAATGTACCACTAGCTCGTTACTTCACGGAAAACTTGCTTCTCACAAACTCTGACATGACTGGGCGGACTTGCACCAAGGTCACGAGACATATTGTTGGAAGGTACAGAAACCAGGAATGTCTCAAATTCCTGGATGAAATATTCTCACAACCAATTTATCTATTCACGCTGTCATTCGTCGCTGTGTCGTCTGCTGTAGGCGCATCTCCAGGACGTGAGACCAGAGTAAACAAGCTGCCCTTACCTCAGATGGTTAAAGACAAGCTTCTGTTTAAGACAGAATATGCACCGTTGACCATTCCACGACATACAGTTACATATTCAGACATTTTACTCGAGAACATAAAACTGATGACCCTGAAGTTATTCGGTGATAAAATTCAAGTCTTCTGTATCAACGCCCCCAGTCATGAACACCATCCTTACTTCGACTATGTTTACTCACTTCTATACTTCCATATAAAGTTTAATCAACGTACAAAACTCTGATGGATTAACAGCTCTGACGTATGCAGTGATTGGGGACAATCTGGCACTAACGACAGAACTAATCTCTTTGGGCGCTGACGTAAATGTGAAAGACGCGTATGGAAACACAGCTCTGTTGTGCGCACTGATCATATCCGTGAGACCTAGAACAGAAATCCTCACAGCTCTGATAAGTGCGGGGTGCGATATGAACTGTCAGAACAATGATGGTTTCTCTCCCTTGATGATGGCTGCCTGCAAATGCTCAAAAGACAATTTTAACACTGCTGAATTCAGGAGCAGACGTCAACACTGTCAGTAAAACAGACAGTACCAAGACAGCACTTTCATTTCTTCTAAAGAACCCATATCTTGAAAGTGAAATTATGTGCTGCATGGAGTCTTTCCTAGACAAAGGTGCTTGTATATCTTACCTCAGCCCAGCTCTAATTCACAGAATCATCCAGCAGGGTCAAATAGAAATAATACCCAAGCTGATTCGATGTGGATTGATGCCCATCGATGTCCAATCAGATGAAGTATTGGAAGCAAGTTGTACAAGCGACATGAACTTTGATGTCTCCCCCCTTTGCATGGCGGTTTTGGCTGAAAATGTACCACTAGCTCGTTACTTCACGGAAAACTTGCTTCTCACAAACTCTGACATGACTGGGCGGACTTGCACCAAGGTCACGAGACATATTGTTGGAAGGTACAGAAACCAGGAATGTCTCAAATTCCTGGATGAAATATTCTCACAACCAATTTATCTATTCACGCTGTCATTCGTCGCTGTGTCGTCTGCTGTAGGCGCATCTCCAGGACGTGAGACCAGAGTAAACAAGCTGCCCTTACCTCAGATGGTTAAAGACAAGCTTCTGTTTAAGACAGAATATGCACCGTTGACCATTCCACGACATACAGTTACATATTCAGACATTTTACTCGAGAACATAAAACTGATGACCCTGAAGTTATTCGGTGATAAAATTCAAGTCTTCTGTATCAACGCCCCCAGTCATGAACACCATCCTTACTTCGACTATGTTTACTCACTTCTATACTTCCATATAAAGTTTAATCAACGTACAAAACTCTGATGGATTAACAGCTCTGACGTATGCAGTGATTGGGGACAATCTGGCACTAACGACAGAACTAATCTCTTTGGGCGCTGACGTAAATGTGAAAGACGCGTATGGAAACACAGCTCTGTTGTGCGCACTGATCATATCCGTGAGACCTAGAACAGAAATCCTCACAGCTCTGATAAGTGCGGGGTGCGATATGAACTGTCAGAACAATGATGGTTTCTCTCCCTTGATGATGGCTGCCTGCAAATGCTCAAAAGACACAATTTTAACACTGCTGAATTCAGGAGCAGACGTCAACACTGTCAGTAAAACAGACAGTACCAAGACAGCACTTTCATTTCTTCTAAAGAACCCATATCTTGAAAGTGAAATTATGTGCTGCATGGAGTCTTTCCTAGACAAAGGTGCTTGTATATCTTACCTCAGCCCAGCTCTAATTCACAGAATCATCCAGCAGGGTCAAATAGAAATAATACCCAAGCTGATTCGATGTGGATTGATGCCCATCGATGTCCAATCAGATGAAGTATTGGAAGCAAGTTGTACAAGCGACATGAACTTTGATGTCTCCCCCCTTTGCATGGCGGTTTTGGCTGAAAATGTACCACTAGCTCGTTACTTCACGGAAAACTTGCTTCTCACAAACTCTGACATGACTGGGCGGACTTGCACCAAGGTCACGAGACATATTGTTGGAAGGTACAGAAACCAGGAATGTCTCAAATTCCTGGATGAAATATTCTCACAACCAATGTCTATTCACGCTGTCATTCGTCGCTGTGTCGTCTGCTGTAGGCGCATCTCCAGGACGTGAGACCAGAGTAAACAAGCTGCCCTTACCTCAGATGGTTAAAGACAAGCTTCTGTTTAAGACAGAATATGCACCGTTGACCATTCCACGACATACAGTTACATATTCAGACATTTTACTCGAGAACATAAAACTGATGAACCTGAAGTTATTCGGTGATAAAATTCAAGTCTTCTGTATCAACGCCCCCAGTCATGAACACCATCCTTACTTCGACTATGTTTACTCACTTCTATACTTCCATATAAAGTTTAATCAACGTACAAAACTCTGATGGATTAACAGCTCTGACGTATGCAGTGATTGGGGACAATCTGGCACTAACGACAGAACTAATCTCTTTGGGCGCTGACGTAAATGTGAAAGACGCGTATGGAAACACAGCTCTGTTGTGCGCACTGATCATATCCGTGAGACCTAGAACAGAAATCCTCACAGCTCTGATAAGTGCGGGGTGCGATATGAACTGTCAGAACAATGATGGTTTCTCTCCCTTGATGATGGCTGCCTGCAAGTGCTCAAAAGACAATTTTAACACTGCTGAATTCAGGAGCAGACGTCAACACTGTCAGTAAAACAGACAGTACCAAGACAGCACTTTCATTTCTTCTAAAGAACCCATATCTTGAAAGTGAAATTATGTGCTGCATGGAGTCTTTCCTAGACAAAGGTGCTTGTATATCTTACCTCAGCCCAGCTCTAATTCACAGAATCATCCAGCAGGGTCAAATAGAAATAATACCCAAGCTGATTCGATGTGGATTGATGCCCATCGATGTCCAATCAGATGAAGTATTGGAAGCAAGTTGTACAAGCGACATGAACTTTGATGTCTCCCCCCTTTGCATGGCGGTTTTGGCTGAAAATGTACCACTAGCTCGTTACTTCACGGAAAACTTGCTTCTCACAAACTCTGACATGACTGGGCGGACTTGCACCAAGGTCACGAGACATATTGTTGGAAGGTACAGAAACCAGGAATGTCTCAAATTCCTGGATGAAATATTCTCACAACCAATGTCTCTATTCACGCTGTCATTCGTCGCTGTGTCGTCTGCTGTAGGCGCATCTCCAGGACGTGAGACCAGAGTAAACAAGCTGCCCTTACCTCAGATGGTTAAAGACAAGCTTCTGTTTAAGACAGAATATGCACCGTTGACCATTCCACGACATACAGTTACATATTCAGACATTTTACTCGAGAACATAAAACTGATGAACCTGAAGTTATTCGGTGATAAAATTCAAGTCTTCCGCATCAACGCCCCCAGTCATGAACACCATCCTTACTTCGACTATGTTTACTCACTTCTATACTTCCATATAAAGTTTAATCAACGTACAAAACTCTGATGGATTAACAGCTCTGACGTATGCAGTGATTGGGGACAATCTGGCACTAACGACAGAACTAATCTCTTTGGGCGCTGACGTAAATGTGAAAGACGCGTATGGAAACACAGCTCTGTTGTGCGCACTGATCATATCCGTGAGACCTAGAACAGAAATCCTCACAGCTCTGATAAGTGCGGGGTGCGATATGAACTGTCAGAACAATGATGGTTTCTCTCCCTTGATGATGGCTGCCTGCAAGTGCTCAAAAGACACAATTTTAACACTGCTGAATTCAGGAGCAGACGTCAACACTGTCAGTAAAACAGACAGTACCAAGACAGCACTTTCATTTCTTCTAAAGAACCCATATCTTGAAAGTGAAATTATGTGCTGCATGGAGTCTTTCCTAGACAAAGGTGCTTGTATATCTTACCTCAGCCCAGCTCTAATTCACAGAATCATCCAGCAGGGTCAAATAGAAATAATACCCAAGCTGATTCGATGTGGATTGATGCCCATCGATGTCCAATCAGATGAAGTATTGGAAGCAAGTTGTACAAGCGACATGAACTTTGATGTCTCCCCCCTTTGCATGGCGGTTTTGGCTGAAAATGTACCACTAGCTCGTTACTTCACGGAAAACTTGCTTCTCACAAACTCTGACATGACTGGGCGGACTTGCACCAAGGTCACGAGACATATTGTTGGAAGGTACAGAAACCAGGAATGTCTCAAATTCCTGGATGAAATATTCTCACAACCAATGTCTCTATTCACGCTGTCATTCGTCGCTGTGTCGTCTGCTGTAGGCGCATCTCCAGGACGTGAGACCAGAGTAAACAAGCTGCCCTTACCTCAGATGGTTAAAGACAAGCTTCTGTTTAAGACAGAATATGCACCGTTGACCATTCCACGACATACAGTTACATATTCAGACATTTTACTCGAGAACATAAAACTGATGAACCTGAAGTTATTCGGTGATAAAATTCAAGTCTTCTGTATCAACGCCCCCAGTCATGAACACCATCCTTACTTCGACTATGTTTACTCACTTCTATACTTCCATATAAAGTTTAATCAACGTACAAAACTCTGATGGATTAACAGCTCTGACGTATGCAGTGATTGGGGACAATCTGGCACTAACGACAGAACTAATCTCTTTGGGCGCTGACGTAAATGTGAAAGACGCGTATGGAAACACAGCTCTGTTGTGCGCACTGATCATATCCGTGAGACCTAGAACAGAAATCCTCACAGCTCTGATAAGTGCGGGGTGCGATATGAACTGTCAGAACAATGATGGTTTCTCTCCCTTGATGATGGCTGCCTGCAAGTGCTCAAAAGACACAATTTTAACACTGCTGAATTCAGGAGCAGACGTCAACACTGTCAGTAAAACAGACAGTACCAAGACAGCACTTTCATTTCTTCTAAAGAACCCATATCTTGAAAGTGAAATTATGTGCTGCATGGAGTCTTTCCTAGACAAAGGTGCTTGTATATCTTACCTCAGCCCAGCTCTAATTCACAGAATCATCCAGCAGGGTCAAATAGAAATAATACCCAAGCTGATTCGATGTGGATTGATGCCCATCGATGTCCAATCAGATGAAGTATTGGAAGCAAGTTGTACAAGCGACATGAACTTTGATGTCTCCCCCCTTTGCATGGCGGTTTTGGCTGAAAATGTACCACTAGCTCGTTACTTCACGGAAAACTTGCTTCTCACAAACTCTGACATGACTGGGCGGACTTGCACCAAGGTCACGAGACATATTGTTGGAAGGTACAGAAACCAGGAATGTCTCAAATTCCTGGATGAAATATTCTCACAACCAATGTCTCTATTCACGCTGTCATTCGTCGCTGTGTCGTCTGCTGTAGGCGCATCTCCAGGACGTGAGACCAGAGTAAACAAGCTGCCCTTACCTCAGATGGTTAAAGACAAGCTTCTGTTTAAGACAGAATATGCACCGTTGACCATTCCACGACATACAGTTACATATTCAGACATTTTACTCGAGAACATAAAACTGATGAACCTGAAGTTATTCGGTGATAAAATTCAAGTCTTCCGCATCAACGCCCCCAGTCATGAACACCATCCTTACTTCGACTGTTTACTCACTTCTATACTTCCATATAAAGTTTAATCAACGTACAAAACTCTGATGGATTAACAGCTCTGACGTATGCAGTGATTAGGGACAATCTGGCACTAACGACAGAACTAATCTCTTTGGGTGCTGACGTAAATGTGAAAGACGCGTATGGAAACACAGCTCTGTTGTGCGCACTGATCAGATCCGTGAGACCTAGAACAGAAATCCTCACAGCTCTGATAAGTGCGGGGTGCGATATGAACTGTCAGAACAATGATGGTTTCTCTCCCTTGATGATGGCTGCCTGCAAGTGCTCAAAAGACACAATTTTAACACTGCTGAATTCAGGAGCAGACGTCAACACTGTCAGTAAAACAGACAGTACCAAGACAGCACTTTCATTTCTTCTAAAGAACCCATATCTTGAAAGTGAAATTATGTGCTGCATGGAGTCTTTCCTAGACAAAGGTGCTTGTATATCTTACCTCAGCCCAGCTCTAATTCACAGAATCATCCACCAGGGTCAAATAGAAATAATACCCAAGCTGATTCGATGTGGATTGATGCCCATCGATGTCCAATCAGATGAAGTATTGGAAACAAGTTGTACAAGCGACATGAACTTTGATGTCTCCCCCCTTTGCATGGCGGTTTTGGCTGAAAATGTACCACTAGCTCGTTACTTCACGGAAAACTTGCTTCTCACAAACTCTGACATGACTGGGCGGACTTGCACCAAGGTCACGAGACATATTGTTGGAAGGTACAGAAACCAGGAATGTCTCAAATTCCTGGATGAAATATTCTCACAACCAATGTCTCTATTCACGCTGTCATTCGTCGCTGTGTCGTCTGCTGTAGGCGCATCTCCAGGACGTGAGACCAGAGTAAACAAGCTGCCCTTACCTCAGATGGTTAAAGACAAGCTTCTGTTTAAGACAGAATATGCACCGTTGACCATTCCACGACATACAGTTACATATTCAGACATTTTACTCGAGAACATAAAACTGATGAACCTGAAGTTATTCGGTGATAAAATTCAAGTCTTCCGCATCAACGCCCCCAGTCATGAACACCATCCTTACAACGACTAATGTTTACTCACTTCTATACTTCCATATAAAGTTTAATCAACGTACAAAACTCTGATGGATTAACAGCTCTGACGTATGCAGTGATTGGGGACAATCTGGCACTAACGACAGAACTAATCTCTTTGGGCGCTGACGTAAATGTGAAAGACGCGTATGGAAACACAGCTCTGTTGTGCGCACTGATCATATCCGTGAGACCTAGAACAGAAATCCTCACAGCTCTGATAAGTGCGGGGTGCGATATGAACTGTCAGAACAATGATGGTTTCTCTCCCTTGATGATGGCTGCCTGCAAGTGCTCAAAAGACACAATTTTAACACTGCTGAATTCAGGAGCAGACGTCAACACTGTCAGTAAAACAGACAGTACCAAGACAGCACTTTCATTTCTTCTAAAGAACCCATATCTTGAAAGTGAAATTATGTGCTGCATGGAGTCTTTCCTAGACAAAGGTGCTTGTATATCTTACCTCAGCCCAGCTCTAATTCACAGAATCATCCAGCAGGGTCAAATAGAAATAATACCCAAGCTGATTCGATGTGGATTGATGCCCATCGATGTCCAATAAGATGAAGTATTGGAAGCAAGTTGTACAAGCGACATGAACTTTGATGTCTCCCCCCTTTGCATGGCGGTTTTGGCTGAAAATGTACCACTAGCTCGTTACTTCACGGAAAACTTGCTTCTCACAAACTCTGACATGACTGGGCGGACTTGCACCAAGGTCACGAGACATATTGTTGGAAGGTACAGAAAGCAGGAATGTCTCAAATTCCTGGATGAAATATTCTCACAACCAATGTCTCTATTCACGCTGTCATTCGTCGCTGTGTCGTCTGCTGTAGGCGCATCTCCAGGACGTGAGACCAGAGTAAACAAGCTGCCCTTACCTCAGATGGTTAAAGACAAGCTTCTGTTTAAGACAGAATATGCACCGTTGACCATTCCACGACATACAGTTACATATTCAGACATTTTACTCGAGAACATAAAACTGATGAACCTGAAGTTATTCGGTGATAAAATTCAAGTCTTCCGCATCAACGCCCCCAGTCATGAACACCATCCTTACTTCGACTATGTTTACTCACTTCTATACTTCCATATAAAGTTTAATCAACGTACAAAACTCTGATGGATTAACAGCTCTGACGTATGCAGTGATTGGGGACAATCTGGCACTAACGACAGAACTAATCTCTTTGGGTGCTGACGTAAATGTGAAAGACGCGTATGGAAACACAGCTCTGTTGTGCGCACTGATCAGATCCGTGAGACCTAGAACAGAAATCCTCACAGCTCTGATAAGTGCGGGGTGCGATATGAACTGTCAGAACAATGATGGTTTCTCTCCCTTGATGATGGCTGCCTGCAAGTGCTCAAAAGACACAATTTTAACACTGCTGAATTCAGGAGCAGACGCAACACTGTCAGTAAAACAGACAGTACCAAGACAGCACTTTCATTTCTTCTAAAGAACCCATATCTTGAAAGTGAAATTATGTGCTGCATGGAGTCTTTCCTAGACAAAGGTGCTTGTATATCTTACCTCAGCCCAGCTCTAATTCACAGAATCATCCAGCAGGGTCAAATAGAAATAATACTCAAGCTGATTCGATGTGGATTGATGCCCATCGATGTCCAATCAGATGAAGTATTGGAAGCAAGTTGTACAAGCGACATGAACTTTGATGTCTCCCCCCTTTGCATGGCGGTTTTGGCTGAAAATGTACCACTAGCTCGTTACTTCACGGAAAACTTGCTTCTCACAAACTCTGACATGACTGGGCGGACTTGCACCAAGGTCACGAGACATATTGTTGGAAGGTACAGAAAGCAGGAATGTCTCAAATTCCTGGATGAAATATTCTCACAACCAATGTCTCTATTCACGCTGTCATTCGTCGCTGTGTTGTCTGCTGTAGGCGCATCTCCAGGACGTGAGACCAGAGTAAACAAGCTGCCCTTACCTCAGATGGTTAAAGACAAGCTTCTGTTTAAGACAGAATATGCACCGTTGACCATTCCACGACATACAGTTACATATTCAGACATTTTACTCAAGAACATAAAACTGATGAACCTGAAGTTATTCGGTGATAAAATTCAAGTCTTCCGCATCAACGCCCCCAGTCATGAACACCATCCTTACTTCGACTATGTTTACTCCATATAAAGTTTAATCAACGTACAAAACTCTGATGGATTAACAGCTCTGATGTATGCAGTGATTGGGGACAATCTGGCACTAACAACAGAACTAATCTCTTTGGGCGCTGACGTAAATGTGAAAGACGCGTATGGAAACACAGCTCTGTTGTGCGCACTGATCAGATCCGTGAGACCTAGAACAGAAATCCTCACAGCTCTGATAAGTGCGGGGTGCGATATGAACTGTCAGAACAATGATGGTTTCTCTCCCTTGATGATGGCTGCCTGCAAGTGCTCAAAAGACACAATTTTAACACTGCTGAATTCAGGAGCAGACGTCAACACTGTCAGTAAAACAGACAGTACCAAGACAGCACTTTCATTTCTTCTAAAGAACCCATATCTTGAAAGTGAAATTATGTGCTGCATGGAGTCTTTCCTAGACAAAGGTGCTTGTATATCTTACCTCAGCCCAGCTCTAATTCACAGAATCATCCAGCAGGGTCAAATAGAAATAATACTCAAGCTGATTCGATGTGGATTGATGCCCATCGATGTCCAATCAGATGAAGTATTGTAAGCAAGTTGTACAAGCGACATGAACTTTGATGTCTCCCCCCTTTGCATGGCGGTTTTGGCTGAAAATGTACCACTAGCTCGTTACTTCACGGAAAACTTGCTTCTCACAAACTCTGACATGACTGGGTGGACTTGCACCAAGGTCACGAGACATATTGTTGGAAGGTACAGAAAGCAGGAATGTCTCAAATTCCTGGATGAAATATTCTCACAACCAATGTCTCTATTCACGCTGTCATTCGTCGCTGTGTCGTCTGCTGTAGGCGCATCTCCAGGACGTGAGACCAGAGTAAACAAGCTGCCTTTACCTCAGATGGTTAAAGACAAGCTTCTGTTTAAGACAGAATATGCACCGTTGACCATTCCACGACATACAGTTACATATTCAGACATTTTACTCGAGAACATAAAACTGATGAACCTGAAGTTATTCGGTGATAAAATTCAAGTCTTCCGCATCAACGCCCCCAGTCATGAACACCATCCTTACTTCGACTATGTTTACTCACTTCTATACTTCCATATTTCAGTTTGTTATGAAAATGTTTACCGTTCTCTTTGGCAGGGGCGCGGTAAGTCTAGGGTGAGGGGCTATGCCATTGAACAAGCATAGAATATTTTTCTGTGTGTTTATTTAAAGGGGCGGGGATGCTAAATAAAGGATCCGCCCCTGGTGCTAAATAATTTCAAGTACGCCTCCGCTCTTCATTATATTCATACTCCATATCAGCTCCTCATTGTTTGATTATTTATGAACACCTATACATATTTTTATCTGTCTACTTCATCATGTAAAACAAATTGATAAAGAAACCATACTGCAAGAGTATGTGAATGTTTGCTATGAGCTTCCTACAAGAATAGAGGGATTAAAATGGTATGTCAAGGTTACCAACGTGGAACTGATGACAAGAACTAGACAAGTGCCAGTGGAACAAGAGATGAGACGAAGACGATGGTGATGGATAGGACACACACTGAGGAGACCTGTTGATAGCATTACAAGGCAGTCCTTGTTCTGGAACCCCCAGGGAAAGAGAGGCAGAGGTAGACCAAGAAGCACATAGAGAAGAGAGCTGGAAACAGAAGTGAAAATGATGCGGAGAACGCGGAAAGAACTTGAGATGATGGCACGTGACAGGAGGACTTGGCATGTGTTTGTTGAAGGCCTATGGTCCTTGGGGAGTGCAGGGTTATGATGATGATAGCAGATACTGCCGTAGGGGAGTGAAGTGTTAGAGACTTCACTATACTAGGTCCACCATCGAGAGGTGGGGTAACCAGTTCCCTTTATCGCTGCCTTTTCCTTCCCTAACTCAAAATCAGGTACCCATTTACATGCCTACATATGAATGTCCTCAAGGCTCCAAGCTGTGGCCCATGCCACTAGTAGCTTGTACTTTTGATGTATATATTTTAAAATTAAGCTGCTTTTTTTTCAATTGTGCACCAATAAAGTTTTTATTACACGCTTTTATTTAACTTCACTTGTATGTCACTTTCAAATCTTGCAATCGATTTTTCAATCACGTCCAGATGAGCAATAGCTCTGAAACTTGGCATAGTTGTGTATTGCCGATGACAATACAATAATCAGTCAATTATTACTAATTTAATTTTATAATTATGACATTACGAGTAATTAAAGTTTTTCGTTAAAAAAAAGTAAAATTAGGGACCATAATCGAGTTAATTAAAAAATTCACGAGTACGTAGTGTGCTTTATTTTTTTTGCTATGCGTACACAAACAAGTGTCTAGCTAAATCAAGGGAAACAATTCAAATTATAAAATTATGAATCAAGGGAAAGTCGAGTTCGATCTCTATATGGCCTTCAAATTGATAAAAATGGACTGCACCAAATTAACAGGCACAAAGCCATGTAATACTGACGCTCTAAAAGAAATGGATCGCTTAAGAAATGTTAGACCAGATTTACAATAAGTAAAAACATTGTTTATATTTTAGTACGTCATAAATTTTGTAACATTAAAAAGAAGAAAATACAAAATATTTTAAACACACGCTTTTAATACACTATAAACCCAAAAATAATTTTTAAAGGAGTTTACAGCTTGCAGTAAAAAAAGTAAGCTTAAGCGCTTATCATATATTTTATCCACAAGTGTTTAATGAAGTATAAAGCAGAAGTTAAATTCATGCAAAATCAGCGTCCCACGCTGTTTGTAAATTTGATGTTACATTATTTGACTGCAAGCAATAAACTCCTTGAAAAATCTTTGGGTTCTTAGTGTATTAAAAGCGTGTGTTTAAAATAGTGTTTATTTATTTGTTATTGTGTATGGTGTAGATCAAGATTTTGTTGCTCCTTACTTTATGTGTTGAGTAAGCTAAGTGGTTAAATGGAAATTATTATTCATTATCCAGTAATCTAAGTGATCAAATGGGAATTATTATTCATTAATCTAAGTGACTGAATGGGAAACATTAGCCAATGTCCAGTAACAACCCAGGTTGAATGGGATCCAGTAAGAATGGGGACACTAATCCAGTAACCTAAGTGGTGTAATGGGAACCATGTAGGAATGACAACCATTAGAAAAGGGCATTAGAGAATGTCAGCTCAGCATGGTCTTCGTTAACACATTAGAAGAAAAATCTGTCTGATAATGAGAGATGCCTGTGACAGACACCAACATTTATGCGAGAAACAAACGGGTTTATATGACAGCAAACAACAAAGAAGATAAAGATCTCGTTTTTAAAGTTATTCTGACACTTTTGTCTGTGTCTTGATTCAAGAATAAACTATACATAACATTCTTTGGGGATTATAAATAATGAAGGAAACCCGGAGTCCTGTGAATAGTAAATAAATAAAGGTATATAACAGGCACTCGTTGGACTGAAAGTAGACACCAGATAAAAAAAATATAATGATAGGCTTACTGGGAATCAAATAAGGACTATCTAAACGGTGTCATCACCTTGCTGTGAAAGGACTTAGAACCAATTTTGCACATCTGTGTATTCTTTCACAAGGCGTTGGCACGGTTTAGATGGTCTTCAGATTAATTCCCGGTTAGCCTTTACTTATATTTCTTTTCTCTTGTCTGGTGTCATCCTTTCTGTTCAACGTGTGTCTTTTAATTACCTATATTTATTTCTTCTTCTCTGGTTTTTGTCCGCTGACAGACAAAGCAATCAGTGACCACCATACCTTGTAGGTCAGCAACAAAACTGTCTCCACTTTGTTCGGTCAGCAGCCATCCTTCGTGTAGTGTCCCAGCTCTGGTTCATGCTTAGTATTTCTGCTTCCAGTTCTACGCCAGGTGGCTTTTGGCCGGCCTCGCTTTCACTTCTAGAGTCATGGCAGTTCTGGTGATGGTGTCAGGGCCTCATCTGAGGATGTGCCCAATCCAGTTCTAGAATCTACTCGCTATGATGGAGCGCGTCTTCTTGGTGGCTCGGAGTTAGTAGTTCTTGGTTGGCGATGGTGCTCGGATGCTGCTATATTTATTGATTTAGGGGATTGTAATCAAGAAGCGAAGTCCCCCAGGTTAAGGCAAATATATAGCGAACAGTACCGTCAGCTGGACAAGGAAGTTAAACGCCAAACCCGAGCCAACAAAAGGAATTTCCTAGACGATCTTGCAAGACGGGCAGAAAAGGCAGCACTGAGAAATGAACAAAGCACAGCGGAAAACGAGGTGAAAACAATATTACATTAGTAATAGATAAGCAAGGAAATATCATCACCACAGCAAAGGGACAGGAAACAAGATGGGCAGAGCATTTCAGAGAAACTCTGAACAAGGAACCACCAGAGACACAGTTGAATGTTCCGGAGGCTGATAATGATCTAGATGTTAATGTAGTAAAATGCACCGTTTTTAACCCTCCCGCTCACATTATAATGATCATACTGCATTGAAATTTTTCTCCGCTACGCCAAGAATGTAAAATTTATTACCCCGCCTGACATCCGTTCACTACCCCCTTTTCTTAGTGTTTATGAATGAACCGCGAGAAAATTGGACACTCCTTGATTTTTTATTTCTAACTAACGTATTCTAAGAATCTATTAATACTTACAACATGCGACAGTGTCGTTAGACGTCGTTTTTCAGAACGTTGCATTTTCAAAAAACGCCAGAGAGCTGATTGCGTTTTTTAAACTATTAACGCCACGCGATGGTACCCACCCCCTTACTACAGGCTTTTTCGTCACTCCGTCCTAACTTTTTTAATATAACATGAAACGTTTTGAAAGACGGCTAACACGTGTTTCTTTCAAAAAATGACGGGAGACAGAGTAAAGAGAGGGGGCTAGTATGGAAAAGTCTACAACCACTTGGGTATTTTTAAACTGAAACGAATGAGTGAAGGGGAGAGAGAATGGGACTAAAGAAAGACAGAAAACGTAAATAATGTAATGCATTTCTCTGTATAAAAGGAGGAATAAAAGGAAAAGACAGAATGGAATTAAAGCAATAATGTTGTTTATGCAATACTATACTCTTTCCCATGAAAACGTATCTAGACTTATAAATAAAGAGAAAAGTACAAAGATGAAAACTTAGATAAAGACGTAGATGAAAATCTACTGGATAGATAGAGGACATTAGCCTGATTAATAATCACTTTTCATCTTTTCCTCTTCTTCTTCTTTGATCCATAACCGCCAACCGTCAAAGCAGTCAGCGGCCATCACGCCTGGTGGCGTCTTGTAGGGCAGCAACAAATTGATTCCACTTTGCTCGGTCGGCGGCCATCCTTCGTACAGTGCCCCAACTGTGGTTCATTCTTTGCATCTCAGCTTCCACAGTTCTCCGCCAAGTTGTTTTTGGTCGGCCTCTCTTTCATCTTTTAGATAGCTTCAAAAGTGACTGAGTTATCGCATAAAATAAAATTGACAAAGCAGACAGACGATCACACTGATGTTCCAGCTCAATTTAAAAGTAACATTTTTCTAGTCGTTGCTTGGAAACAAGTCACATTGACTTGCCTCTTTTTGATAGACACTAGGAGGGAGGGAGAGGTAGATTTGAATTTTTGCCCTCCTAAAGCGACGGACGAACTTATTTGAAAAGCGTAAATAAATGTTGGGATTTTTAAAAATAAATGTGAAATCGCTGTAGTTTAAACTGATTGGATTATGTTAGAATAGACATAGAGGGAAATAAAACCACCGCGTCTGCTATGCAGGCTGCCACTAGAGAGAGATTTTTCATACACGAAAGGTTCAGAGCAAGTAATAAGCAAATTGCCTTTGCGTCTGCAGCAGCTGTCTAAAAGTGACCATTGTCAGCCTGTTAAACCTTAAAGTGTGTGATTATTTCATTGATTGCGGTAAGATGAATAACCTTTTTAATACATTATTTGATGTAGAGGCTGACCCAGATAGGGCGCCATAACATTGTGTGTACGACATTTTGCCTTTGTGGAAGATTGCGACATACTAGGAGCAGAGGCATGTCTTAGGAAGCAAATCAAACTAAATTTTAGTTGAATATTGTCATACATATTTTGACTGTAAGACCATAAAGTCACTGGAAGGCTGTCACAGGGTTATCCCGAAGGGTAACCAAAGAGAGTTATCTGTGTGGTGCCGGCTTGGTCAATGGCTCAGATTTGCCTGGCAACCCGTTGGAAATAGGCAGCAGGAGTGAAGAAGGTGAATGTAAGACTCTGGGATAAATTCCCCGCAGACAGTCCCAGTGATTCTATATCTCGTGACACTATAACTCCTACCACTCTATTCCCCCTCTCTGTATTATAATGCTAACGAGCCCCCACCTCCCCTATTACACTGAGTGAACAGAAGAAGAAGAAAGGAAGAAATGTATGTCTCTTTCGCACACTTTCTTTCCTTCTCTATATAGGTAATAACGTATGTTGGTAATGCAACCACAACTACAACATTTATTACATTACTGAAATATAACAACATTCAATTACACTAATACAAATGCAACTAGGAATGACATTAACTATCCCTGTGAAGAAAGATATTAGTTAATGCAAATACACAAATGAATCTTAAATCTATGTTATGGGATGATAATGATAAAATGTAAGCAACTCCTAAATACTAACAAAAGGATATCTCGCTTCGGGTCTCTGACTGACTGTCAATATAACTCTGGGTATTTGTATACACTGGACAAGTCTTTGTCTGCATTCAGTAATACTGGACGGTCCACTTTATTTCGTCAGGTGTCGATGGCCTGTTCTGTTGTTATTCACAAAGCGAGTGCTGACATTGCCACGCGCGTCTGAGGTGGCTTGTCCCTAGGTTGTGTTGAAGCAATGTTATGTGGTGGGGACTTCGTCTGATATGCAGATGTCCATGTGTGGTGAAGATATTTTCCTCAGGTGGTGATGATGGTGAAATCTGGTATATAGTTGAATTTGTTTGCGCATCAGTTTTACGGGGAGAATCTGTCCATTACTGCAGGTAATTTAGGATCTCGATAAATTTTGTAGGCATTGGGTTTAAAAGATCGTCTCTCTACTCTTGCACTTCTGATCAAGCTTTCTCCAAGGCACTTGTTGTAATGACAATCGTCCGTAGGCTACTGCCACTTCAGATCATTAATTCACGTAGACAGCTCTTTAGTAATGCATCCCTTATTCTAGGTAATTGCGGATTACTTTTCTGTGTGGGTGATTGTTTAGTAGAAAGTCCCTTCGCCGCCTGGCAAGTTCTTTTCTAAAATCCCCGTCTTTGTTGGTAGGTTTGTTGCCGTTAAATATCTGTGAGATGCGTGTCGTCGCAGTATTTCTGTTTGGCCCTACTCATAAGCTCTTATCCCGTGATTAACGCCAACAAAGTAGTAGACGAAGGCTGAGTTATCTCAAATGGTCCCTGTCTCTACCACTGCGATGGATAAAATTAACAAACCCTTTGTAAGTACCCCGTAAACTATGTTACGCCTGTCGTGTGTTCTTGTATGTGAAATCTTATCACTATAAGGAATGGCTGCGCGGTGTTTACTGCACGGTTAACATGTAATGTAAGAGGCAAAATAAAAGTGTCTGGTATTTACTTCGTTATAGTTACTGGAAACTGTGTAATGTTATAATTATAATAATTCTCTGCCTGGTGTTTATTGTAACCTGTACTTATTAGTGTGAAATATAATATTATAATAAAACGTGCCTGGTATTTACAGTGTTATATTTATGGAAAATATGTATTTATTATCTGACTGAGGTTAAGATATAATAATGATAAGGTACAAACTATATTACACTAACCTTGGTGTCCATATCAAGAATTTCACTGACACACGTCTTGATTCTTTATTGTGAAATCTAGAACCCAAGTATGTTGGCGGACTGCTTCTCTTGCAATCCCGAGCGACAAATTTAGTTGGGTTATATATCGTCCGAATCGCCGTTGGCGATTTTTCGGGTCGCTTCTTGTGTCATGTGAAATTTCGTTTGTTTTCCTTTAGTCGGACATTCCGTCCTCATTACTACGTAAATTTCCTGTAATATTTTGCCATTATCGTTTTCTTGTTTTTCCTCTCCCAGACAATCTGTCTGCGTCGTTTTTTTGGGGCATGTGCAGTGTTGTTATCGTCTTTGTATTCTTTACTCCTTTCATGTTGTTATTTATTCGTTCATATTGATTTTCGCCCCGACTTTGTGTCTCCGTTACTTCAACATTTTCGGTGCTTGTTCTGACTGAACACAATACGCATTGTAAAATTACTTGGCCTTCTGTCGCCGACTGCACATTATGTTCTATTACTAGCCAAAATAATACTAGGGTATTACTGGCTTTGTGTAAACACAACCGCGACGTCCGTCGATTACTCCTAATAGTCTGTTGACCTAATGTCCCCCTGTTGTGAAAGCATTCCAGGTGAATGTTGTTGCGTCTACAGGGCTCACGCAGAGCGCTGTCTATTGTTATGTAAACATTCTCGGTAAAATTGGTGGAGGTCCCACGACTGATGACGACGATGTCTGGTTCGGACAATGGGCAAAAACAACCGACTGCTTTCTCATCCCTTGACAAATTATCGGCAATAGTTTTTAGGAATTCAAATGTAGAATTACTCGCGTCCCGTGACAAAGGCCTATTGGTATATTAACTTTGGAGAAAAGAAAAGATTGTTTTTCAGCTGAAGAAGTGAAAGCTGTCACAGAAAGTCAGGTGGATCCATTACCTGATACTAATCAACTGTTTGCCAGGCTGAATAAGGCAAAATATTTTTCTAAGGTAGATCTCAGCAAGGGATATTACCAGATCCCAGTGAAGCCTGAGATTCGACCTTATCTAGCTTTTGGCACCTCGGAAGGCCATTATGAGCTCAACATGTTGCCGTTTGGTTTGAAAAATGCCCCGAGTGTGTTTTCCAGAATGATGCGAAAATTGTTGGATCCCCTGAAAAATCCATGTATTACGAATTTCATGGATGATATCCTCGTCGCTACGGAAACATTTGAAGAACACGTTAACTCTTTGAATATGCTATTTGATAGACTCAGAGAGGCAAACTTGACTGCTAGACCAACAAAATGTTGTATTGTATGTAAGGAATTAGAATTCTTGGGACATACTGTACATCAGGGTAGCATGACCCCTGACCCCAAGAACCTGGAGAAATTGCAGAGAGCACCTAGACCACAGACTAAGAAGGATGTGCGATCCTTTGTGTCACTGTGTGGTTTTTACCAAAAGTATATTAAAAATTTTAACTCCGTATGTGCTCCTCTGACGGATTTAACTCGAAAGGGAAAACCTGATAAAATTGAATGGTCGGCTCAGTGCGAGTTGGCATATAATGAGTTAAAGGAAAAACTCACCAGTAAGCCTATATTGAAATTACCTCATTTGAGTCAGGAATTCGTGGTAAGAACGGATTAACGAGGGATTAGGGGCCACATTGTTACAAAGGTCCACTTCACCAGATGGGGAATTGAACCCAGTCGCTTATGCTAGTCGCAAGTTAAACAGGGCGGAACAAAACTACTCAACGATTGAAAAAGAATGTTTGGCTTTAGTCTGGGCGATCAAGAAGTTCCAGATCTATCTTTATGGTAGAACATTCGTGGTCCAAAGCGACCATCAGCCATTGGTATTTTTGGCTCAGGCAAAACATGGTAATGCACGTTTATTAAGGTGGTCTTTGCTCATTCAACCTTATTCGTTTACCATCGAATACATTCCTGGTTCGCAAAATGTTGGGGCAGATTTCTTGAGTAGGCACCCTCTCGAAGAAAACCAGGATACTCATAAAGCCTAGTTGAGTTCATTTGATCGAATTTGTATCACAGATTATAAACCTGCATTGGAATGCATGTTTTTAACAGGGGAGATGTGTAGCGAGATCAGTGATACAATTGCCAAAATACAGTAATAATTAACCCCTACGCCAAGTAAATTTACCACCCCGCCCGTGTTTGCCCAAAGTCATCACCCACGCCTGCGATTCGCGCTGGATTTGAAAAAGCATTAACGCCAAAGTGAACGATACCAAAACCACTAGCTTTTTCGTTGCTCTGTCCAAAGACTTAAAATAACATAACACGTGTTTCGTTCCCCAAAAGAGTGATAGAAAAGAAGGAGGAGTGAAGGAGAAAGAGAGGAATGAAACCTTGACTAAAGCGTTTTTTTAAATCTATTAATAGCACACAATGCGACAGTAGACGTTAAGGACTTGCTTATGGTAACACAAAACGAAAACGAGAGGCTAGCGTTTGAAAATCAACTAGTGCCGTAGAAACGGTTGTTAGGGCACAATTTTTTCCCCTACAGTTAAGGTTTGAATAAAGCATTTGACTTTGCTAATGCACGCGATGATACCCCATCTAAAAACCCAACCGCCTTGGTCCCTCTCCATCTTGGAAATTAAATCTAACATAAACACGGTTGGCGACCGGCCAAAAGCGTATTTCATTTTCTTAGAACAAGCGAGAGAGAGAAAAAAAAATAAGTGGGGGAATTGACATGGAGGAAAATCTAAGCTAACGTATGCATTGTGAAAGTGAAACTAAATAACCAAATTGGGAAGGGTAGCGAAAACGGTGGCAAAGGAAACATAGATGAAGTATCGTATTCTAATTGAATAATAAAGGAAAAGAAAGGACAGTGACAACTGAAATGATAATACTTGTTTATTGGGAATATCATATTACTCATTATGATATATTATCTTACCGTAGAAAAAAGTATGTTGTAGGAATAACTAAAGAGGAAAAATACAAAAATGAAAACTATGATAAAGAGAGAAATAAAAACCTAAGGGCTAGATGACAGACAGTCGTCTGGTTAATAATTGCTTTTCTCCATTAAAATCGCTTAGATATTAACAAAAATATCGTAGAAAATAAAAATGAAAGACAGAAAGACAGACACAGTGATATCCACTCAACTTTGAAAATCGGGGGATGTCACATTTCTTTAACGTGTATTTTTGAAGAGAGAGGCAAGTCGGCTTACCCTGATCTGATTGGTTTAGGGGAGCATAACTAACGAGGGGATATAACGAACTTTTTGCTAACGCTTAGTTGCCACTTGAAGATAAAATTTCAAAAGTAAGGTTATCATCAGACACAAGGAATTCATGACCCATTGCCTTTGCTGTTCTGGCCGGTGGCGATCTCAGTTTGACCCACTGATCGCCGGTTAACCTTATATTTGTGTAATATTTCATTGATTGCGGTAAGATAAACATTATTATTGATATGTATTATTGATGTGTAGAGGCTAACATAGATAGGCGCCCAACCAAAACTGGTGTTGTGCGACATTTGCCATTGTGGAAGCGTGCGACAGGCAGGCCTAAGTAGAATTATGGAGCCAATGGAAATACATATTGTTTGAAAATTTATATATACTATTATGACTGTAAGACCAGCAAACCACTGGTCGTCTTCGGTAAGTCACAGTGTTTCACATGACTTTGAAAAATAAGTATTTCTTATTAAAGGAATGTATCAAACTGATGATATTGAAGATTTCCTGAGTATGAAGCAGTCACAGAATCAGATAGGGACGATAGCTATTTGTTTAGCACAGGAAGCTGATCTTAAACTGTTTAATGATGCTTAGTTGTTAGTGATGGAGATATATGTATAGAATACTTCTTCTTAGATCCTTAGCCACCGACCGTCAAAGCAGTCAGTGGCCATCACGCCTAGTGGCGTCTTGTAGGGCAACAACAAATTGATTCCACTTTGCTCGGTCGGTGGCCATCCTTCGTACAGTGCCCCAACTCTGGTTCATTCTTTGCATCTCAGCCCCCACAGTCCTCCGCCAAGTTGTTTTTGGTCGGCCTCTCTTTCGTTTTTTTTCAGGGGTCCAAAGCATAGCTGTTCTTGTGATGGCATCGGGGTCTCTTCTGAGGACATGACCAACCCAGCTCCAGCGTCTGCCAGCTATGATGGTGTGCATGTCCTCTTGCTTGCTACGAGTAAGCAGATAATAGAATACTTAGAAGGCCTTAATCCTCTTATTGCAGGGTTACATCCTATAACACTCAGTGTGCCACAAAGTAATACTGGAGCTGCAGAGTCCGAGGCAACAGTGTTTATTTGCCTATATTCTGAAGCAAGAGTGCTGAAGCAGTCTCCAAAACTTCACTGTCGTGACGAATATACTATAGCTGAGACAGTCATCAGATCTCTCAATAAAAATTCAGTTAAGCCAAATCTTCTGCGGGCTTAATGGGTGTTCATTTGACAGTTACTCTCCATTATTGCAATAAAACAGTTTTACGAAATGATGAAACAGTTCGTCCCTCATAATAGTGACCAGTCATAAGACGTAGCGCTTCACCAGGACATTCCTTGTCATAAACATTTTCATATTAACAGTGACGGACAAGATGTCCTTTAGATTGATTTAAACTGTAAATATAATTCCATTCTATTTTGAGTTTTAAACATTCCTGTACCAAAAAAAGATTTGAGGTACAGGAAATTAAAAATTGTAATATAGTATTATAACTTTAACCACTGACTTGTTTAATCCCATTTCAATGAGTTAAGTTGTGTTTGTTGTCATACACTCACCATTACATTTTGCATTACCCTAGACATCAAGCCATATAAACAAACAGACACCAGAATATAAAATAGACTCAAAATATATCGCAGACTGAGGTCGTAGGGTGGTAGCAGTCACGTACCCTGAGAACATCATCTTCAACTATTAGACTCAGGGACTTGCATAGCTGACCTCAATCTGTAGACAAGTAATATTTATCTCTTTTAACGTCAAAATCCACCACAAGGTCGACCCCTAGTAAGGAGGAGGAACCACCACTAAAGTTTCATCCTAAACAGATGAGAAAGGCCCAGGGAAAGGACAAATCATTAAAACCTTGCTTTGGCAAATTGCCACATAGCCATAACAACCCTAAGAAAGGACAATTTTACTTGAAGGATGGACTGCTTTACAGGAAGGCTGGAGCAGGACCTAATGGATATGGACTGCCATGGAGTTATAGGGAACAGGCTATAAAACAAGCACATGTTGATCCAGACGGTGGACATATGAAGGTTGGTACCACCCGTCAAAGGACATCTGAAAAATTTTACTGGCCCCAAGTAGCTGATGATATTGCACAATTTCTGGGGGCCTGTGAAAATTGTAGCAAGGTAAATTCCACACGTTGGAAAGAAAATAATAATCAGATGCCAGCCAAGCATTCTGAAAAATATGGGCCTAAAAATAAAAAGGAAAACAAAAATAATAAGGTAGATAACGTGGATAGGAAAACCCCTTTTCACAAACAGTCTTCCCATAAAACCTTTACACTAGCATCTCTGCGTATGGCAGAAAGGAAAAACGTAAACAAAGACCAGTCATCCCCAGCTCAATTTGAAGCAGCATTCCGGGAACTGGCAAAAATTAGTGTGATAGGGCCGGAAAGACACCCGGCTTACCCCTTCACGGGAAGACACCCCAGCTTCCCGCGAAGCATTCTGGGATGTGGAAAGTCTTCAAGATTGATGAAAAGGCCATAATAATGCCTTTAAATTAAGTTTTGGTGCATAGTTGTGTGTTATATTTGATAGTGGTGTTTTTGCTCTAGAAATAGTTGTGTATATTTATGTGTTTTCATGCCTGGTAAAGCAAAATCGCGAGTGTCATTTAAGTGCAGCGCGGACTAAGTTGAGTGTTTAGGCTTAGCGGTTTATATAAAGAAATAGCGAGCATCAAACCAGCCTATTTGAAGATCAGCCGCCCAGAGAGAACAGACGAAGTAAGACACACAGAGCCAAGCTGTAAATGCCTTGAGCACGTGAGTTAATTTAAATTAGAATTAGTTTTCTATAATTCTGAAATTATATCGATGTGGCTATTTTAATGTTAAGTGAAATAAATAGATAGATGTGTTCCCAAAGGAAATGTCTTTTTAGGGCATTATGATTTAGTCTCGAAATAATAGATGAGTGAGAATAATGTTTGATAGGTTTTATTAGGCATGCTAAGTCCAGATTGCGGCTGTAAGAGCGATTATTTCAGTCATCAGACCGGGCAAGAAAGGCGAAGATAGTATGGAAGTATTTTGTACATGACACTGGACAGAAATGTTATCAGAAACTGCAATTTAGATAATATTAACTAGCTGGGAAGATGGCACGTGGGTGAGAGTAAGTTAAATGTAATTTTCCCCAGTAGTAGAAGAGAGAGTTTTCGTGGTAAATTTCCTTTATGTGATTAGTTCTAGTTGTTAAGTCAAGAGTAATTATATTTTATTCTTTATGTAAGAGCATTTAAGTGTATTTCACGATAGCCTACTTATCAATATCCTACTGTTTATCTTTGGTGGGTTACTTTGAGGTGAGAATATATATTTAGATTTCTGGAGAGCGTGCGTAAGGCGTAAGGCACGTTGAGACAGGTGTTTCTCTGTTTGCTCCCGGCGGAGCATGGAAACACCAATGCAGCTGGTGTCCATTACAGGCCCACAATAAGCATTTTAATGCTATTGCTGTGGTTGTTTCGGTGACGGTAACGATGTGTTTCATGTGATGAGTTCCCAATCTCATCAGGGGTCGTATACGACACGCTTGTTACCAGGCGCACCAGTCGTCACTTACGACATGTTCAGAATGCAGTAATGAATATTGAGATGGACCAGTTGCGAGGTGGTGGTTTATTCTCATTATTGACAGTATTTGTTGTACATATCGTTGAACATTATTTTATGTCCATTTTATTATTATTTAATTATGGTTATGTGTAGAATGGTTTGTGAGAGCGCGTGGGCTCACTTTGAGATATATATTTCTCTTCTCCGCTCCTGAGGGAGCATGGGGCCACCAGTGTGGTTTGCATCCGTATGAAGCATTCAGATGCTCGTGCAGTAGTAGTTTCGGTAGCAATCTGTGTTACACGGTGAGGTTGCCAGCCTCATGCACAACACCTTACTAGTCGCATTGGATGACACGCATGAGTGCGTGCGTGTGTGATAGTTGAGGGTGTCAGGTAGTACACGTGGAAGGACTGTTTGACAGGTGAGAGTATCATTATTTAACTATTATGATTTTAACCAGTCGTTGCTTTGTTTGCTTCTCCAGAATTAGCAATCGGGCACATGCTGGGTGTTTTGTTTTGTTATGTTCGTTGGTTTATTTGTTTAATGTTTGTTGAGTCACTGAATGGGTTGTAAAAATAAATACAGCCCCTGCCTCTAGAATCAAGAGTTTTATTGTTGTTTAGAGTCGGTTGCGAGTGTGAAAAGAGAGTGAACAAACATCACAATATAATCATCATCATCATCTCGCCCGCCCTACCACAATTGGCGTCGTCGGCAGGATAAGGCAGACAGTGACACCGAGCAAACAGCAGACGAACAAATAGTGTAAATACCCAGCAGTGCGGTCCGGCAGCAAGATGGCCGCGAGGAGCATACGTGCTACGAGCAAAGGGGAGCATGAGGATGCAGATCCAACACAAGTGGTCGGTGCATCAGTGGTGCAAACTGAGGGATCAGTAGCAGGTCCACTGCCCCAAGCAGAACACGGACAGTACATGTTGGTGTCAACACACAAGAAAGGGAGAACTTTTGGAGAACGCACAGGGCCAAACGCGGAGGACTATGCAAAGGAGGTTAGAGCTGCGTGGAGGTCCGGCTACATGAGTAAGGAGGACCAAACCGATGTGATCCTCGACAGTGTGACCCCAGTTGTCCGCAGGGAGCTACGGATACAAGTAAGAGACAATGACCCGGAGGCAATGCTTCAGGCCATACTCAGGATGTATGGAGAATCGAGGAGCACCCAAGAACTAATGGCGCTATTTTTTTTCAGCGTACCAAGGGCCACGGGAATCGGTGCGTGAGTTTGCCCATAGGCTGCATGAGATATTTGAGCAGGCAGCAGGGGCGCAGGAGAAAGCCAATGGTGTCAAGCTTGACGAAACAGTGCTAAGGGACCAGTTTGTTGCCAGTCTAAGGGATGACTTGACGCGGAGAATGATGGAGGACAGGGTCCGGCACGAGCCTGCAGTATCATTTGTGTCCATAAGAGATGATGCTCTGAGATGGACTGGGGGGGGTCAAACAGCAAGAGCTGGGGTAGCCACAGTCACCGCATCCGACGAAGAAATGGCACCCAGGTCATATGATGGAAATGCCGAAGTGGAGCAACTCAGAGCAGAGGTCGCACAGCTGAAGCGCCAGATGGCTGAAATGCAAGATAGGCATAGAAGGCCGGCGAGGGCCATCCGATGCTTTCGGTGCAAAAATTTAGGGCACGTCCAGAGGGAATGCCCACAACAGGCACTAAACTAGACCCCTCTGTGGCTGGGAGTCAGGCTGTGGAAGGGGAGCTTTGAGACTCAAATAGAAAGAGTACAGGTAGAGGGGGCAGACAATTACAGGTTGGCATGAAGAAGAATGTAAATGGAAGGAAAGGGCCTGTTTCTCCAAATAATAGGGAGACTGAGATGTTGGTGCGGCAAGTGGGGGTCATTAACAGGAGGACCATCTCTAGACGCCACGGGGACAGCCGCAGGTACAGAAGTAGAAAGAAACGTCATTTATGGAATGGCAGCCAGAGAATCAGGTGCTATAACTGCGCTGATTTTGGGAATCATATAGCTGCCAGGTGTCCATGTGGTCCTCTACCTAGAACAGAAGTGGCCAAACTACGGCCCGCGGGCCAGATACGGCCCGCTAACGACTTTTGACTGGCCCGCCAACCTGTTTTGGCCGGCCTCTTATTGTTGATTGAAAATTACTGTATTACTGCGCTAAAAAAAATATTACAAAATAGCACGCACAGGCACCAGAAACAAAACCAAAAAGACCCAAAATGTACGATTAACATCTCCCCACCTCCCACAACACGACCAACTCTCTCTCTCTCTCTCTCTCTCTCTCTCTCTCTCTCTCTCTATCATACCAATTGAGCTCTACTGGATAGTGCCGACAAAACGGAAATGATAACGTCAAATCTTTGATCGTGCACGTAGACAGGCGAAGACAGTGTCGGTACCTACTTTGATAATGAGAAACTGACAGCAATGACAGATCTTTTCTGCGGTCGGAAGTCTCTGAGATCCAATGATGTTGCTGTGTCTTTAGCATCGGTATGGGAAAGTGATCGTGGGAGTGGGGGTGGATGGTAGGTACATTTCTGTAGGGAGAAGTTGAGGTGCACAGTTGGTCTTGTAAAGTGTGTTAAGTATAAAACAGCCAATGACACTTCTGGGCTTGTAGCTGTTGTGCACGTTTTCATGTATAAGAGTTTGCATTTGTAAAAATGTTTTCTAAGTATAGAAAAGTGGACAGTGAAAATCGCGCATTTAAACCAGAATGGGAGTTCGATTATTTGTTCATTCTCAATAAGGATAATAAACCTCAGTGCTTAGTTTGCGCCCAAGTTTTAGCCGTAGTGAAGGAATATAACTTGAAACGTCACTACATCACAAATCATCAGAAAAACAACGACGAGCATAGCAGCGAGTCGAGAAAGCTTGTGACTGAACAACTCAAGAAAAAACTGAGTCAGCAAAAGAGTATATTTAGTCATGTAAACAAGATTCAGGAATCATCGCTCATGGCGTCCTATGTGATTAGTTATGAGCTTGCAAAAGCAAAAAAGCCGTTTACTGATAGAGAGTTTGTGAAAAAGTGTGCAGTTCAAATGGCAGAAGCGTTCAATGAAGAAAAAGTAGTAACAGAATTTCAAAATGTACCTCTTTCAAAACAAACCGTAGCTAGGAGAACAGAAGATATTAGTTTGCATTTGTCCCAGAACTTGAAATCTTTAATTGAAAATTGTCCATACTTTTCACTGGCGATTGATGAAAGTACAGACATCACAGACACTAGCCAGCTTCTTATTTTTGTTAAAGTGATCCAGGAAGACTTTACTGTTTCTGAAGAATTACTGAAAGTTTGCTCTTTGCATGGTACAAGTAAAGGGGATGACAAATTTTCTGCAGTTCAAAATGCCATGGAAGAATATGGTGGGTTTGAAAAATTGTCTGCTGTGTGTACCGATGGCTGCAAGGCTATGGTTGGGAAAAATACTGTTTTTGTTGGACTTTTGAAGCAAAATAAAATTGACGTGAATACATTACATTGCATAATTCACCAAGAGACCCTGTGTGCAAAATCCATAAACCTAAATGACACTATGGCTACTGTAGTGAAAATAACGAATTTGGTCAGAGGAGGACACAGCTCTCTATGTCACAGGAAGTTCCTTGCATTTTTAGAAGAAGTGGATTCTGTTTACGGTGATCTCCTGCTTCATGCTGAGGTGAGATGGCTTAGTCGAGGACAATGTTTAATAAGATTGTGTGACTTCCTGCGAGACAACTTACCATGTTCAATTGATCTTCAAAATAAACTCAAAGATATTCATTTCATTCAGCACTTGGCATTTCTCACAGATATAACACAACATTTGAATGTAATGAATTTGCAGTTACAAGGAAAAAGGCAAAGAATTTTTCAAATGATGGGCTATGTTGATGGCTTCAAAAAGAAACTGAGCCTATTTAGTCTGTCTTTGCAAAAGAATGACCTGTTTCATTTTCCTTGTTGTAAACAGCTGTCTGAGAAAGAGAGTGTTAACTTCAGGAGGCACACAGATGACATTGAACAGCTGATTTCTGAGTTTGATCGTCGATTTCAAGATTTTGAGATGTTTCGTCCATAAATGGAACTTTTTAACAGCCCATTCAAGTTCACAGTGGAGTCTCAGCCAGCAGAACTACAATTACAGTTATGTGAACTCCAATGTGACCCATTCATCAACACAACAGAAGCAACTGGAGCTGATTTGTGGAAATTACTACCAAATGAACGTTACCCACTTCTGAGAAAATGGGCCCCAAAAGTGTGCTCTATATTTGGTAGCACATATCTTTGTGAGACATTTTCTGCCACGAAGCTTATCAAATCCAAGACCAGAAACAGATTAACTGACTCTGTATTATCCCATGTTCTCAGAATCGCTACGTCACAAATGGAAGTACACTTCAAATCACTGGTGAAAAGTTTTGATAAGCCACACTCTTCACAATGAAATAACACATAAAAGTATGTTTGAAATAAATAATTACATGTCATATTACAAATTAAAACAACAGATTCATTATATTTTTTTAACATTAATTTCAGTCCGAAGACTGGTATACATGTCTTGGCAGATGTGCAGTACAGTAGTTTGCCGTTGCTTTCTGTACGTGGTTCATCATACTCGTATATGTAAAACTAAATCTCAGAACGTTATTTTTTAAGGATTTTATAGGTCTGGCCCTCTGGTGTTACCCTTTACCATAATCTGGTCCTCGGCCAACCTTAGCTTGGCCACCACTGACCTAGAAGATGTTTCCAATGCAAGTCAGCACAACATTTAGTGGCGAGCTGTCCGTTCGGTAACTCTGCGGCTAGGGCATCACACAAAGTGGAGCGCAGGCAGAAGGACCGCCACTCAGAAGGAAGGTTAGAGATTCAACCATCACAGGAAATGTCGACCAGCAGCGGACCAAATCCCCAGGAGCTTGAAGAAAGAAACGTGAAGGGAGGGCACCAAGAAAACCGGATCAAGATGGTAGGAGGTCGGCCTGAAGGAGTAGTGCTGATGGAAGGGAAAGAGGTAAATTGTGTGTTTGACACAGGTTCACAGGTGTCTACCATCACAGAGCAATGTTTCAGGGAGATGTTTGGAGGGCTCCCCTTGGATGAGGATAGATGGGTGCGCCTGACAGCAGCAAATGGTGCCACCATCCCATATATTGGTCACTTAGTTGTGGACATACAAGTTGGGTGCACAATAGTGAAAAACTATGGAGTTTATGTTGTCAGGGAGGTACAAGGGTCTAGAAACCAGAGAAAAACACCAGGGATCATAGGCACTAATGTCCTTGTAGAAATCCCAAACATACAGAAAATACTAAGATGGGACCCTCCAAGAGATCAGGGGATGACGCAGAAATCAGACTCTATGAAAGTATGGGTAGCTGGGAGAAAGCAAACCCTCGATCGATCAGGGCCATAACAGTCAAATGCAAGAAAGGAGGCCCGTCAGAAAGAGCCTTTCTCTTTGAGCCTAATAGAGACTTAGAACACAGAGGGCTGATTATGAGTCATACATTGACTGTTCTTAGAAGTGAGTCCTGTGATATTCAGGCAATAAATTTGGGAGATGAGGACTTGTTTTTAGCTCCCGGGACACAAGTAGGAGTACTGACAGAAGCTGGGGTGGACTATAGCACATATTTCAGAGTTGTAGGGGCTCAAGAGGTAGAAATGTCAGCAAGTCCACCATATACGAATCCAGAGCAAGAGATGTGCCCAATTGACCTGGACGGGTTTGAGGGCAGTGAGGCTGAAGAGCAGGAAGTGAGAGCGTTATTGAGACGCTATGCCGATCTTTTTGCCACAGATGAGACAGATGTAGGATACACGGACAGGGTAACGCACACCATCCCATTAACAGATGACACCCCAGTTAAGCAGCCTTGCAGGAGAATACCTCCTGCTTTCCATAGAGAGGTACAGGATCACCTGCAAGGATTGCTTAACAAACAGATAATCAAGGAGAGTTGCAGTCCTTGGGCCTCCCCAATAGTTTTGGTCCGGAAGAAGGATGGTCGGCTTAGACTCTGCGTAGACTTCAGGGCACTCAATAGCAAGACGAAGAGGGATGCATACCCTCTACCCCGAGTAGACGAGTACCTAGATGCGCTAGGAGGAGCAAAGATATTCTCATCACTTGATCTGGCAAGTGGTTACTATCAAGTAGCAATGGATGAGAAAGACCAAGAGAAAACCGCCTTCACTACCCCGTTTGGACTGTATGAATACACCAGGATGCCTATGGGCTTAGCCAACTCTGCTAGCACTTTCCAACGATTAATGCAGAGCAGTATGCATGATTTAGTGTTCCAGCTGATACTAGTATACCTTGATGACATTTTAGTGTACTCTGCTGACTTCCCTAACCATTTGAGCCGACTGGAGAAAGTATTCTCTAAGCTACGCCAGCTAGGGCTGAAGTTGAATGGAGGAAAGTGTAAGCTGTTCAGGACAACGATTGAATTCTTGGGACATACTATATCAGCAGACGGAATAGGAGCTATGGAAGACAAGGTGAAGGCTGTTCAAGAGGCCCCTGTACCACGTTCCCAGACTGAGTTACGGTCATTCCTGGGATTGGCCAGTTACTACCGCAGATTTGTGCCGGGCTTTGCAAAGATAGCCAAACCGCTACATGATTTAGTAGCTGCGCTCAATCAAGGCATGCAGACTAAAAGACGAAGTAAGTCACCCATAGGAGAGTTGTGGACAGAAGAGTGTGCTGTAGCCTTTGAGACACTGAAAAAGGCACTAACCTCCACACCGCTACTAGGGTTCCCTAACTTCTCGCTACCATTTATCCTGGAGGTAGATGCATCATTTGAAGGATTGGGAGCAATTCTCTCGCAAGTGCAAGATGGAACAAAGAAAGTCTTGGCATATGCAAGTCGCACACTTCGACCTTCTGAAAGAAACTCAAAAAGCAGTATGAGGCTGGAACTGCTAGGTCTTAAGTGGGCCATGACTGAGAAGTTCAGAGGTTACCTGCTAGGATCACAAGTAGAGGTATTTACAGACAATAGGGGTCTGGCCTTCTGGGAGAAAGCTAAACTGGGAGCTATAGAGCAGAGATGTATGGCCCAGATGGCGATGTTTAACTACACAATCCGACATCGGGCAGCGAGAGCCAATGGAAATGCAGATTATTTGTCCCGTTTTCCAATTGAAACCGCAGGCGAAGAACTGGAAGATGACGCAGATGTTGCAATAAGTGGCATAACAGCTGAGGTTATCAGAGAGTTTACCCAGATACCATATGAGATAGGGTTGATGGCAGCAACAAGCCAAAAAGATATCAGTGAAAGGGTACCAGCCGAATCAACCACAGCACCAGCAACCAATCAAGCATTTCCCACCTATTCGCGTGAGGAATTGATAAATCTCCAGGGAGCTGATGATGTGGTAGCGATGGTTAGGAAGATGGTAAAGGATGGCACCAGACCTGCAGGAAAAGATGCTCGAAAGATCCCCTTGGCTGCAAGGAAACTACTTAATCAGGGTAACCGGCTCGAAGTGACAGATGGGTTGTTATACCGGACAGTGAAGGGATCAGATGGATCTAGCATGAGACAACTGGTAATACCTGAGTCCATGAAACCACGGATACTAGACTCTGCTCACAGGGTGGGCCATCAGGGAAGAGAGCGCATGCTGCAGTTGCTGAGAAGTAGGTGCTTCTGGGTAGGCATCACAGCTGATGTTGACGTCTTTTGTCGCAGATGCAACCGATGTAACGTTGCCAAGGCACCTCAACTGAAGTTTCATGGGCCATCGGGAAACTTGATTGCCTCCAGACCACTTGAGGTGGTAGCAATGGATTTCACCCTGCTAGAGCGGGATTCCAAAGGGTTTGAGAATGTATTAGTGCTGACAGATGTGTTCAGCAAGTACACCATTGCTATACCAACAAGAGACCAAAAAAGCAACAACAGTCACCAAGGCCCTGGTGGAAAAGTGGTTCCAGTATCTCGGAGCTCCTCAGAGGATACACTCTGATCAAGGCCGGAACTTCGAGTCAGCGATAGTCGCAGAGCTGTGCAAGGTATATGGAGTCCACAAGAGCCGCACTACAGCTTACAATCCTAAGGGCAACGGGCAGTGCGAGCGCTTCAACAAGACGTTGCATGATTTGCTGAGACCCATGACAGCCGACCAGAAGCGAAGGTGGTCTGAGCATCTAGCGGAGGTGTTTATGGTCTACAACTCTACCCCCCACTCTTCGACAGGGTACTCACCATACTACCTCCTCTTCGGCAGAGAACCGAGGCTTCATCTAGACTTCATGATAGGCACGCGCCCAGATGAAGAGCCGGAGACAACTGATGAGTGGCTGCAAGGTCACCTAGAGAGGTTGCACATAGCACACCAAAAAGCTGCAGAGAGAATGCAGAAAATGGCCGCTGACAGGAGGGAGAGAAGTAATCAGCTTCCAGGTCCCACACCATTGCGAGTGGGTGAAAGAGTGCGGAAAAGAGTGCACTACACTGACAGGGCCAAAATACAAGACGTGTGGTCCAACGACGAATTCATTGTATCATCAATTCCAGATGCAAGCGGTGGTCCTTATGTGATAAGGCCAGCAGGCAACGAAGATCTGAAGATGAGGGTTGCGGCGCACGAACTGAGACGAAGTGAGGACAAAGATGATTCTCCGAATCTGGTAGATGCTACACTAAGCCTACCTGAGGCACCAGCTTCACCAGATGAGACAGACCCTGGGGAGGACGTGCATGGTCTAATGCCCGAACCAGGCTGGTATGCCCTGCAGCCGATAGAGGGTCCTGCCCCGAGACGATCTGAGAGGTTACAACTGAAGCGCCAGAGGGAGTGATGTTGTCGGGACGACAACAAACTCAGGAGGGAAATATGTGATAGGGCCGGAAAGACACCCGGCTTACCCCTTCACGGGAAATTGTGATAGGGTGGGCGAGATGGTGATGATGATATTGATGTTGTGATGTTTGATCACTCTCTTTTCACACTCGCAACCGACCCGAACAACAATAAAACTCTTGATTCTAGAGGCAGGGGCTGTATTTATTTTTACAACCCATTCAGTGACTCAACAAACATTAAACAAATAAACCAACGAACATAACAAAACAAAACACCCAGCATGTGCCCGATTGCTAATTCTGGAGAAGCAAACAAAGCAACGACTGGTTAAAATCATAATAGTTAAATAATGATACTCTCACCTGTCAAACAGTCCTTCCACGTGTACTACCTGACACCCTCAACTATCACACACGCACGCACTCATGCGTGTCATCCAATGCGACTAGTAAGGTGTTGTGCATGAGGCTGGCAACCTCACCGTGTAACACAGATTGCTACCGAAACTACTACTGCACGAGCATCTGAATGCTTCATACGGATGCAAACCACACTGGTGGCCCCATGCTCCCTCAGGAGCGGAGAAGAGAAATATATATCTCCAAGTGAGCCTACGTGCTCTCACAAACCATTCTACACATAACCATAATTAAATAATAATAAAATGGACATAAAATAATGTTCAACGATATGTACAACAAATACTGTCAATAATGAGAATAAACCACCACCTCGCAACTGGTCCATCTCAATATTCATTACTGCATTCTGAACATGTCGTAAGTGACGACTGGTGCGCCTGGTAACAAGCGTGTCGTATACGACCCCTGATGAGATTGGGAACTCATCACATGAAACACATCGTTACCGTCACCGAAACAACCACAGCAATAGCATTAAAATGCTTATTGTGGGCCTGTAATGGACACCAGCTGCATTGGTGTTTCCATGCTCCGCCGGGAGCAAACAGAGAAACACCTGTCTCAACGTGCCTTACGCCTTACGCACGCTCTCCAGAAATCTAAATATATATTCTCACCTCAAAGTAACCCACCAAAGATAAACAGTAGGATATTGATAAGTAGGCTATCGTGAAATACACTTAAATGCTCTTACATAAAGAATAAAATATAATTACTCTTGACTTAACAACTAGAACTAATCACATAAAGGAAATTTACCACGAAAACTCTCTCTTCTACTACTGGGGAAAATTACATTTAACTTACTCTCACCCATGTGCCATCTTCCCAACTAGTTAATAATATCTAAATTGCAGTTTCTGATAACATTTCTGTCCAGTTTCATGTACAAAATACTTCCATACTATCTTCGCCTTTCTTGCCCGGTCCGATGACTGAAATAATCGCTCTTACAGTCGCAATCTGGACTTAGCATGCCTAATAAAACCTATCAAACATTATTTTCACTCATCTATCATTTCGAGACTAAATCATAATGCCCTAAAAGACATTTCCTTTGGGAACACATCTATCTATTTATTTCACTTAACATTAAAATAGCCACATCGATATAATTTCAGAATTATAGAAAACTAATTCTAATTTAAATTAACTCACGTGCTCAAGGCATTTACAGCTTGGCTCTGTGTGTCTTACTTCGTCTGTTCTCTCTGGGCGGCTGATCTTCAAATAGGCTGGTTTGATGCTCGCTATTTCTTTATATAAACCACTAAGCCTAAACACTCAACTTAGTCCGCGCTGCGCGGAATAATTTAGCCACTTAAATGACACTCGCGATTTTGCTTTACCAGGCATGAAAACACATAAATATACACAACTATTTCTAGAGCAAAAACACCACTATCAAATATAACACACAACTATGCACCAAAACTTAATTTAAAGGCATTATTATGGCCTTTTCATCAATCTTGAAGACTTTCCACATCCCAGAATGCTTCGCGGGAAGCTGGGGTGTCTTCCCGTGAAGGGGTAAGCCGGGTGTCTTTCCGGCCCTATCACATTAGCATTGAGGATAATCGGCCAACATTGACACCGAAACCCAATGTTAACATTAGAAAAGTGGGGAGTGGGCGATTGAGCGATTGGGAAAATGTTCAGTTCGCTTCACAATATGGCTATTAACTTAGCATTACAAGGGCACCGGTGACAGAGGTAGCGACCGGCGCTACACAGTCCAATTGGAAGTATTGTACGTTCATTGGATTGAGATCCCACACATATTATAGCAATGCTAAAGGGCGAATTGATTTCTGAGGCAGAAATTCATTTCCCCACTTATTATATCATATCACCAAATTGTCGTTGGGCGGAGAATACAGTTGGTGAATATGGCCTCCACTTGAGTGGCACGTTATAGAACCATATATGAAAATTAGTAGAGGGTGTTTCCAAATTCAAGTCAAGCCTGAGCTCAGACCAAGGGATGGCTGTGAGCACATCGGAGGAGCACATTGAATTCACATGTTGCTTTTGGGATTGAGAGTACTCCGTGTGTTTTATCCAGGCTGATAAGAGAATTATTGGACCCCCTACATAACTCTGCTATCACCAATTATAGATTCACTCCTCATAATTATTACAATCTTGAAGAACATCTAAGAAACCTCTGGACATGTCATGGGACAGACACAGGGAAGATTAATGGTGAATATTGATTGATAATCATCATTTGTCAGGTAGTAGCACCTGCAGCTGTTTTATTAACACCCACTGAAATGGATTCTTGGATTGCAGAGGTCTGAGGCAACTTTCTTGAGTCGTGCCTACTTTGAAATGACCCACCTGCAAAAATCCATAATCACATTAAAGCAGATTAAGGTCAATTTGACCGAGATTGTAATCCAGATATTAAAAGCTGCACTAGTGGTGCAGGCTTTTTTAACCGGGGAGATGTGTCGTAAAGTGAAATCTGTATCACAACGCGTTCAAATCTCCCCCTTTAAAAATTACCTACCGTACGCCTAACCTCTAGTAAATACTACTACATTTGACATTGGTTGAAGGCAATGCTTCTAATTTGAAAATTGTCAAGGGTCACTATACTATCAAACTGTAGAAAGGAAAAAAATTAGCTAACGCAGTCTAAGAATCTATTTTAGTTACAACATGTGAAATTTGCCTAGACATCGCTTATTCAAACGCCAGCGCGTGGTGAGAATTTGAATCTTTTGTTAGCAAGTGGGCAAACACACACCCCCCCCCCCCCTTCTAACATGCACGCTTTTTCCTTTATCAGTACAAATTGTTTAAAACGACCGCTAGACAAAATTGGCTGCCAGCCAACGCATTGCTTCGGTTTCTAAGAACGAACGAGAGAGAGAAAGATAAATGGTGGATTGCATTGAAAGAATACTAGTCTACTTATAACGTAACGTGAAACTGAAACCTCAAATGGTGCAGAGAGAGAAAATAGAGCAATATTGTGTAAAATAATATCCTATAATAACTTGTATGATCTTAGAAGATTGATTACATAAATATTTTAGTTGAATAAAAGTAAAACCATAAATTAGAGGAAAAGTATAAAAATGCAAACGATGATAAAGCGTTAGATGAAAACATACTGGCTAGATAGAGGACACTGGTACGGTTAATAATCACTTTTAATCTTTTAAATCGCTTCATAAATGACAGAGTTATGATTAAAATAAGAAAATTCCGACAGACAGACGAACACACTGAGAACTGCACATTTTTGAAAAACTTCGGTAGTTACATTTGCTAACGCGTCTTGGAAAAATCAATTGGCTTAACACAATTTCATTGGTTAACGCTAGTATTAGGAAAAGAGAGAGGTGATACTGCAAATTTGCCAGCCTAAAGCGAAACTTATTTCTACACTGTAAAATTAAAATCTGACTGGCAAACGTATTAATAAACACACAAAGTGTTTGGGGTTTTTGGAAGAATCAAAAATTTGGACGCGTTGTCTCATTGGCCAGTGTGATTAATATTAGGGAAAGAAGACAAGGGTAGTTGCCATTTGAACAGAAATTTTCATACCAAGTAACGGTGAGAGCAGAAGTGAAGCTTTTAAACGAAAGCCTTTCAGTCTGGACGACCGGCAAAGCTAAAGTTGTGCCATTATTTGCCAGTCATCGTTTACTTGTGTAATATATTTCATTGATGCGGGTTTTATTGCCTGTTGCCGACTGGTGGCAGGAAACCTGTTGAGACATATTCGAAGAAACGTAACGACCTCAGCAGAACTGTATACTGTATCTGTTAGCCGGAGGAAGTCTCTTGAGCTGACGCTATTTGCAGTGCAGTATTTTCATCTGACATATCAATATCTATAAGGTGAACGTCACGTAGCTGGGTCACCTGACAATTCATCTTTGAAGGAAAGTTTTTCCCCAACTTTAATTATAACTACTGTGGGGCGTGATGAATACAACAGCTTCTCACATCCTTGACTTTCACTATTGACACAGTTAGATATCAGTCTGTGAATACACCCACAGTAACAGTGTAGATTACTAGTGAGGGACAAAGAGTCCTTATTATTTATTTCTTGCATGTAAAATAATTTTCTTCAGTTTTCAACATTCCTGTCCAAAAGAGATTTGAGGGACAGGAAAATAGTTCCAATTGTTTGTGTGTGTCTTTTTGGCAACATATCATTACATTCACATAACCCTAGACACGTAGCCATATAAGAAACATCATAACAATAAATAAACAAAATATAGCACAGTGTGAGATCTAAAGAGGTAGCGATAGGTCCCCTGAGAACTCAACATCTTCATCAACTATTAGACTCAGGGTCTTACATAGCTTGACCTCACACTGTGGACACACACATCTATCTTTTCAATATACCACCTTTAACCTCTCCAGTGTAATTCACTACATTCATAAACAATGGAAAACTGCACCAGTAGTAGCAGACATGTGCAATTATAAGGTTGATACCCAAGGTCTCTGCGAGACACGGTGGAAGGACGTACAGAAGAAGACATTGATCACGGGAGAAATGATGTCCTCATTACATGATGAGGAATGTTCCCACCACAGTGAAGGGGTGGCTCTAATGCTGTCTAGGGAAGCACAGCGAGTACTTAAGGAATGCGAAGCATTGGGCACCCGAATTATAACAGCAATATTGAAAACAGCCAAAAAGAAAATACATATTGACATCACCCAATGTTATACAACAACGAACAATAAAGAAGAGCATGTGAAAGAAGTATTTTACACCTGACTTCACAAAGCCTTTGATAAACAGTGTAGAATGGACATCACAATCAAAAAATAAAAAAAAAAAAAAACAAAAAAAAACAAACAAAAAACCAAACAACTACAAAGCATACAAACCCACAATAACAAAACAAAATACAACATCTAAAAAAACAAAAAATATACATAAAAACAATTTATATGGCGGAACCTAAACGCCAAAATATGCCCAGACGAAACCGGCATTGATGAAATACTGGGAAAACATGGATTAGGTACGAAGTACGAGAAAGGTGAAATATTAACAAACGTTATTTCTTCAAATCGACTAGCTTTAGGAGGAAGCATATATAAAGCAACATGGATATTACCAGACCAACCACAGAACTGATAATCATATTGACCACAAATGCATTCAATAAGGAGTTTAAATCATCATTATAAGATTGTTACGGGACCCAAAGATGCAGCAATAGAGAATGCAGTCAGCGATCCATAGCTTGATAGCTTGCGTCAGGGTCAGCGAACCAGAGCTGACTAAGAACCTACTCCACCTCCACGTGGTGGTTCTGGAAACAGGCTGCATCACTGAAGTCTGGCTGAGAGAGTAGGGATAGAAGAGGGAAGGCAAACCCGGTCCCAAAAAATGCCGTGCTGAAGTTGGATGTGTCGGCCGAAAGGCGCAGATATCGCAGCTCCGGTGTAAACAGACACAACGCAACCAACGTCCTTTTCAGGACGAACGAGGAAGAAGAAGAAGATTGTTACGGTATACAGTGAGAAGATATGGTACCACCATCTTCTGTTAGCCAAAACAAAATTAAAATAAAAGAAATTCACAACAGTACATAGCTATAGACAACAGTATAACATGGAATATCTACGGAATCAGGAAATAATAGAAAAATTGTCAATCATCAAATACATAGAAGCAAACAAAGAAGAAAAAGCGTCAAAAGAAACAAGAGGAAGTATATTGAAGAGCTGTTGAGGGCCGCAGAGGAAGCTGCTGCCAAAGGAAATGAGGCACCTTTACAACAACATATAGAAGCTAACAGGGAAATAGAAGCAAGTAAATAGCCCAATCAAAGATTTGAATGGACACTTGCTTAATAACATACAAGAACAAATGAAGAGATGGAGATGACTTTGAGGAACATCTCAACAGAACAGTTGCAATAAATTCTCCAGACATGCAGACAGCAGCTACAGTTCAACTTAACGAACAAGTTGGGAAGAAATACTAAAGCCTCTGAAAGATGGAAAAGGAGCTAGTACAGATGAAATTCCAGCAGAGGCCTTTAAAACAGATATTGATAACTCTACAGAGATGTTATACAAACTACTTGACAAAGTCTGGGAGAGAGAAGAAATACAAGCAGAATGGAAGGAAAGTTATCTGGTCAAGATGCCTAGGAAAAGAGATTTACACTAGTGCACTAATTATAGATTAATAATGTTACTGTCAGTGCCAGTAAAAGTGTTAAGCAGAATCATCCTTGGGAAATTTAAAGAATCCACAGAAAACTACCGAGAGATTAACAGACAGGTTTTCGACAAAACAGATCCAAAACAGAATAATAGAGCAACATAGTCTGGAATTGAATTCGCCGCTATACATCAAATTTGTGCACTTTTTTTTTTTTTTTTTTTTTTTTTTTTTTTTTTTTGCGTACGCCCGCTAATACTCGAGGCGAAATCTCAGGTTATTATTTTATGTCTAGCCTGACATTGATTTTACGTGAGTATCCCTTTATTTCTTGTACAGAGACAGGTGTCCCTCGCCATTCAGGCAAATACTCGCCGATTTCGGAGGTACCCATTGCAGCTGGGTCGGCTCAGGAGCCGCCAGTCCCTGGTCGACGACACTCCTTCAAATGTCCTCGCCAGGTCTCGAGTTAATACAGTCCAAATCCCGGTCGACGAAAAATCCTCAAATGCCGTCGCCCGGGTTTGATCCTGTATCACCCGGTCGCCAGAGCGGTGTTGTAACCACTACGCTAGCGCGGCTCCATTTGTGCACTATGAAAAGGCATATGACTGCGTAGACAGAGAATCACTTTGAACATTGATGACGCATTACGGAGTTCACATGACTTCCGTAGGATAGAAATGAGAGTCCCGTTGAGTCTTTCTACCTGCCCGTTTCCTTGTGCATGATAGGGACTACACTGATAGTGCCTGGCTTGAAAGATCCTGATTACTTCCTCAGTTAGCTTCCCCTTGAACTGAGAGCCATTATCAGTCAAGATTTTGGTGGACAAAACCTAACCTTGTGAATATTGTAAGAAGCGCCTCTGCCACATGTTTGGAATGTATGGATGACATGGCTACAGCCTCTTCCCACATTGAGCATGTGTCCACCAGAGTGAGAATATAACTGTTTCTTCTCTTGGTCCGGGCGAGAGGTCCCACAATATCCACTGCAACTCTTTCAAATGGAGTTTCCATGATTGGCATTTCACCCAGAGTTGCAGGTGCAGTCCAGTGCTTTGGAGCTACCCTTTGACATTTTGGGCAGGATTTTACATTTCTTTTTTATATCCTCAGTAATACCTGGCCAGAAAGTGACGTGCTATCTGCTGTCCCGTGGCACTAATTACCATGTGTCCACTAAATGGTAAAGCAATCCTAACTCCATAACCCTTGCCCTTTGCGAAGATGGCAATACTAACTGTCCATGCCCATTGGGTCCTGTTCCAGCTTTCTTGTAGAGGAAACCATTCTTCATATAAAATTCTCCTTTTGTTGGGGGGTTATGGGTTTTTGGCAATTTGCCAAAACAAGGCTTTAATGTGCTATCTTCAGCTTGTGCCTTCCTCATCTTCTCTGGATGAGTATTTATTGGGCTGTCCTCCTTCCTAGATTGTGACCTGGTCTGTACTGCTGCCATGATCACAGGTCGTTTTGGATCTCTCCAAAACACATGTCTGCACCCCAGTATTAGAGGGTAGATAGGTTCATCAATCACTACTGCTCTGATCACTCCTTCCACGTAGCGAGTCCTAACATTGATCCTAGCTTTGGGACATGTCATGGTTGCTATATCCTTGGTTGCTCCTTGTATAGCCACGGTTTCTGTGGTATACTGATCAGGATGCACCAGGGTAGAACTCACGACCGAGTCGAAATTCAATCCAGTATCATTGTCGCGAAGTGAATCTGTATGACAACATGCTCAAAAATTTCCCTCTCAAAAACTAGTTAACGTATTTTAAATCTATAAATAACTACAATATTTGAAATTTTTCTGAGGGCCCAGTCAAATTTACCGCCAACAATTTATCTAGTAGATTTGAATTTGTCTAAGAAGCGAGTCAAAAGTTACCGCCCACCCTAAAAATTATCTAAGAGCATAGTACAAATTTAACAACCAATCAAATCGTTTCCCTTTCTTGTAGTGTTAAGACAATTTTGGTTAACGTGGAAATAATGCCTATTTTGTGTTTTGGACCGAACATAAATAATTTATTTCTTAATAACTAAAGATAATTAAAATGAAAGGGATATCTCGAAGTATAGAGCTGATATTGCTTAACACATAAACATAAAATTCCCTCATAATAAAATTATATTAACTTAGAAAATTTTAATTTAGTAATATTTTCACATCAGGGTAAGGCAAAATTTAATTACTTAAAAATTACCCAGATTGAAATGCAAAGAAATAACTAAGGGAAAAATATATAGACCAATAGAGATTAATTGGCCGTTCAATTATCACTTTTGATAATTGAAAACGGTCCACAAATAACTATAATATAAAATATTCAAATTTGGTCAGATTAGACAAACACGCTTAAAACCACAAATAGTCCCAAGTTTCAAAAATTAACTTTTTGACTTTTTCTCTGATTGGTTGGGGTGGGTAGTGCTATAAATAGTATCAACCTCTTGTGCTTTTCCGCCATTGATTCATAAACACCACGCCGAGCTGACGTATTCTAACAAGACATTGGGACCAAGCCTTTGCCATCTGAACTGACAAAGCAGTGCTAAGAACCCGTTTACGGCCAGTCAGCTTGTGTGTGTGTGAACTTATTTACCTGAGGGTAAGAGAGATAATTTTGATTACATAATTTGTTAAATAATTGACCTGTAATTAAAATGCCTATGTGTTCCATATTCATTCGAAAGTGCAAACTGCCGGTGGGATGTGTTGTGTCACGCTGACCTAAGTAGGAATGTGCAGGCTTGCTCGAATTGAAAAAAAATTTGTGTATAGTGTTTGAAATATGGCACAATTTCGACGAGTAAGTGTTAGTATCGATTTAATTTAGTATTTTCTTCTGGAGTGACACACTGTTCATAGATCATGTGATAAACATATAGGGAAGGTTAAAATGAAGTAATCAAGAGGTCACATGCTGTATTGTACTTGCCATGCTTATGGTATGGAAGCCAAACATGGACAAGAGACCCAAACATTGAATCAACACACGAGAAAGAATGATTTTATGAAACTGATTGTAGACAACGGAATTTAAGGTCTTGTGCAACATTGTTAGCACTAATAACTGACGATGGTAAGTTTTAATATTGTTTAGGGGTGAATTGATTGAGGCAGACTTTTACAAGGAATGGGTTGTCCTTCTGTTCCAGGTTATATCACAAATTTACCTCGTGGCTGCCTCAAGTGAGAAGAGGAGCGTGTGGGAGTTGAGGGCTCCGCATACACCTGGAGCTAGACCCCATCTTCTCAGCCAGGAGTCACAAAATTGGTGATCCTGACTACGATTGACAGAACAGCGGTAGAAACAATCTAAAGATAAGCCATTTAAGAAGGCAATGGTGGTTCATCCTAACTCATTCACCCAATAAAACTTAAAAACTATGGAATGATGACAGTAGCAGACCTTACATGTAGGATGAGTAGCAGTATCAATATTTTAAACAGGAACTGTGTGTGTAGACATTCCAGTGACCCATTTACAGAATGAACAGATTTTTCCAAAATATTTATTTCATTATGTAAATACACATTTTCTTGATTTTGAAATTCCTGCCCAAAAGATTGAGGTTCAGGACAATTAAATTGTACATAACCATTCATACAGCCTTGCTTAAATAATTTGATTAAAGTTGAAGTTCTGTTTGAATTTAATCATTAAATATATTAAATACATTCCCTAGACCCGTAGCTAAATCAAATTATGATCTAAAGAGGTAGCAGTTAGGGGCTCAGAGTACTACATCATCATCTTCTCTGAGAACTTACATAGCTTGACCCCAATTTGATGTCTATACACTCTTGCTCTGTTCAGAGAAGGGGGTATTACTTATAAGACCAGTCTCTTATCTGGCACTACCCTGGTATCATCTGATACACCTATTTGTCCAGGATAGCCTATATTCTTATTAACATCAAAACCTCTTATGACAATCATAAAGGCACTTGATAGTAGTGCCGTTACAAGTTACTTCTTCACACACAAGGGGATGATACAGGCTATTCTGACTCATTGTCAGTTCCTTCTTTCCCTTGTTCCCTGTTGCGAGACATGCAGCGTTGTTAAGGAATAAAGTTAATGTCATGGTATATTGCCACACGCAGGCATATAGTCATTGTTATTTGAGGAGATAAATGTCTATTTGTGGTAATGCATGTTTTGCACAATCGTTAACTTGTATTGAACGCCGTATATTTTAATACATTACCAGTTGTCAATGACTTCAAGCGGTCGCGCTAATTTATTCTAATGGCCAATATTCTGTGCCTTTCGTATGTTTCATTCGTCCAAGCAAGACGTAATTTTCGAGCTCCCGGAGTTGTGGAGGAACTGAGTATTTTTATGTGGCATTATTATATTCTCGAAGGCCGCCACATTTTCAACGATCGTTAAGATGGTCCCGAACCTATAAAGAAGTTCCACACCTTATAGAGAAGTATCTCTATACAAAAAAATATAATTCACGTTTTTTATTCTCAATACTTTGGTGTCCGTGATTGGCACGCACCTCTTAGTCAGAACGGCCAGAACTGAATAGAGAAGACGAATATACATATGATTTCAACATGCATGTTTACTGACTTACGAACTTACCATATTTATTGAGGAGACAGATGTTGAAGATTCGCCATTGCTTATATTGTGAAGAAAATGTAATAAATATGTAATACATGTGTATTGTGGATCCACTACCCGGCGGCTTGAGTTGTTCTGCAAGTTTCATGTCCTGTATGACAAACTCGAGTGCATTCGACAACATAGCATGATGAACTCTTTAAGATAAACATCTTCTCACATTTCCAAAGAATCAACAGTCGTAACAAGCGTCATGTCGAGGGTTTTTCCTTTTACAGACCCAAATATTTGTTGCAGACTTTCCGAGTTAGTTGATTGGGCTGATATGTAAGTTTTACTTCATGTATTCTATATTCATCTGTTCTGCCATCACGGAGTAGCTTTCTGCTGCAACTTCGGGTTCAGCTACATTATTTTTATAATTTCGTATCAGTGTTTCTTTCATTCAACTTTGTATTCGTATTAACTGACAGTGTTTATTTATTGCTGTTATTATCAGCTTGTATTTGAAGGGTTATGTTCTTGAACCAACCTTGAAGGTTAACGGTCAACAGTCATGGAACGTAATTGAAACTTGTAGAACACTTCAAGGAACAAGTCGCGTTTTGACGACTACATATATTTAATACCGTTCATCATGAATACTTAACACGATATTCCACATTAAAGACACTTATAATCACAGTTCTAGGATATTCTAGAGTTCATTTCTTTCCAGACATTGTACGTCTGTCATATAACCGTTTTATATAGTTTATGTCTTTGACCAAGTCTATATTCTTAGACACTTGGTATAACTATTATATTTCTGATTAATAGTGCGTAAAAGGAGTGATATCCACATCCAACAACTGTGTCTGTTATATTAATTCAATTTTGGCATTCATAGCCAGGCTCTTTCAGCCTTACATATTCTAACTGCGATAGTACTTCGTGACTTTCGCGTTTAATAATTATTGCGGTTCCAAATACCGAATTATATAATTCCGGACTCAATGGTCCTTACACATTATAACTTTATTGCTTTATCAGCATTACCTTTACGGTTATACACTTGAGTAAGTGGCCATGCCACACATCTGAAAACACTTTGGATAAGTGGCCATGCCACACATTTTAAACACTGCCATCGGGCTCGAAGGCCACACACAGACTGTAGTAACTATCCTACCACGTCATACAACGTTATACGCGAACTATTTCATTTTATTCAGTAGAGGTGTTACATGGTGCAACCATCCGAATCAAGTTCGAACCAAGATGCTTACAAACCATGCAACAATCCTCAACAGTATTGTGGTTGTTCATTTTGCAATGTTTACACCACTTATCTCCCTGTTTGTAGGGTTTCTTATCCTGTACTTGGGGGTTTCTGTCTTTGTGATAAAATTTAGGTTTGTAATAACTTTGTATTTCTGTTGTTGGTCCCTATTATCAAACCTATTCTGGTTTTGTGATGGCCTACTACTTTCTCCTTGCTTCTTCGTATTTCCTCCTATTTCTGCCTGATCTTTTTTTTTCTTTGATCCTTAGCCGCCGACCGTCAAAGCAGTCAGTGGCCATCACTCCTAGTGGCGTCTTGTAGGGCAACAACAAATTGATTCCACTTTGCTCGGTCGGCGGCCATCCTTCGTACAGTGCCCCAACTCTGGTTCATTCTTTGCATCTCAGCCTCCACAGTCCTCCGCCAGGTTGTTTTTGGTTGGCCTCTCTTTCGTTTTCCTTCAGGGGTCCAAAGCATAGCTGTTCTTGTGATGGCATCGGGGTCTCTTCTGAGGACATGGCCAACCCAGCTCCAGCATCTGCCAGCTATGATGGTGTGCATGTCCTCTTGCTTGCTCCGAGTAAGCAGATCTTGGTTGGTGATGGTATTTGGCCAAAAGATTCGGTGAATTTTTCTTAGGCATGTTGTGTGAAAAGAGGACAATTTCGACATTTCCTTCTCTGTAACTCTCCGGCATTCCGCACCATAGAGAAGCACAGAAAGCACACAGCTCTGATACAATCTTAATTTTGTGCTTGTGCTGTATTGAGAGGACTTCCAGATGTTGTTTAGGCTAAAAAAAGGCTGTTCTTGCCTTATTCATTCTGATGTTGATGTCTTTGCCTGCCCCGCCGTCTGGTGTTACTATGCATCCTAGGTATGTGAAGGTGTCTGTCTGTACCAGTTGCTCATTCCTTACTGATATGGGCTCAGGGTTGCTCACATTGAGCGTCATGACCTCTGACTTCTTTAAATTGATGTTCAAGCCCACCTGCTGGCTAAACTTATTAAGTCTATCCGTTTTTTCCTGGATGTGTTGATGTGAATGTGCTTGTAGTGCAATGTCATCTGCATATTCCAGATCTTCCAATGTAGAAAATGTAGTCCATCTTATTCCTCTTGGACTGCCCTCTGTTGTCTGGCGCATCACCCAGTCTATGACTGTTAAAAATAAAGTGGTTGATAAGGGGCATCCCTGTCGTGCTCCTGTCTTCACCTCAAAGGTTAGGTTGCTCTGCCCATTACTACACGTAAAGTTGGCATAGAGGCTTTTTATGATTGACACTATGCAGCTTGGAATTCCATAAGCCCTCAGTATTTTCCATAAACTGTCCCTATGTATGCTGTCAAAAGCCTTTTCAAAATCAACGAAGTTAATGTACAGCTGTCTTTGCCATTCTGGGCACTGCTCTATAATGTTCCTGAGAGTGAATATATGATCTACACATCTTCTGTTCTTTCTAAATCCTGCTTGTTCTTTCCTCAGTTCGTGGTCTACTGCTTTTGAAATTCTCTGTATAATTATCCTGCCTAGTATTTTGCTGGGAACTGAGAGAAGAGTGATTCCTCTCCAATTATTGCAGTCTGCAAGATCTCCCTTCTTGGGCAGTTTGACAATTATTCCTTTATTCCACTCTGATGGTGTAGACCCCGTTTTCCAGACTTGTGCAAATAGTGGTTCTAATAGTTCTGCTGCTAGCTCAGGGTCTGTCTTAAATAGCTCTGCATTTAAGTTATCATGGCCAGGAGCTTTTCCGTTCTTTAACCCTTTGATTGCTGTGATGATTTCTTCTTTTCGTGGAATGTCTGTATTTACATCTAGATCGTTTTCAGCCTCAGGAACATTCAACTGTGTCTCTGGTGGTTCCCTGTTCAGAGTTTCTCTGAAGTGCTCTGCCCATCTTGTTTCCTGTCCCTCTGCTGTCGTGATGAGATTTCCTTGCTTATCTCTTACTAATGTAATATTGTTTGCACCTCGTTTTCCGCTGATGAATTTAGTTATTTTGTATACTGTGCTTTGTTCATTTCTCAGTGCTGCCTCTTCTGCCTGTCTTGCAAGATTGTCTAGGAAATTCCTTATGTTGGCTTGGGTTTGGCGTTTAACTTCCTTGTCCAGCTGACTGTACTGTTCGCTATATAGTTGCTTTAACCTGGGGGACTTCGCTTCTGTTTTCTTTCTTTTCATTTCCTTTCTCAGTGTTATGGTGTTTAATGTTTCTGGTGTTATCCAGTCTTGCTTCTTCCTTTCCTGGAATTCCAAGCATGATTTGCTGCTTTCCTTATATATTGTTGAAATGGTGTTGAATTTCTGGTCTATATCATCAGTCAATGTCTTTTCCTGACTTTTGGCAAATTGATATCGTTTCTTTATGTCAGCCGCAAAAGCTTTTCTGGTAAGGGGTCCTTCAATTTGCTGATGTCAAACCTTTTCTGTGTAGTTACAATTGGTCCAGCCCTTCTTAGTTTCACTTTCAGTTTTGCTACTACTAAATGGTGATCACTTCCCACATCTGCACCTCTTCTTACCTTCACATCTTGTAATGCATGTCTCCATCTACCGTTAATCATGATGTGGTCTATCTGGTTTCTGTCCCGACCATTTGGTGATTCCCATGTTAATTTGTGAATTTCTGTATGTGGGAAAAGTGTTCCTCCAATGACCAGGTTGTTAATACTACAGAAACTTATTAATTTATCCCCATTTTCGTTTGCTGTTCCGCTGCCGCATTTCCCCATTACTCTTTCATTATATGTATTGTGTGTACCAACTTTCGCATTGAGGTCTCCCATTACTATAATAAGATCATATCTAGGTGTGTCTTCCATTTCTTTCTGCAGTTGTTGATAGAATTCATCCTTGGTCTCTTCATCGCTGTCATTCGTTGGTGCGTAGCATTGTATTATTGTAGTATTGGTGAATCTACCTGTGATACTACACTGTAATTATGTCTTTCCACCGGCCCGATTCTGTCGTCTATTTTGTATTTCCGGCCAAATTCTGTGTTCTATTTTGAATTTTCACCATTTTTTTTTCTTCTCATTTGAATATATATCGTGTTTGGTATTTTTGAGTAGAATAAATTAAATGGGGTTCGTTTTATGACGGTAGGTTTAGTTTACACGAGCATCAGTTTTACGTTCTTCTGATTTTTCGCGATTCCCGTAGATTTCATTGTTTACGAAAATCGTTATTTTCGGGCACTCCTGTATGACGCGTCGGAAACACGCGGCCATCACGTAATGTGACGCAATTTCCGGACACGCGCAGCTTGGGATATGCGTGGGAGAGGAATTCGCGTGGGTGTTTTCTCTTGTATATAATGAGACAGAAAACGGGGATTCGTTCTCTATGAAAAATAAGTGTCAGCCGCAAGACTTCGCAATTATCGTCTCCATTGCGGGAAAAACCGCGATAATTTGGTATGTAACATTTTATTAATTCGTTTTACTTATTAGTGGGTCTTTTAGAATTCGCCCGTAGGTAAAGATTAATTTTTCAGTTTTAAAATAAACGATAGTGCCATCCATTATCATTTTTTGAAGAACGACGTAAATGCAACAGTGTGCTTATTCTTTCTATGATTTTGGCAGTAGTTAGGAGTGTGTGAAGTTGTGAGAAACACGTGTGCCCATATTTGTAAAATGTTATGTAAAACCACCATTTATTTCTGTGTATTTACTAATGTAATTTTATGGGGAAATCCCTGGTGTGTTCGTTAATTTTACTGAGCCTTAAATGTGAGAAATATTGTCGGAGGGTTCAGATTTATGTTGTAAGTGAATTATACTGCTTAGAGGAGTAAACTATTCCTATAGCGATATTTCATTTAAATTGGAGTAAGCAGGGAACCCTGTGTTAATGGGGGAAAGTAGGCCCGGAATTTAGGACAAAGGAATTCCCTAGTTGAAATGTTTTGAACACGTGGGTATCCATGCGTAACGTGTCAGACGGTGTCTGGGCTATTGTTTATTTTACCTGGCAGATTTTAGTAGAAGGAGGGGGGATGAAGAGGCCACGTGGGATAGTGGTATTTTATGTATTGTGTGAAGAACGAGAGAAAGGGGAGAAGGAGTGAGAATGGAGAGACACGTGTATAGAATTATTTTATGTATCGTATATGTTAGAGATAAGCGATTTTAGAGAGGGTGTACATTAGACGCTGTTTCTTTTAATTTCAGCGAGTCTCGGCGAAACAGTGGGGAGCATAATTTTGTCAAATAAAATTATCCACGGCAAAAGACATATCTCAGGGTCAGAGTACTCGAGTATCGTCAGGAGCAAAAGAAAATTACCCTATGGTCTCTGGCAGTGAAGTCCCTATGCTTCAGCTGGACCGAGGCTTATTTATCATACAGCCGAGAGCATCGCTATTATAGTCTCTAGCAACGGCAGGTGGCCGGGAGACTGGTTTCATTTTTGTACAGCCTGAAATCAAGGCTGTTGGGTTTTTTTTCCTCTAACTCCGGAGCAGGTTAAAAGAGGGAAATTATTCAGCGGCAGTGAGGATTTCGACAGTAAATCAAGCACCGAATTCAGGAGCAGGGGAGAGGGTTAACATCCCTGGGTCCTGATAGTAGAGAAGAGAGTAGCGGAGACGCCGCGTCATCAGTCCTCGAGTGTTAGAGAGACACTGAGACCACGAGAGAGACGGAGGGAGAAAATAGACAGGACCAGTGTGGTCTGTTCAGTATCCATTGGACGGATAGACACTGAAAAACCAAGTCTATTATTTTAGCATTTCTTGTGGTGTAGTTATTGGCGCATATCGCCTAACAAGTAGAAAGCTGTGTAGCGTTTCGTTGAGGAAGAAGTCACCAGGACTAAGGCAGTAGAAATTTATTAGTGTTAGAGAGTGGAGGCTAAAAGTTGTCAGCCCCACCAAATTAGATTTGGTTTAAATCACTAACCATTTTTATTGTTCCTCAGCAGGGTGACAGGAAGAGTGAATGTGATTGAGGTTTTTTTTTTTTGTCTCTCGTGTCTCTCAATTTAATTGTTACTTTGGTTTTTCCAGGCCGTGCAACAGTGCACGCTATCGACTGACTTGATGACGTATGATGCCATTTTATGTTTTTCTTGTATGTAAATAAATATATACATATATTATTTACTGGATCAGCTTCTATTCTTTACTATACTTACTCTATGTTGTCTGTATAGTGGTGTTTGTGGTCGTATTTATACACCTTATCTCCTTGTATTTAAAGGAAGTTAGAGGAGGGCGAAACTATAGCCAGTCTAAAGTCACGAAGCGGCAAGGGGAGATTCAAATCCTGGTTCTATTCCTTGAGCCAATAGTCGCGTCTGTCCACAGGCATGTCATTTTTCATCTAAATTCTATTTTCTCAGACTTTCTCATACTAGGGTCTTGCTTTCATTCAGGCACACTCCATAAACTTAAAACCACTTCGTGACAAGTGGGCGGCAATCGTCCGGTGGATCATTCTGTTGAGATCAATTCTGTGATCTACATTCATAGATTGTCTCTATAGAAAGTTTTCTGAGAATAGAGTTTCTTTAAATATCCCCTAGACTTGAGCTACTAGAACTGATCCAGTTGTAAGTTTTTCCACAGGTTACAGTCTAGTAGATTGTGGTAATTTTGATGTATATGACATAGAGGTAATTGATGGCATACCGAAATTTTTTTCTTTTACAGGAAGGTAATTTCGGGTTTTTGGTAGCTTGTTAAAAAAAAAAAATTTTCAGGTTATTGTTCAGACTTGACGCTAGTCTGAGTTCGGGTTTTTGGGACATCGGTTATAGGAATAATACTTCCTATTACATAACAGGTAGTTCCTTCCTTTTTTTTCTCCTTTCTGTCATTTTCTGTCAGTTGTGAACTTACAGCAGTTTACAGGTAAGATGGCGGATATGGCGAAGTTACGAGCTGCATGGCGTGAGGCAGCCCAGGACATGGGAATGGATAAAGAGGAGACGAAAGCCTACATGATCAGAGAAAATGATAGACATAATCAGAGGGAAATTGAGGAAAGGCAAAGGATAGCCGCCGCAGAAATTGAGGAAAGGCAAAGGATAGCCGCCGCCGAAGCAGCAAAAGAGGAAAGGATAGCCGCCGCAGAATTTGAGGAAAGGCAAAGGACAGCCGCCGCAGAAGCAGCGAAAGAAGAGAGGGCAGCGCCGCAGAGATGGAACTTCGGAAATTGGAAGCTCAGGAAAGAGGAAAAGGCAGCGGAGAGACAGCACGAACTTGCCCTGCGTTCTCTGGAACTGCAGTACCGATCCTCAGAGGGCAGTTCAGCTAATGGAGATTCACCCGGAGCAGGAGCAACAGACACCTCAGGAAACGGAGGGCCCCGGATGGCAGCCATGAGCTTCCCATTTGACTCGTTCCCTAACGGGAATGAAAAGATTGACGTGTTCTTGGAGAAATTTCAAAGAATGGCAAAGTCATACGGGTTGGATGAGAGTCTTTGGTGCCTGAAATTATCGCAATCTTTGAAAGGGCATGCTTATGAAGTGTACAACAAGATGCTCATAGATGACCAGAACAACTTCGAGGCATTGCGAAACGCTTTATTACAAAGATTTCAGTGGACTCCACGGAAATGCCAAACCATGTTCAGGGAGAGCAGGCCGGAGAAGGGAGAGAGTTTCGCACAGTTTGCCGAGCGGGTGAGAAATTACCTTGTCCGGTGGAGGGAACTGTCAGGACTGGCGAAAACGTTTGAAGGGTTGGAAGAGTTAGTTCTGTGTGAGCAGATAAAGGCTAACATGTCTCCTGATTTGAGGAGGTATCTGGCAGAACTGGGGGCCCAGCAACTTGATCAAATTATCATGTTCGCGGAAAGGTACCAGACAGCACAGGCCGAAGTACTGGGACAGAAACGGAAACACCCAGACCTGTCAGCCCCGGACAAAGAAGCTTCATCATCGCAGTCGGCTACTCCACCAGCTCATCAGCAACCAGGGCCTTCTCGCAAGGAGCCTCATTCGGGTTTTAACTTGCGCCCCCAGCAGCATAACAGAGCACAGCCAACCACCTCTCAGGAACCCGCTAGGAACCGAGGAGATAATGAGAGGTATTGTCAGAATTGTAGAACCACTTCCCACTGGACATCACAGTGCATGAACAAACCCCCAGCTCACCATGCAGCTTGTTTAAGACCGGTGAGATGGACTAAAGGGAATAAATGGGAACCAGTCCAGGCAGAGAAGTTGTTCTCTAACAGTGGACCAGCCGTAGTGAATGGGACAGCCACTACGTGTTTGTTTGACAGCGGGCTTACTTACCCCAGTATCATCGCTCGTCATTTGGTGAAACCAGGGCAGTGGACCGGAGAAATAGTTGAGATTGGTGGAATTTTGAGAAGAGGTATCTCACAACGGTTGCCCGTCGCCAATATTGAGGTGAAATGCAAGTTTGTGTCTGGCACCATCAAGGCAGCTGTAATGGCACAGCCAGCACATGATTTCATCCTGGGAAGCCCATACTTAGTTTTGGGAAACCCCACCACACCGATCCTTGCTAATGCAAGGGGGCCTACTGCAGGCCAGAGAAGTGAAAGGGGAGAGCCCCAAATTCACGGAGCCCCACGGGAGCTCAAACATCCTTGTCTTGCGATGAGGAGGAGAGACGCCTCTAAAGACAGTGGAATGTTATTTACAGAGGCGTATTCGCCTGTCAGCCCTGTTCAGCCTAAAGGTCAAACAGTGGTGACGCCTCTAATTTCGGAAGTATCTTCTTCGTCGTCGGGAATTAGGCCCCCGATGGTATTAAATCCCTCAAGGGAGGGAAATACTGACAAGAAGGAACATGTGCATGGTTCTTCAGCCAACCGCAAACAGTTACGCCCTGTTACGGCGATGCCTGGCCAAGCCAGTCAATCTGTTTCTAAACACTGGGAGGTCGCACCAGGTGGTAATAATTATTTACCACGCGCCGCCAGGAAAATTCGTGGGCGAAGGAAACACATGAGAGGGAGGAGGAAGGGCGACCAGTCAGGTTGCAGTCGCCAGGAGGAAATCACCAGGCGTGACCCTCGAAATCCAGTGCTTGCAGAGATTTTCAAGGATATGGAAATGGGCCTGTATGATAATGCTAATTATGACAGTGATTAGATCGGGATGTAGATCTAGATATGGGCCAGTATGAAACCCAGAGATTTCAGTGATTTAGCACGGTTCCCGTACTTGAAAGGGGGGACTTATGTGATACTACACTGTAATTCTGTCTTTCCACCGGCCCGATTCTGTCGTCTATTTTGTATTTCCGGCCAAATTCTGTGTTCTATTTTGAATTTTCACCATTTTTTTCTTCTCATTTGAATATATATCGTGTTTGGTATTTTTGAGTAGAATAAATTAAATGGGGTTCGTTTTATGACGGTAGGTTTAGTTTACACTAGCATCAGTTTTACGTTCTTCTGATTTTTCGCGATTCCCGTAGATTTCATTGTTTACGAAAATCGTTATTTTCGGGCACTCCTGTATGACGCGTCGGAAACACGCGGCCATCACGTAATGTGACGCAATTTCCGGACACGCGCAGCTTGGGATATGCGTGGGAGAGGAATTCGCGTGGGTGTTTTCTCTTGTATATAATGAGACAGAAAACGGGGATTCGTTCTCTATGAAAAATAAGTGTCAGCCGCAAGACTTCGCAATTATCGTCTCCATTGCGGGAAAAACCGCGATAATTTGGTATGTAACATTTTATTAATTCGTTTTACTTATTAGTGGGTCTTTTAGAATTCGCCCGTAGGTAAAGATTAACTTTTCAGTTTTAAAATAAACGATAGTGCCATCCATTATCATTTTTTTAAGAACGACGTAAATGCAACAGTGTGCTTATTCTTTCTATGATTTTGGCAGTAGTTAGGAGTGTGTGAAGTTGTGAGAAACACGTGTGCCCATATTTGTAAAATGTTATGTAAAACCACCATTTATTTCTGTGTATTTACTAATGTAATTTTATGGGGAAATCCCTGGTGTGTTCGTTAATTTTACTGAGCCTTAAATGTGAGAAATATTGTCGGAGGGTTCAGATTTATGTTGTAAGTGAATTATACTGCTTAGAGGAGTAAACTATTCCTATAGCGATATTTCATTTAAATTGGAGTAAGCCGGGAACCCTGTGTTAATGGGGGAAAGTAGGCCCGGAATTTAGGACAAAGGAATTCCCTAGTTGAAATGTTTTGAACACGTGGGTATCCATGCGTAACGTGTCAGACGGTGTCTGGGCTATTGTTTATTTTACCTGGCAGATTTTAGTAGAAGGAGGGGGGATGAAGAGGCCACGTGGGATAGTGGTATTTTATGTATTGTGTGAAGAACGAGAGAAAGGGGAGAAGGAGTGAGAATGGAGAGACACGTGTATAGAATTATTTTATGTATCGTATATGTTAGAGATAAGCGATTTTAGAGAGGGTGTACATTAGACGCTGTTTCTTTTAATTTCAGCGAGTCTCGGCGAAACAGTGGGGAGCATAATTTTGTCAAATAAAATTATCCACGGCAAGACATATCTCAGGGTCAGAGTACTCGAGTATCGTCAGGAGCAAAAGAAAATTACCCTATGGTCTCTGGCAGTGAAGTCCCTATGCTTCAGCTGGACCGAGGCTTATTTATCATACAGCCGAGAGCATCGCTATTATAGTCTCTAGCAACGGCAGGTGGCCGGGAGACTGGTTTCATTTTTGTACAGCCTGAAATCAAGGCTGTGGGTTTTTTTCCCTCTAACTCCGGAGCGGGTTAAAAGAGGGAAATTATTCAGTGGCAGTGAGGATTTCGACAGTAAATCAAGCACCGAATTCAGGAGCAGGGGAGAGGGTTAACATCCCTGGGTCCTGATAGTAGAGAAGAGAGTAGCGGAGACGCCGCATCATCAGTCCTCGAGTGTTAGAGAGACACTGAGACCACGAGAGAGACGGAGGGAGAAAATAGACAGGACCAGTAGGGTCTGTTCAGTATCCATTGGACGGATAGACACTGAGTCTGTGTTCGAAAAACCAAGTCTATTATTTTAGCATTTCTTGTGGTGTAGTTATTGGCGCATATCGCCTAACAAGTAGAAAGCTGTGTAGCGTTTCGTTGAGGAAGAAGTCACCAGGACTAAGGCAGTAGAAATTTATTAGTGTTAGAGAGTGGAGGCTAAAAGTTGTCAGCCCCACCAAATTAGATTTGGTTTAAATCACTAACCATTTTTATTGTTCCTCAGCAGGGTGACAGGAAGAGTGAATGTGATTGAGGTTTTTTTTTTGTCTCTCAATTTAATTGTTACTTTGGTTTTTCCAGGCCGTGCAACAGTGCACGCTATCGACTGACTTGATGACGTATGATGCCATTTTATGTTTTTCTTGTATGTAAATAAATATATACATATATTATTTACTGGATCAGCTTCTATTCTTTACTATACTTACTCTATGTTGTCTGTATAGTGGTGTTTGTGGTCGTATTTATACACCTTATCTCCTTGTATTTAAAGGAAGTTAGAGGAGGGCGAGACTATAGCCAGTCTAAAGTCACGAAGCGGCAAGGGGAGATTCAAATCCTGGTTCTATCCCTTGAGCCAATAGTCGCGTCTGTCCACAGGCATGTCATTTTTCATCTAAATTCTATTTTCTCAGACTTTCTCATACTAGGGTCTTGCTTTCATTCAGGCACACTCTATAAACTTAAAACCACTTCGTGACACTACCTCTCAATCTTAATCTTATCAGTCTGTTGTTGATGGGTTTCCATTCCAGTAATGTCCTTTCTATTCCTTTCTGTAAAATAATGGCTACGCCTTCGTTGTGCTGTCCATCCTCTCTTCCAGAGTAAAGTACTGTTTCTCCTGTTGCTGTTTTAACTTTTCCTGCCCCTGTCCATCTGCTCTCGCTTATCCCTAGAATGTGTAACCTATAGTTTCGCATTTCTGCTGTGACCTGTTTTAGTTTACCCGTCTCATTCATTGTCCTGACATTCCACAATCCTATTCTTGTATCATGTTTTGCGGTCAGGACGTCTGTTCTCATGTCAGTGGCTTCGTTTCGGCTTTCACCACTGACAGTCATACGAGCCTCAGACTCCGGATGTCCGTCCCGCAGCAAAGTTTGTTTATTTGTTATCGTTTCTGTAACTTCAATTTTTTTTACATAGACATGGGTGTCAGCCCTATGCTAAAACCCCCAACCTGGAGGACCAGGGTGTCTGCTTTCGTCTGACCCCTGCCCGCGCAAACCTGTCCAGCTTGGTAGAACCTTCCAGGAGTAAAACTCCCGCTGGCATAGCTCTGGGGGTAATCAGGGTACGCAAGCCGCCATACCTCGACAAGGTATTGACACCGGTGATGGCAGATTTCTGCCTGAGCTGCCTCATATCTCTCAGCCACTGTTAAAATCTTTCCCAATCACTCCGCGCCTTGTTCCATAAGAAATTTTCTCATTTCTGGAGGCATTGATTCTCTCACTTGTTCCATCATGACCATTTCTTTCAGATCCTGACACTTTCCTAGAGTAGTCCATTTCTCCAAATATGTTTCTAATCTAGCAGAGAATTGGTGATAGGTTTCTCCAGGAAGAAGTTTAGCCGTTCGGAATTTCTTCCTATAAGATTCTGAGTTCTTTTCATATCGAACCAGCAATGCCTGCTTCAAGATTTCATAATCTTCCTGATCTTCTTTTGCGAGTTTCAAATACCCATCGCAAGAAACTCCTCTCAACCCCTGAGATAGCTTAAGGCTCCGTTTTTCCTTTTCTAAGCCATAGTTAGTGGCTAGTCTCTCATATCTATCCAGATATGCCTCTATTGCATTATCTTTCTCCACAAATGGGTCCAAGTGAAAATGTATGGCTTTATTTAAGGTGCTTTGACTGGCACTACTGTCAGAGTTAGTTGGACTACTTCCATTACCAATAACATTCCCCTGAAGTTCAAGCTCTTTCATTTTTATTTCATGTTCCCTTTGAGCCTGTTTCTCCATCCTCCTTTCCTCCTGTTCCACAGCCAGTTTACTCTCGTCAGCCTCTATTTGCAATCTCTTAGCCTCAGCCTCCACCTGAAGTTTCCTTTATATTTCCAACTTCTTATCTTCTCTTTCAATAAACTTGTCACACTCTGTAGTGACATACTGAATAAGCGCCTCCCCACTTAAAACAAGCTCCTTTGCCGTCTGCACTGTAGCAGATCGAAATTTTGCCAAGTCTGCAATGCTTCACAGAATAATATCTTGCAGACACTCACTCTCTTATATACCAAACCACCACTTAATACAAACATTAAACTAATTAAAGACTACTGTCAGTATACAAAGTTACCACATTTTTGTTTTGTATTCAATGGTACTTATAAATGCTTTATTTATTTGACTTTCCTACCAAAAATCTCTACTATAGAAAAATGTTCTCCTACTGCTAGCTCAAAAGATGTAAGTGATACCTATAAACTTGAATGTCTCAAAGAAAAGACCCCAGTGTAGTAAAAGTATCCCGGACTGAGACATCAGTGTCACGAGAGGCTAATACTGTTGTAGATCAATGATATCCTGGACATAAAAGTTGTATCAGGTGATACCAGGATAGTGCCAGATAAGAGACTGGTCTTATCAGAAATAGCCTTGTTACACACAGAATTTTGTCTAAAGATATTGTATAAACTCCGCCAATGCCGGTCCCAAGCCCGGATGAAAAAGGAGGAGGGCGGCCTGCATGGAGGCCGTAAGGAGGCAGCCCCTCCATCATGCAAAGGCACAACAGGCCAATCACCTGTTTGCTTTAAATCACGATTACTAGCAACACAAGAGAGAAAACCGGACGGATTCTAAAGGCGACGAACTGGAACGGACTACGGACTACGACTTATGGAACTTGGAACACAAGAAGTATAAATGGGAAGGAAGAGGAGCTGGTGGAAGAGATGAGGAAAGCAAAACTAGAAATCCTGGCTATAACGGAAACAAAGAAAAAAGGACAAGGAGTTATGGATCTCGATGGAACACGCTGCTCTACAGTGGTGTACCCATGTCTGAAAGAGCTAAAGGGGGCGTGGGTTGCATTGTGGCCCAAAATCAAAAAGATAGTATCAAGGGATGGAACTTTGTCTCGGAGCGCATTATGGTTGTTAAACTAAAAGAAGGAGAAACCATAGTCAACCTGGTCATAGTGTATGGGCCAAATGAGGATGAGAGAGCAGAGGTCAAGGAGGAATTCTTCGAGCTGCTTCAAAGGACAGTGGATGACTGCCTAGATGAAGTTATCATGCTCGGAGATTTTAATGCCAGAGTTGGAAATGACCATGCTAGATGGGGTGGAGTTATCGGAAGATATGGAGAAGATACTCTCAATGACAATGGAAAGCGACTCCTTAGATTCTGCAGTGAGCAGAATCTGATCATTACAAACACAAAGTTCCCCCATAAGCGCATACATGCATACACTAGATGTGAACCAACAAAGAATGAGAAGTCAGTGATCGACTATGCCATTGTTCGGAGAAGCTCATTCAAATATGTCCGAGATGCTAGAGTCTGGAGGGGGCCAGAGATTGGAAGTGATCACTACCTGCTAACAATCAAAAGAACAACTGAAAGAGTTGCTCAGCCTATGAACTGCCCAACATCACGCAAGAAACCAAGTAAACGAGCAGGAGAAATGAGCATTAGGACCTACAAGCTGAGAGAGCCAGAAATTAAGACCAGATATCAGGGGCTTATTGCTGCAGCGGTGAGCAACACAGAAGAACGACCTGATGACTTGGAAACCCTCTGGATTAAATTCAAGGATATCATAAAGACAGCTGCTGCAGAAGCATGCGGTGAAGTCCGACTTGGGAACAAGAGAAAGAGGACACCTTGGTGGACAGAGGAAGTCAAAGAGAAAATAAGAGAGAAGAAAATGGCATGGAAACAATACTTAGGAGCTAAAAACACAACAGGACAAATGGAAAAATATAGAGAATATGTGACACTCAGAACAGAAGCAAAGAATAAAGTGCTAGCAGCAAAACAGAAGTCCTGGGAAGAATTTGGAGAAAAGCTAGAAAAAGATGCACAAGAAAACCAGAAATTGTTCTATAAGACCCTAAAGAACATGAGGAAGGAAAAACAATGCCCTCTCAAATTTATAAAGGACAAGCAAGGCAAATTGCTTACTGCCCCGAAGGAAGTAATGGGAAGATGGAAAGAATATTTCTCAGAACTCCTGGATGGTGAGCATGGTGAAGCATCAGAAATGATAAACACTAGCACAGAAGAGAAAACCAATGATGGTGAAGATGACATAAAGATGGAAGAACTGAAGGCAGCACTGGAGAAAATCAAGATGGGCAAAGCAGCAGGGCATGATGGTATAACACCAGAAATGGTTAAGTTCATGGGAGCATCAGGCGACCTATTACTCTTAAGGGTTTTTACAGGCAGCGTGGTACAACAAGACAATACCAAAGGATTGGGAGATTGCCATCATAACACCAATTTTCAAAAAGGGTGACAATCGACAGTGTGGAAACCATAGAGGCATATCCCTTCTCAGTGTCCCTGGTAAAATCTACTCTAGAATCCTAGAGCAGAGACTCCGACGCCTAGCTGAGCCACAATTGGATGAGGTCCAGTGCGGATTCCGAGCAAACCGAAGTACTCAAGACCTAATCTTCACACTCAGACAGCTGAGTGAAAAGGCCCTTGAGTATAAGAGTGAGATGCATCTTTGTTTCATAGATCTGGAAAAGGCGTTTGACAGGGTCCCCTGGAGCAAACTTTGGGACTGTTTGGCAAGGAAGAATATTCCAGCACCTCTGATTCATGCTATACAGAGCTTCTACAAGTCTTGCAGAAATTATGTGAGGACAGCAAACCATAAGTCGGAAGAGTTCAGGACCACCACTGGTGTAAGACAAGGTGATATCCTATCACCTTACCTCTTCATACTCCTTATGGACGATGTCATCAAGGCATGTAAGGAGAGAACAAGAAAGTATTCAGTGGGGTACTGGAAGATGAGACAGGTCTATATTTCAGAGCTGGCATTTGCTGATGATGTTGCCCTGATTGCTAAATCAGAGGCACATCTCCAATCCAACCTGCAAGTCTGGAAGGAAGAGCTGGAGAAGAGAGGGATGGTCATAAGCAGCTCTAAAACAAAATCCATGGTGATATCACGAGAAGAAAGAAAACATCAGATTAAGCTGGGAGAACAGGTCCTGGAGCAGGTCGACTACTTTAAATACCTCGGAGCTATTATAGACCGAAAGGGAGGCATCAAAGAAGAGTTGGCCACTCGAAAAGCAGCAGCTGGGAGACTTTTTCAGGCCATAAATCGAGGATTCCTCAGCAAGAGAGAGGTTGGTAAGAAAACGAAGATGGCTGTATACCGCTCCACCTATGTCCCAGTCTTGACATACGGATGCGAGTCATGGGCAATGACTACAACCCATAAAAGCCAGATCCAAACCTCAGAAATGAGGTATCTGAGGAAGGTGGTTGAAGTAACAAGAAGAGACATGGTACGCAACCAGACGATACGTCAAGGCCTTAAATCCTACCCCCTGCAGACCCAAGTAGAACAGTCCCAATTAAGATGGTTTGGCCATGTCTGCAGAATGGGAGAAGATCGGAGACCACGACAAGCATGGGAAACAAAGAGCCAAGGATCCAGACCCCGAGGACGACCCAGAGTCCGGTGGGAGGACAACATTAGACAATCTTTGAAGGATCGAGGACTAGAATGGAACCAGGCCAGGAGGAAGACAGCCGATAGGATAGTCTGGCGCTGTCTCTTCCAAACCTCTACACCTCACGGTAGAAGGGGAACGACTAAGTAAGTAAGTAAGACATTGTATAATTTTTCAAAAGACATTGTATAATTTTGTCTAAAGACATTGTATAATTTTGTCTAAAGACATTGTATAATTTTTTCTAAAGACATTGTGTAATTAACTTGTCTGAATTGTACACTTTGATTTTTCGCACAGTCTAAGCTAGATAACTCGTTTAACTGTGATTACATTTTGCAAGGATGGTTACCTTCGCTTGTGACGGGACTCATCGGTCCATTTTTTTTGAACGATGTGTTGGTCACTCTCCTTATATGGTAGTATCGGTCAACTGTTTCTTAGAATGATTGAAACCAGTGTTGAGGATTCTTTTGCTGTCCATATAAGGCACGATTTCTTACAAAATCTTTCTAGAAGGTCTTCAACCATCGTCTCGTTGATTATTACTCAAGTGTATGCGTTCTGCGCATGCGCGAACTTTAAGAAAGTTAGAATCGTCTTCCGCCCAGGGATTCGATGAGATGTTTTTTGAGCCGAGCAGAACGCTATGGGCGTCTCTGTGATTTGTTAATAGGGAATTAGGAATCCTTTTGTGAGTTAGTGTAGCTAACAAGGTCCTTCCCTTGATTATTCAAAACGCCTGGAGGCGTGTGTTTTGTGGTGTTGATTTCGAAACAAGGTAATACCTCATTTATGTTTCAAATCTATAATTTAACATTATGTTGACAATGGTCGATCTCTGCTCGCTCACGTATTACAGTGATAGAGGTTCTTCTACTAGAAGTCACACCCCAGGTATCTTCATACCTGCGAGTTATATGTACACGGGATATACTAAGCCCGAGGAACAGTTCTACGTCCTATGATTATCGCTATGTCAGCGATTGCACCTTTTGTCGAGGGTTAGGCTTAGGAATGTTATAAAGGTCAGTTTGACCTGTACTCCATGTATGCCATTCTCGTGCGAACAGTAATGGATTTATATTGCACATCTGATCTTCCAGTATCAGAGAGGAGTATTGATAATTAGGAATATTTATGAGATGAAGCTGAGGCTATCGTCAGCTAGGATTATCTGTATCAACTTGGAGAATGTATGCAGATCCATGCAGAAACTTTAGTATGCTGAATTATATATTGAATTGTTGATGTCCATGACTCATGTAACGTACCTGTCATTTGTGGCGTCCAAATAAATGATGAAACGTCAAAGCAGTTCACCCTTTTTTATGACTTCACATGTCATACTTCATACTCTGAACTACCTCACTAATATATATACACAGCAACAACAACAAAACCAGATAAGACACCCTACATCTTCAACTATAATATACCTGGTGTCGATAGGGGTGGTATTTCGACAGAGCTGAAGAGTTACCACGTACTAGGACTTACACTTGCAACGTCCATAGTGGCCAGACAGTGTGGCCTTATCATCATCCAGAAGACAGCCTTAAATCCACCCTTATCAAGCCCCTTCTCTGAAAAGAGTAAGGGTGTATGGATATCAAAGGTAAGATCAAGCTGTACAAGTTCCTAGGTATGATGATAGTGTATTACCCTAGGTTCCTAAATGCTCCTCTCAAGATCCTCCTCTGATGATAAAGTGTTTTAGCTCTGCTAGGGGTATTAACTAATTAACCAACAGGAACTATAACTGAACTTAAATAATTCAAATAAGTATGTTGGTTAAATTTACAATTTATTTTGTACATTATTCTTTGAATGTGTAAATTTTCACTGAACTCAGCTTGATTGTAACTTCAAATTAATAGATCACTTGTCATAAATTAAGAATAATATATTTATATACAGTCTTAAAGTTACTAAGAACAGTTCTGTTATCCATGGCTAGCTGGGTCTTGGGATGGCCTGTCTTTAGTATGAATCATTCACTGTTAATGATTAACTATCGTAACATCTTTTTCACTGATTTTGAGATATGCCTTTGCTAGATGCACTGAATTATCATTACACAACAGTCTATTCATTATTCTGCGGTAACATAAACTTTGTATTCTGATCTGCAGCCTTGTTTTGGTTACTTAGCTGAAATTCTTGTTGAGGCTGTAATACAATGTCCTGGAGTGACCCGACACGTGACATTCTTCCAGAAATACCGGTGACCACAGTGATGTCCCTCTTCACTTTTGTGTTGCGGGTTGCGCTAATAACCCCCGTTATCGAAGCACTGTTTATGTGGTGCTTGAATTGCAGGGAGGATAGTGTGATTTGCTTCCGTAGCTAGGCGGTGGTGCCGCACGGACGGTCCTGGGTTCGATTCCCCGGTCTGTTGTTTTTGTGTTGTCTAGTTTTCTGCTTCTTTATTTCTCACGAGTGACTGAAAACATATCTTTGTGTGTGTGTAATATTTATTTACTGTTTACAGGCCTCCGGTTTCCCTTCTTTATGTGTTTAAACGTTTATACAATACCAAACCTACCTCTGTCCTGTACTTACTGTTCTTAGTCTTCTATCATTTACTAGACACAGTATTAAGGTCTTTGTCTTGTGTAATCCGACCTATACTGTATAGCCAGCAGGTGGATCTGAACATCAGTCTAAAGAAGACAGAAGTCATGACATTCAATGTGGGCAATCCTGAGCCCATAACAATAAGGAACCAGAAGCTGGAACAGACAGACACATTTACATGCCTAGGATGCATAGTAACACCAGATGGCAGAACAAGCATAGACATCAACAACAGAATGGATAAAGCTAGAACAGCCTTTGCTAGTCCAAACAACATCTGGGAGTCTTCCCAGTACAGCACAAACATCAAGTTAAGATTAAATGAGAGCTGTGTACTTTCTGTGCTTCTCTATGGTGTGGAATGCTGGAGAGTAACAGTGAAGGAAATGTCAAAACTGTCCTCTTTCCACACAATCTGCTTAAGGAAAATTCTCAGAATCTTTTGGCTGAATACCATCACCAACCAAGAATTGCATAATCGGAGCAACCAAGAGGACATGCACAACATAATAGCTGAATGACACTGGAGTTGGGTTGGGCAAGACCTCAGAAGAGACCCCATTGCCATCACAAGAACAGCTATACTATGGACCACTGAAGGAATGCGAAAGAGAAGCCGACCAAAAACAACTTGCTGGAGAACTGTGGAGGTAGTGATGCAAAGAATGAACCAGAACTGGGGCTCTTTACGAAGGATGTCCACTAACCGAGCAAAGTGGAGGCTGTTTGTTGCTGCCCTACAAGATGCCAGCAGACGTGATGGCCACTGACTGCTTTGACAGTTGGTGGCTAAGGATCAAAGAAGAAGAATTGAAATTTGGTTAATCTAAAAATTAATAGCTACAGCTGGGACACATTTTACAATGGGATTACATTTGAAAACTGCGCAAAACCAAAATCACTTATAGTCAGAATTACCCATGAAAAATTGCTTAACTCTTAAATGACGAGGGGCCAGTATTTGGGGCCCATTTCGCAGGTGCTTGTAATGGGGGCCTGTATATTTGAACTAAGTAATTTTTTTTTTGGTCTCAATTTTATAAATCCTCATTCCATTTCCTTAGCAACCATTTATAACATCAAATAAATAAATTAACAAACAACACAATTTATAACATTAAATAAATAAATAAACAAACAACACAATTTATAACATTAAATAAATAAATAAACAAACAACTCAATTTATAACATTAAATAAATAAATAAACAAACAACACAATTTATAACATTAAATAAATTTTAAAAAAAACAACACAATTTATAACATTACCATGCCTTCAAAAACTTGGAAAGAACTGAAATTAAACCATAAGAATATATGAAAACTCAAAGCGAAATTACCCGTGTGTTACCGGGGCTCGAAAGAGGAGCAAAGAATAGTAACACTGTAACCTACCAGGCATGTCATTAAAGGCAACTAAGGAGGGTTGAGCATGGGGCTGGTTACCCCATCCCGTAAAAAAAACTTTTAACCACATAAACTTCAACAAACTATGGATAAGTCAAATATAGAATATAAATCAACTCAGCCGTCTAAGACAGAAGAAAACTTGGAAAGATCTTCAGCTTGTGGCAAGTGACAAGAGGACTTGGCATGTGTTTGTTGAAGGCCTATGCTCCTTGGGGAGCTAAATGGTATTGACTAGATGCAACATAAATCTCCTTGCGTCAAACATAGGAAAATCGCAACATCCTTTAAGAGTTAAATTACACAAGTACAGGAGTGGTACAACCGATCTCTGCACCAGTGGCACCAGCACCATGACAGTCGAACATCTGCTGCAGTCCTGCCCAACATACAACAGAGTGGCATATGGCAACAACCGACTTCTCTCAACGAAAAACTGTTTGGAGATGTCAGGATCCTTGAGCTGACTACTGCCTATATTAGTCATTAATGAAGAAGTCTGAGGGCGAAGGAGGAAGAAGAAAGAAAAATTACATATGTGTAATCTGTGTAAGTACTCGTACTATGAGGAGATAAAGAATATGAATACTGCTCCAATAGGCTTCTTGTAAGAAGCAACTAATATGGGGCAGTGCCTCTCGTACTGGCAACCTCATCATGTAAATGAAAGCTGCCGCAGAAACCGTGCTGCATGTTTCCTGCAAGGGGGGAACCAGGTGCAGTGGTGGTTCCACAGACACCAAAAAGGAACATGATGATGATATGTATAATCTAATAAAGAGTATGAACTATACAAGTTGTTGATTAACTAGGGCTGCTGAGCTCATCGCTCTTTAGAAGTCAATGACAAGCTGAAGAATTTGTTAGTGTTCTTGTCATAAGAGGTTTTGATGTTAATAAGAGTATAGGCTATCCTGGACAAATAGGTGTATCAGAGGATACCAGGATAGTGCCAGATAAGAGACTGGTCTTATAAGAAATACCCCCTTCTCTGAAAAGAGTAAGGGTGTATAGACATCAAAGTGGGGTCAAGCTATGTAAGTTCTCAGAGAAGATGATGATGTACTCGAGTCCCTAACTGCTACCTCTTGAGATCCCAATTTGATTTAGCTATGGGTCTAGGGGAATTATTTATTATAATTAATGATTAATTTCAAACAGAACTTCAACTTTAATAAAATTATTCAAGCAAGGCTGTATGAAATTTTATGTACAATTTAATTGTCCTGAACCTCAATCTATTTGGTCAGGACTTTCAAAATCAAGAAAATGTTTATTTACAGAATAAAATAAATAGTTTGGAAAAATCTGTTCATTTCTGTAAAGGGGTCACTGGAATGTCTACACACACTGTTCTTGCTCCAAATATTGCTACTGTTACTAGTCCTACACTGTAAGGTCTGATACTTTCATCACACCATGGTTTTTAAGTTTTATTGGGTGAATAAGTTTGGATGAACCAACATTGCCTTCTTAAAGGACTTATCTTTAGACTGTTTCTACTGCTGTTCTTTCAATAGTAGTCAGGATCACCAACTTTGTGACTCCTGGCTGAGACGATGGTGTTTAGCTCCAAGTGTATGCGGAGCTCTCAACTCCCACACGCTCCTCTTCTCAATAGCATGCAGCCACGAGGTAAATTCGTAATATAACCTGGAATAAAAGGACAACCCATTCCATGTAGAAGTCTGCCTCAATCAATTCACCCCTAAACAATATTAAAACTTACCATGGTCAGTAATTTGTGCTAACAAGTTGCACAAGACCTTGAATTCCGTTGTCTATAATCAGTTTCATAAAATCATTCTTTCTCGTGTGTTGATTCAATGTTTGGGTCTCTTGTCCATGTTTGGCTTCCATACCATAAGCATGGCAAGTACAATACAGCATGTGACCTCTTGATTACTTCATTTTAACCTTCCCTATATGTTTATCACATGATCTATGAACAGTGTGTCACTCCAGAAGAAATACTCCATTAAACCGCTACTAACACTTACTGGTCGTAATTGTGCCATATTTTCAAACATTAGACAAATTTTTTTCATTTCGAACAAGCCTGCTTACTACACACATTCCTACTTAGGTCGGCATGGCACAACACATCCCGCCAGCAGTTTGCACTTTCGAATTAATATGGAACACATAGGCTTTTTAATTACAGGTCAATTATTTAACAAAGTATACAAATAAAATTATCTCTCTTACCCTCAGGTAAATATGTTCACACACACACAAGCTGACTGGCCGTAAACGGGTTCTTAGCACTGCTTTTTCAGTTCAAACGGCAAAGGCTTGATCCTACTGTCTCTTATGATACGTCAGCTCGGCGTGGTTTTTATGATTCAATGGCGGAAAACCACAAGAAGTTGATACTATTTATAGCACTACCCACCCGACCAATCAGAGAAAAAGTCAAAAAGTTAATTTTTGAGACTTGAGACTATTGTGGTTCTAAGCATGTTTGTCTAATCTGACCAAATTTGAATATTTTATATTAAAGTTATTTGTGGACCAATTTCAATTATCAAAAGTGATAACTGAACGGCCAATTAATCTCTATCATTCTATATAGTTTTCCCTTAGTTATTCCTTTACATTTCAATCTGGGTAATTTTTAAGTAATTAAATTTGGCATTACCCTGATGTGAAAATATTACTAAATTAAATTTTTCTAAGTTAATATAATTTTATTATGCGGGAATCTTATGTTTATGTGTTAAGCAATATCAGCTCTATAATTCGAGATATCCCTTCCATTTTAATTATCTTTAGTTATTAAGAAATAAATTACACTGACAAACAACATTTTTCTTTCTTATATAAGAATAAGTGTTCTTAGGTCAGTTTCTTGCGCTGATTTCAAATCTGAAATCCGTTTATCTCTATCACATCAGGTTCTTAAGATATTTGTGAATAAATATATTTTTGGGAAACCGTTATTTGCTCCGTTTCATTTTTTACTACATAACTTATTAAAAATTAATAAAATACAAAATAATTCTACTTTTTATACTGCTAAAAGATGCATGACATATGTTACGCTATTTTTCAAATAGTTACTGTATTTTGAAATAATTCTGAGCGAAATATGGCTTCTAGAAGTTGTAGAAATTCGGCTGATCTGTTCTGTTACGTGTGCGGATATTTTACCGATCGTGTTCACCAGAAAAACTTTACACCATTACTAAAGAAAGCATATAAACTTTATTTCGATTCGAAAGTTGATGATGCAAATAAATCTTGGAAGCCAAATGCAGTTTGTTCGACTTGTGCAAATACATTGGCAGGTTGGTTACGAAAATCGCCGAAGCATAAGTCGATGCCTTTTTGGAGTGCCAGTAATATGGCGTGAACCGACAAATCACGCTACTGATTGTTACTTCTGCTTGACAAATATCCATGGTTTCACTTTTAAAACTAGAAAGTCTGTGGTTTATCCAAATATTGAATCGGTTTCGAAACCAGTGCCTCATGATCCAATCACGTGTCCGATCCCAGTTCCACTAGAACAATATCCGTTGGACGTGAATGAACCATCAGAAAGTGATAGTTTACCTGCTTTAGAAACTAATTCTGACTCGGATTATATACCGGTGAATGATGGTGTTCACTTAATTAACCATTCAGAACTTTCAGATCTAATACGTGATCTCGCTCTTACCAAAGGACAAGCGGAATTACTCGGTTCGCAACTCAAAGAATGGAATCTTTTAGCGCCCAATACTCCGATATCTAAATTTCGTCATAGACACAGAAAACTTGTTCAATACTTTGAGATGGATGATGACATTTGCTATTGCAAAGATGTAAACGGTCTAATGGTGCACCTCGGTCATGAGCACATAGTCAACGAATGGCGACTTTTCATCGACTCTTCCAAGACTAGTCTAAAAGCCGTATTATTGCACAATGGAAATTTATTTTCATCAATTCCAGTCGCCTACTCTGTTCATATGAAAGAAACGAATGACAATATGGCTATAATTTTGGCAAAAATAAAGTACAATGACTACCAATGGCGGATTTGTGGAGACCTAAACATCATTGCAATTCTCACGGGCATGCAGACTGGGTATACTAAATTTTGTTGCTTCCTATGTGAATGGGACAGCCGCAACAGACAGGAACATTATGCAAGAAAGGTGTGGCCTATCAGGGATCCTATGCAGCTTGGGCATAAAAATGTAATTTACGAGCCATTAGTTAACAAAGATAGCATCATTTTACCACCGTTACATATAAAGTTGGGGCTCATGAAGAATTTCGTAAAAGCGTTAGATAAAACGAGCAAAGCTTTCACTTATCTTCGAGAAAAGTTTCCGCAAGTTAGCGATGCAAAGGTAAAGGAAGGTATCTTTGTAGGACCTCAGATTAGGAAAGTTATTGCAGACAAACAATTCGAGAACTTGTTACATGGTAGTGAACTTCGCGCATGGATGGCATTCAAATCGATCGTCGATAACTTTCTGGGAAATCACAAATCTGTTGACTATGTGCATATTGTTAAGCAGTGCATAGATGCATACAGAATTATGGGCTGTAACATGTCCCTCAAAATCCATTTGCTCGATTCGCATCTTGACTTTTTCCCCTGACAACCTTGGCGAAGTCAGCGATGAACATGGAGAACAATTCCATCAAGATATCGCCGTAATGGAGTCACGTTATCAAGGACGGTGGAGTGTGACCATGCTTGCCAATTATTGTTGGATGCTTCATCGCGATGTACCACATGCCATTCACCGACGAAAGTCGACTGTAAAGAATTTCAAGCCTACATAACTGTTATACTTCTTGTACGAATGATGTTGTAATACTGTATGCGTTGTTAAAAAACTTCAATTGCGTATTTCTAGAGATCCCGACCTGATAGAGAAAAACGGTTTGCAGATTTAAAAACAGCGCATTAAAATTGACCAGAAAAACATAGAAATGTCAGAGAAAGAAGAAAAAATTTTTTTTGTTAGCCAGTGTTATCTATGTTCGGTCCAAAAACACAAAATAGGCATTATTTCCACGTTAACCAAAATTTTCTTAACACTACAAGAAAAGGAAACGATTTGATTGGTTGTTAAATTTGTACTATGCTCTTAGATAATTTTTGGGGTGGGCGGTAACTTTTGACTTGTTTCCTAGACAAATTCAAATATACTAGATAAATTGTTGGCGGTAAATTTGACTGGCCCCTCAGACAAATTTCAAATATTGTAGTTATTTATAGATTTAAAAATACTTTAACTAGTTTTTGAGCGGGGAATTTTTGAGCGTGTTGTCATACAGATTCACTTCACGACAGTTCTGCAGCTGTTGAGTGGTGCTGTATAGAGGGAACTATACAAGTAAAATACTAATTACTTACAGACAGATTTTCTGAAAAGGAGGAAAAAGTGAAAGAATTAAATAAAGTTAAAGCAAGAATCAGTCAACGAATAAGCTGTTAATTGTTCCGCACAATCTTCCGGTAATATTTTTAAAATCATCAGCAGTGTGATGATACCAGGTTTTGAGCTCGGTAACTTTGCATCAAGGGCTACCCAACGAGCAGCCGCTGGTATACTTTAAGACCATAAATCGAGAATTCCTCAGCAAAAGAGAAACTGGCAAGAAGATGAAGATACACTCCACCTATGTCCCAGTCTTGACATATGGATACTAGTAATGGGCAATGACTACAACCCACAAAAGCCAGCTCCAAACCTCAGAAATGAGGTATCTGAAGAAGGTGGTTGAAGTAACAAGAAGAGACATGATCTCAGCCCACCCCCTGCAAATCAAAGTGGAACAGTCCCAAATACGATGGGTTGGTCACGTCTGCAGAATGGGAGAAGATCGGCTACCACGACAAATATGGGAAACCAATGGCCAGGGATCCAGATCTCCAGGACGACCCTCAGCGCACTGGGAGGACAAAATTAGACAAAATCTCTGAAGGACCTAGGACATTGTAACCAGGCCAGGAAGAAGACAGCTGATATGATAGTATGGTGCTCTCTCTGGCAAACTTCTACACCCCAGGGTAGAAGAGGAACGACTAAGTTAAGTAAGTAACTTTGCCCCAAGAAGCAAGAGCTCTACCCAGCCTACCACCTGACGTTCATAACATAAATGTACATCATAAAAACAATTAAACTGTATCAAATAACGAAATCTTACTCAACAATTTGTTGCAGACAAAGATTTATTTATTTGACTTTATTTACAGCATCATCAAAAATACCTAAATCAAATGTCTCTCTCCAAGTCATGCCATGCCGTGCATGAGCAACAAAACCTGTAATCATCATGCCAAAAATTCTGCTTGGTAGGTCAAACCAGGTCAACTCTGCCATGACAAGATGTAAGGACCACCTTCTAGGACAGTGCTTCGTAACCACTGGTGCATGTACCCCCTGGGGGTACGTGACCTGACTTCTGGGTGTGCGAGACATGCCAGATATTTCAGAAAGCAAATCATCATAAACACAGTATAATACATATAACTCAAAAGCATCTGTACAAAACAGAACACTGACAGCATTCATTTAATTAATATATTGTACATAGAACATTACTTACTTAGTTGTTCCTCTTCTAAACTGGGGTGTAGAGGTGCTTAGAAAACATTAACCTTCTTCAAATAGTTCAGAATATTGGTGTGGGTTACATAAAAAAAAAAAAAAATTATTTTTACATTTCTAATGCCGAATGGAAAAAAAAACCCTGATTCAGGATACACTCCTAATTCAGATGCCTCTAATGACCAGTTTTCAAGGCTCACTACATGCTCTAGATATTTAAACAAAATGATATTTTTCTTTTCATTTTGTGTAAGAAGACTTTTTAATTCACTTTCCTGGCATAGTTTGCAAGCCAGGAGGTATGGGAGTGTGAGGATTGTTAAGATTCTGTAAAGCAGGGGTTCTTAAACCTTTTTACAATTACAAACCCCCAATGGATTGACAAATATGTCCCCATAACTCCTTCGACAGATTGTCGAAATCATCATCATCATCATCACCAGTCTAATAAGGTACCAGTATGACTTAAAATACTTTATATATAGATAGAAAGGTGTCCGTAAGGGCTGGACGGAGGGAGCAATCTAACTCTGACCATGCCAACATATCAATTGGCAATACTGAGAAGTGGGAAGACGTCAGTGTTGAGTGATCAGATTGCTGAGGCCTCGCTGCCTCAATCCATATAGAAAATGATGATAGTTAATAATCTAATCTAACAACATTTTTTTTTAAATTGTTCAGAGATCGAGTCCCATGCCTCCATCATTTGGTTCCCACACCCCCAAGGGGGTTGGATACCCCCGGTTAAGAATCCCTGCTGTAAAGGGTTGAGGGACCTCTAAAAGTTTAAGAAGGCACTGCAGTCTAAAAGTTGATTTGCTGAAGTGATTTATAAAACTTGATTATTTGATCAGCCCCAGTAGCCTGCATGGTCCCTAACTCCAGTGTGATCACTTGATGCAAAATTTGATCTAAGCTGGACACAGAACAATGTGTGCAGACCTTGAAGTTTTCTCAATGCCAAACTTCTATCTGACCTCTGACATACTGAACATGAAATAATTTTCCAACAAATTAAATTGTCAACAAATAAAAATAAAAAACTGTCAACTAAAAATTGAATTATCTAATACCAGGGGCAGTCCTGAAGGCAAGAAACTTTTATTTAACTGCCAAAACTTCTGGCTTGTTTCTATGTGTGCACAACTGTAATGCTGAATGTCAAAGGTCACAGTTTTGATAATCTCATAAATACATCTCTTAATTCAGGTTCATGTGTTCGTTATGACCTCAAGGACAAAATGTAACCAACACATAATAATACACATGCATGGATACGTCATGACACTTATTATAATACACGAGAAGGTACACGTCATGAAACAGTTATGTAAACATGGCAGTATGCATCATAAAATAATGTGGGAAATGTGGGCTGACAAGACATCTTAAATGTAGTAAATGTGGGCTGATGATGTGGGTGACATTAAATGACATAGTAAATGTGGGCTGATGATGTGGGTGACATCAAATGATGTAGTAAATGTGCTTACATGCCACAGAACAACGCAGTAAAAGTATGTTTACGCATCATCAAACAATGCAGTAAGTGCATGCTTACGTATCAATACACAATGTAGTCAATGTGGCCTGTCATCGTCAAGCAGTGTAGCAAATGTGTGCTTAAATGTCATCAAACAATGTAGCAAATGTGTGTTTATACATCATCAGTGCAATAAATGTGTCCTGTCAAACAATGTAGCTTACATGTCATCAAACAATGTAGCAAATGTGTGCTTACATGTCATCAAACAGTGTAGCAAATGTGTGCTTACACATCATCAGTGTAGCAAATGTGTGCTTACATGTCATCAGTGTAGAACATGTGTGCTTACATGTCATCAAACAATGTAGCAAATGTGTGCTTACATGTCATCAAACAATGTAGTAAACGTGCACTTACATGTCATCAAACAATGTAGCAAATATATGTGCTTACATGTGAGTTATCAAGCAGTGTAGTACATGTGGGCTGTCAACAGTAAAAGTAAGCTGAATTAGTGGCAGAACAATGTAGCAAATATAGGCTTACATGACAGCAGCGTAGTAATGACAGCTCAACAGTTACAGATCTGTGAACAACTAAAACATGGATCCTAATTATCTCTCGTCTCAGAGTAGTGATGTCAAGTTTTGCTAGCAGCAGAAAAATCAACAGGAAGCTAACACTTGCCCCCCCCCAACCCAGTTGATAAAGGAGTTAAAAGGGTTGAAACACTTGTTTCAAGAAAGGATACTTCTGATGATCAGACTCCCTCCTGTTGAAATACTCTGTACAGAGTTTCCTATCAGTGCTAGCAGCAGAGCTGTTTCAAGTCAGGCACGAGATACAGTCAAGGCCAATATGAGAGCATGCAAGAGCTTAACAACAACGGTCTGGAACTCTGTTATGCACAACCCACCATGAAAACACACAACATCCTATGACACAACGCACGAAGGACAGATGGTTTCATTTTTTTTAAATGCCCCTGCAAATGCTCACATCCGACATCCATCAATGGCCAAGCTCTACATTTTTTATGTTCATTTGTATGAATGTTCTTCTTTCACAAGACAATTCCATCTCAACAAACTACACACAAACTACTACTACTACTACTACTGCTCTGTAACGAAAAGATAAGATTTTTTGTTGTACAACTTTAAACACGATGGCCAAGATCAGAAGACATGTCAAACCAGGAAATATACAAACTAATTCTGTGTTTATTTCAGGTTTTTTTTTTAAAACGATGTGACGGGAATGGTAAGCAGAATCTATGGCCCAGTCAAAGCAATTAATGGAAATAAATGGAGATTAATGATAAATAAGGAAATACACCTGTTATGCAACATGATAGTAAAAATGAGGCTAAATAAATTCAATTGGCTGGGATATGCTGAACAAATGAAGGCTAACGGAGAGATTAAAAGAAAAAGCATATGTTGAACAGATTCAGGGCAGAAGACCAAACTGGCATTCAAGACAAAGATATAGACAATATGGAAAAGGCTGAGAATTGCAAAGCACAGAAAAGCCTTGAAGGATGAGGAGAAAAGAACTTGGACCATATTTGTAGCAGTCTTAACGGCTCGGAACACTGAAGCAGAATGTCAGAAAATTGAAGCAGAATGTCAGAAAATTAAAGCAGATGTGCTGCGTGCTAGGTGTGTTTGTCAAAAACCAGCAAGTTATACAACACGTTTACAACAAAATCCAACTCCAAGCCCACACATCCCAAGTGATAATGAAAGCTCTGACTGTGAGCCAGGCATTATCTCTCATCTATCAGGGGTGTGCCATCACCAAGGGGAGATGCTCCACTTACACTTCCACTGTAAGGAGACTGCATGTTCCTGCGGGTAGGGCTGGGCAAAGGACGTGGGGATGGGTGCGGGGAAGCCCGTGGTGATTTTGCCTTTTTGCGATTGGCCCACATTTCTGCTGCTCTAGCCCAATCCATGTCACCACTAGTGGACGCTGGCACTGCATTGACTTGGTGACGTGGAGTGTGTGAGGAGGGTGTCTGCCGAGGAGTGCGAGCGACTGGTGTTCGTGGTGTAGCACCGTGCCAGGATACTCCAAGCCCAACAGCTGAGCCACGAGGGGTAGGCTGGTATGACGGTGTGCCTCCAACATGTGCACCAGGTCTGGGTGTGGTCATGTGACTTCCCGGCACATGCTGATATGAAGCTGATGGAGTGAACATTGGAGTCATCATAGGAGTTATACCAGCCTGCAAATACAGGAAACATTTATGATATAAGAATGAGCCTACCATCAGGTTTATACATTTTCTTCTGAGTTTCTGTTTGAAAATGCTCAAACCATTTTGAGGCAATGAGCCTAGGTTCAAAACCAGGTCGCATTATGTTCCAGGCTACCAAGCTGTGAAAATGGGTAACTGACTCTGCTTCTGAGTTAGGGGAAGCAAAGGCAGCAAGGGAGAGAACTGATCATCACACCCGATAAAGATGAGATCTAGTATAAGTCTTTAACGCTTCACAACCCCCTGGGCAGCCATCCACTATGGGTCTATCTGTACTATTTCAACTATTTCATCATTCCACAAATGGATCTGCTATCTTCTCTTACGAGGAGGAGCTACAGACAAACTCCAGGGATTTAAGTTGAAACTGGCCTCCGATCACAAGCACCTGGGAGATCTGACCTGAAAACTGGACTCCCATTCTTTAATTTATAAAGGATGACAGGCCAGTATTCTAGGCCATTTTCCAAGGTGATTGCAATGGGAGACCAGCTTTGGGAGCCAGTATTTTTGAGTTAAGTTTTTTGTTTTGTTCTGTCCCAGTTTAATATTTTAGTTATTCTTATTCAATTTCCTTTACAACTATGCATAAATATTACATTACAAAACTTTAACACGATATGAATACTCAAATCAAAAGAACAATTTTTTTGCATCAAACATGGGTAAAACTACCACGTATTTTAAGAGTTATTACACCTCAGACAGAATAAATGCAGTTAATGATAACAGGGTTGAACTTGAAGAAACACCAATACAAGATGTAGAATCGTACACATATCTTGGCAGCAATAAAGACAAAGTTGGAGGGACAGACAGTGATATCAAAATAAGAATATAAAAAGCAAGAGGAGATTTCATTGCATTGGGAAATATATGGAGATCAAGAGAAATCTGATCCAACACGAAAATAAAGATCTTCAACTCAAATGTGGGACCTCAAGACGCAGCAATAGAGACCGCAGTCAGCAACTCATAGCTTGACTGCCTGCGTCAGGACCAGCGAACCAGAGCTGGTCAACGTCAAATGTGGAAAACAGATTGCAGCAATGCAGGCTGGCTGAGCGAGCACAGATCGCAATGGGAAGGCAAACCCGGTCCTAAAAAATGCCGTGCAGAAGTCGGATGTGTCGACCGAAAGGTGCAGATATCACAGCTACGTTGTAAACAGACACAACGCAACCACCGTCCTTTTCAGGGCGAACGAAGAAGAGGAAGAAGAAGAACTCAAATGTGAAGTCAGTCCTATTGTATGGCTCTGAGACATGGAGAACAACAAAGACAACAACCAAAAAGCTAGTCTTTCATAAATGGGTGCATGCGTAGAATAGAGGGATTAAAATGGTATGACAAGGTTACCAACGTGGAACTGGTGACAAGAACTAGACAAGTGCCAGTGGAACAAGAGATGAGAAGAAGATGATGGCGATGGATAGGACACACACTGAGGAAACCTGTTGATAGCATTACAAGGCAGTCCTTGTTCTGGAACCCCCAGGGAAAGAGAAGCAAAGGTAGACTAAGAAGCACATGGAGAAGAGAGCTGGAAACAGAGGTGAAAATGATGAGGAGAACGTGGAAAGAACTTGAGATGATGGCATGTGACAGGAGGACTTGGCATGTGTTTGTTGAAGGCCTATGCTCCTTTGGGAGTGGAGGGTTATGAATGAATGAATGAACACCTCAAACAATAATTTATCATAGTAGGAGATTCTTCTTCATTCGCTTTCAGACGTCAACTTGAATATGTTCAAAGAAAGCAGTGGTCAGCTTGAGGTTGTTGGTATCTCCATAGAGTTTTTCCAGGAATGGTACTGGTGATGGCCATATGTGGGCTCTCTGTTCTTCATATGTTGGGAACCTTTGAAAGTAGATGTTTAGCAGTCATTGTATCTATGCCACTGTTACATTCATCAGTAGTTCCTATCTTTAACTTGTTGAATAGATGGTACCCCAATCTGTTGTGGCTTGTGCAAAATCTGAAGATTTCCACATGTTCACTTCTGCTGAGCTGGTAATATGCATCTTTGAAAAAAACCACAATTTATACTGAACATGAGATAGGACAATACATGAAAGCAGGGAAGGGGACTAACCTGATAGCCAATACCAGATGCAAAAGCCCCACCGTTTCTGTGTGGTGTGGCTGGTGTGGCTGTGTGCTGGCTGTACATCCCACTTGACATCCCACCTGGTGTACGGCCAACAGGAGTTCTACCTGGCGCTAGAAAATGTAGGTGACAAAGACAACTTACAGTCATTAACTTTGTCAACAAAATACCATAAAAATGACACAAGAACATTCCTTTATTTATGATGTCTCAAGGGTGTCTATTTCTTATGTCTCAGTTCATCAGCTTTTCTCATGCATTCTTTTTAAGTTATTACAACTGTTGATGTGATTCTTAAAATTTTTCTGAGAAACAACATCTATATGGCCATGAGTGATTTTCTCATCTTCCCAGGATACACTTCCATACAACAAAGCTGGCTCAATGTAACAATTAAGCATCTTTTCCCTATGAGCAATGTGAGGGACCAGTTGCATTTAATATTTCTCCTTTTCGATGTAGCATTTCCAGTTCTTCCACACAGTGACATACCACTGCATGTTATACCACTGCACTTATGTACAGGTTGATAACCCAGTATCTGAAATGCTCGGAGATGGCCATGTTTAAGTTTTCAGATTTTTTCAGTATTAAGATTTCGCCCAAAGTAGCCTAAAAATCACCCAAAGTAACCCACACATTGCCCAAAGTAGCCCAAAAGTCCCTGCCCAAAGTAGCCCAAGTCACCCAAAAGGTAGCCCTAGTTGCCCAAAAATCAGTTCGAAAATCGTCTAAAAGTCGGGTGAAAAAACATTTGATTTTCTGAATATTTTGGTTTTAGGATGTTCGGATCCTGGGTTACCGACCTGTATTCGAATCTATAAGGGTTTTTATATATATTATTCAATTCATCATAAACACAGCACATACAAACAACATACAGTAAGTATAATGATAAGAAGATATATGGTGACAGGATAGGAAGAAAGAAAGATACATGGTAACAAGACAAAACACAGAAAGATATATGGTAACAAGACAAAACATAGAAAGATATATGTTAACAAGACAAAACATAAAGATATATGTTAACAAGACAAAATACGGAAAGATATATGTTAACAAGACAAAACATAGAAAAATATATGGTAACAAGACAAAACACAGAAAGATATATGGTAACAAGACAAAATACAGAAAGATATATGGTAACAAGACAAAATACAGAAAGATATATGGTAACAAGACAAAACACAGAAAGATACATGGTAATAAGACAAAACACAGAAAGATATGGTAAGAAGACAAAACACAGAAAGATATATGGTAAGAAGACAAAACACAGAAGATATATGGTAAGAAGACAAAACACAGAAAGATATATGGTAAGAAGACAAAACACAGAAAGATATATGGTAAGAAGACAAAACACAGACAGATACATGGTAACAAGACAAAACACAGAAAGATACATGGTAACAAGACAAAACACCGACAGATACATGGTAACAAGACAAAACACAAACAGATACAAGGTAAGAAGACAAGAACACAGAAGATATAAGAACATAAAGATAACTGGTAAAAGAAAAAACTCTTGAAGACAAGACTCACTTTGATGAGTTCCAGGGGTAGTGTAGACTGACAGAGCAGGTGTTCGACCGGCTGGTGTACCTAAGACAAAAGTGAAGGAAGTTAACAACTTGAGAAATAAAAAACATGCACGCTAAATCAGAAACAAATAAGGCATATTCTTTATATACTTTAAAAGGTGGAGCAGCAGTGCATTTTAATTTAAAATAATGCAAAAATGAACATTGGGATTAGTCTATTTTCTGATAATTTATCTTCTCCTGAATCTAAATATGTAAAAATCATTGTCAGAACACACTCTAAATAGGTATATTTTTAATTTGCAAATTGTATTTTCATAAAAAACTGCTATTTTTCTCAGAACTGTTAATTTCTCAGAACTTTATCTTATGATACAAATTTGTTTATAACTTGCTAATTTCTTAGTCAACATGAGTTCTGGCACTCATGCTTTTCATTGCGTGATAAAACTTTTGTTAAATCCAATTTTTTATATCTTAACAATATTTTGATTTACTGAATCTAACGTCGGAACATTTTGAAAAATTGTGTTACTATTTTTTAATACAAACTTTAAAGTTCTACCATACATACTCGTGTATAGGTATATATTTATTCCCATTTTGGACCTTAAAAAGTATACCTCCCCACTTATAGACGAGTCAAAAAAAAAAAAAAAATTCATGAAACCAGTCAGTGTTGCCCCCTGCCCTTCCTGCCGCTTACTAGTATGCTTTAGATTTAAACTTGCTGCTTCATTGTTTATCAAAACATCATTAGTAATACTTACTTACTTACTTAGTCGTCATAAGTAATACATGTTTGAATTCCTACAAAGTCACAAATTTCAATTGAAGTATGCTTTGTTGACAGGCTTCCTTCATTTTTTTTTCTACCAGCAATACCATTACCTCTTTCACTAGAGTGATTCACTTTAGTCAGTGTCACTGTCAGAGTCTAAATCAGGCCGCTATTCAATATCAACATCTAATTCAGCCGCACCGTTAGCACCTTAATCAAATAAAAATGTCACTTCTCAGATACCAAAGCAAATCTTCCAACACCCAGAAAGCCACAATCAATCGATTCTAAAAAAAATAAATTCAGAAAACAGAAGCTCTACGTGTACCAGAAATCTATTTATAACTCAGGTCTCGCTAAATACCAGTAAAGAATGTCACATAAGATGATGCTGCTGTTCAGTAATGAATGTCACATAAACTCAAGCTGTTGTTCAGTAATGGATGTCACATAAACTCAATCTGTTGTCCAGTAATGGATGTCACATAAACTCAAGCTGTTGTCCAGTAATGGATGTCACATAAACTCAAGTTGCTGTCCAGTAATGGATGTCACATAAAATCAATCCGTTGTCTAGTATTGGATGTCACATAAACTCAAGCTGTTGTCAAGTATTGGATGTCACATAAACTCAAGCTGCTGTCCAGCAATGGATGTCACATAAACTCAAGCTGCTGTCCCAGTCATGGAAACTTTCAGTTTGTCATACATACCTGGAATAGGATCTCTGAAGTGCTCCTTGAACCATCTGATAAGAGAGTTGACCGAGGGGAAAATCTGACTTCTGTACTTGATGCCATCTGGGGTGACTGACACATACTCATGTCTGGCCACATTCCGGGGCATGTAGGACAAGAGAAACTTGCCTGGGTACTGGCGAGACGCGCTCATGACATATGGAATTCTGGAAAGTAGATGTGATGATTCAGCAGATATACAAGAAAATGAGGAGGGCTGCTGTAAGACTTGGTGAAGGGTAGGTATTTTAAAAAAGACAAAGGAAACTGCCTAAGTTGTTGCCACATTTTGCGTACTCATCACATGATCCTGCATAATTCACTTTTTTTAAATTTTAATTTCTCATGTTCCTCACTTGGCTCTCGCTTTCTGTCCTTACCCAGATGAAGGCCATGTGACCATAACGTAGACAATTTTATTAGTCTTTTGTCCTAGTAAGACGAATTACCCGATTATATTTTTTAAAATACCCGTCAAAATATATATTATATCACCTCATTTTTCGCTCTTTATGCATCATGAAACCACCCCTGCGGATGGCAACCTTCAGGCAGCCTATGTACATTTTACTGTCAGCACTTTTAGGAGGGAAGCCGTGGTAGCACAGTTGTTAGTGCACTGGCTTCCTAGCTCGGTGGTCCATGGTTTGATCCCTAGTTGAGGTGGGATTTTTTTAGACTGCAAATTTTTTTTTTTTCCATACGCCCGCTAATACTCGAGGCGAAATCTCAGGTTATTATTTATGTCTAACCTGACATTGATTTTACGTGAGTATCCCTTTTTTCTTGTACAGAGACAGGTGTCCCTCGCCATTCAGGCAAATACTCTCCGATTTCGGAGGTACCCATTACAGCTGGGTCGGCTCAGGAGCCGCCAATCCCTGGTCGACGACACTCCTTCAAATGTTCTCGCCAGGTCTCGAGTTAATCCAGTCCAAATCCCGGTCGACGAAAAATCCTCAAATGCCGTCACCCGGGTTTGATCCTGGATCACCCGGTCGCTAGAGCGGTGTGGTAACCACTACGCTAGCGCGGCTCCCAGACTGCAAATGACTCCGGGGTCGACCCAGCCTCATGAATTGGGTACCAGAGCAACTCTGGGAAGGTTAAGGCGGCCAGCGTGATACTGACCACATCACCCCTAGTGTGCCGATGGTCAAAAAAATATGGGCCTAACACCATATTCCCAATATGCCCCAATGGGCGTGTAACGGGATCCTTTACCCTTTTTTTAACCTAACTTTTAGAAGGCAGTGCTCCTCTTTCAAATAATCGTGGTGATGAAGATAAGAAAGGGTCTCGCTGATTGTTAAGAACATCCATGACACTGTAAAAGCACGAGATCTTGATCTGGTCAGGTTTCAGCATGATAAAATATATTCTGATTTTTTCGTTTAAACAAAATATGCCTGATACAGGGAGACCAACACAAGGTACACATGGAGAAGAGAAATGGAGACAGACATGACGGGAATGAAGAAGATATGGAAACGCTCTGAGCTGATGGCACAGGACAGGAATACGTTGCATAAGTTTGTTGAAAGTCTATGCCTATCAGAGGACTGACATCTGCACAACACTAAATATCAAGCATTTCAGATATCTCCTCATGTCACATACAGACACCTGGTCATGTCACACACATAAATCTCACACACCACACACACACACACACACACACACACACACACACACACACACACCCTAAGCACATTCATCCATGCACGTCACACATATAAACTTTGTTTCACAAACACACAGTGATGACACATACAGACACCCATTATTGTCACACACAAACATCCACTCACGTCACTTGCAGACATCTGCTCAATATCTGACACAGGTTTATGTCACACAAACACACAGTGATGACACAAACAGACACCCATTCACGTCACACACAGACATCCACTCACGTCACACGCAGACGTCTCCTCAATTTCTGACACAGATTTATGTCACACTCACTTAAAGGCTGCTTTTTTCTTCTCCTCCTGCAGTAACTTGTCCAGTATGTCCCTCTTGCCACCATCCGAGTCTCTGTAATACTTGAAGCCAATAATTTCTCTGATGGTGGCTGCCATGGGCTGGATGAAGCGGGCAATAATCTCATCCAGATCTTCATATTCCTGTCAGGACGGGACATTGATGGAATTATATGCAGTGTACCCCATAGCATGACTCTCGTGCACCTGTGGTGCAGAACTCATTATATCCCCCAAAATTACACACAAATGTTGCTGACTAACACTGTATATTGCCCCGTCTAGTTCCTGGGGGTCTCCCAGCTCAAATGGTGATGCAGATTTGCGTGTGTCGATCGGATGATGCTCTAAAGCAAGTCGATATTTTCTACCCTAAAATGTCTAAGGACATGAGGTATAGCATTCATATGGACAAGAGGCATTGCATATATATGTGTTCTGGTGCCAGACTGTATCGGCTACCCCGTTCCTCTGGATTCGCCAGCTTCGTGGGCAACAGCTTAACCTCTTTACCCAAGCGCCCAAACTCACGTCAGCAGAGACACTTTTTTTTTTAGCGCGTTACTATGGTTAGTACTGACTGAAGAGGATACTACTCCTGATGAGACAAAGAAAGAACAGAACTATCACTCCCTCTAGCAACGTCGTACACGGGCGACTAATGTCAGGTTGTGCATGAGGCTGGCAACCTCAACATGTAAAGCAAATTGTTACAGAAACCATTGTTGCAAGACTATGGGAACGCAGGGGGGACTAGCAGCAGTGATGGTTCCATAAGGAGTGAATATAAAAATGATGATAATGAACACTGTATGATGTTCTAAACAAATATAATGAACACTGTATGATGTTCTAAACAAATATAATGAACACTGTATGATGTTCTAAACAAAGATAATGAACACTGTATGATGTTCTAAACAAAGATAATTTTATACTTTTACTGAAGAGATGCTACAAAAACATTACTAGGATAGTAATTTTTCAGTGACATTCATTTTTAAGAGACATTTTATTTTAAATTGTGACATATAATTTCATATAAATTTTTTTTGTGCAAAAATATATCGATGGCTCTTTCCATATTGTCCTCCAGTAGTGCGGCTCCCAAAAGGCATGTAGTTGTCCACCTATGAACCATATTTATCAATTTTCGGACAGTAACTGGTGGCATTATTCACCAGATCAAGGATAGACAGCGGGAGAATTACGTATCAGTCCTAGGGTAAGAAACCTGTCCTAAAATTGAAACTCACTGAATAAAATACATCCTAGGACAGAAACTGATGGAATCATACAATAGTCCAAGGACAGAAACCGGTGGAATTATGAATATCAACCCTATGATAGAAACTTGGGGAGTTATATGCCAGTCCATGGACAGTAACTTGGCAAATTATACATCAATCCTATGACACAAATTGGGGGAAGTATACCGTCATCCTAAAATCAGAAACTGGGGGAATTAATGATATATTATTCTAAGAACAGAAATGGTAAAAGAGTGAAAATTCAAATCCTTGGGGTTTGGAAGAAAAAGTAGAACAGAAATTGGGGATATTATATATCAACTCTGGCCCAGTGTAGCAATGGAATTATACCTTAGATCTAGGAATGATATATTATTCTAAGAACAGAAATGGTAAAAGAGTGAAAATTCAAATCCTTGGGATTTGGAAGAAAAAGTAGAACAGAAATTGGGGATATTATATATCAACTCTGGCCCAGTGTAGCAATGGAATTATACCTTAGATCTAGGATAACAAGTGGGAGAATAATGCAGCGGCATCCCAAAAGTATTTAGCACCCAGGGCGGATCTAACCTTTGACACCTTCCCCCTACAAAGAAACACACTTGCAGGTATGTTTTTAACAGCAAGTTCTATCGTAAAATTGTCCGTCGGCACCCCATTTGCTGGCTGTCACCTGAGGTGGACTGCCCCCCCCCCCCCTCTCACACCACCATTAGTACGCCACTGGAATTATGTATCAGTCCCAGGGTAGAAACCAGTCCTGAAACTCATAGAATTAAATACCAGTCCTACGACAGTAAGTGAAGATAAAATAGAACAGTCCCAGGGCAGAAATTAGTGGAATCAATCAAGTCTTAGGACAGAAACTGGCGGAATTATGTATATCAGTCCTAGGACAGAAACTAAAGGAGTTATATACCAGTCCTAGGATAGAAACTGAGCAAATTATCCATCAATCCTAGGACACATTGGGGGAATTATACTGACACAAGCTGTCCATTCTCCGGTGATAGGTGTAGTGTTGATGCGTAATATTCTATTAAATTATTGTATTTATGAGAAAGGTTCAACATGTGTACTGTCATGTATAGTTGTCTAGGTGTAATAGAAAGGTCCCTGTAGATCACACGGTTACTCAACAAGCATCCACCAACACATGGTTACAGTCCGAAAGAAACATTTAATGAAATATGTCCTGAACATTTAAATACCACATAAATGTAGTTAAAGTAGCATGCCACTGCAAACATCAAACTAATCCCGTGGAGGAGAGCAATTACTTATAATGAATTTCAGCTTCTCAACCACTGAAACTATCAGAGAATTCATCACGAATTATCCTATTCGTAGAACTGTTCTTCTCTATATCATATCCGTTCAGGACCACAAAACACACCCAACTCGCTCAAAACCCAGCGAGCAACTGTCATAATGACAGAAGAAAGTTCTGAGAGACAAGTAGCTATCTTCACAGATGCTTTGTCAATAATTGCAGAGCTGAAAAGTCAGAGTAATACTGACCTGGGTGGTTTAAAAGAAACACTTTACAAACTATGTCAGCAGTTCAGGAGTGTTGTGATGCAGTGGATCCAGCCTCACTACAAGATCCGCGGAGATGAGGGGGCTGATAGATTGGCAAAGGAGGGTGGAAAGTTGCCTCAACTTGACACAAGCATAACTTATGAGGAGGCCAGGAGTTTTATCAAGAGCAGATACAGGAGTGGGTGGGAGGCAGAGCACTCAGGCCACCAAAAAAATGATGCACATTACCAGATTAGCAGAAGTGAACAAGTGGTAATCTTCAGACTTCGCACACGTCACAACAGAATAAAATACCATCCATTCAACAAGTTGAAGATAGGAACTACTGATGAGTGTAACTGTGGCACCAATAAAATGACAGCTAACACCTACTCTACTTCAAAGGTGCCCAACATATGAGGAAAAGAGAAAACACATATGGCCAACACCAGTACCATTCCTGGAAAAATTCTACGGAGACACCAACAGCCTCAGGCTGACCACAGTTTTGTTTTAACATATTCAAGTTGACGTCTGAGAGTGAACGCAAAAAAATGTGACTAATCATATTTCTTGAGTTAAGGCTGCAAATGTAGCATCATTTATCCTTAATACTTGTATCTGCTCAATGTTAATGAACTTATCTGGTTCAATAATTCGCTGACTTCCTGTATTTCAGTCCCAGGAACAAAAAAACTGATGCACTTATATATATATATATATATATATATATATATATATATATATATATATATATATATATATATATATATATATATATATATATATATATATATATATATATATATATATATATAAAGTCCTAGGAAAGAAACTGAAAAAAAACTGTATAGTACTCCTGAGCTAATAGCCTTGCATTGCTTTGCCTAGTCTTGCCTTGCCTTACCTAGCCTAGCCTAGCCTAGCCTTGCCTTGCCTTTCGCAGGTTGACTTTAACTATTATTGTCCTATTACTTCTTTTTTTTTTGGGGGGGGGGGGGGGGTTGACTTCTTGCCATGAAGCATCATAGTGGAGCTGAAGTTTATAGTTCTTGAGCCAAGTGTTTTGCTTTCGCTGTTGTCAGCCTGTGATGATGCAGGATTTCTATAACATTAGTTGTCCTTCTGCTTGTGCCATAAATCCAGATCTGTTACTGTTGTCAGCCTGTGATGATGCATGATTTCTATAACATTAGTTGCCCTTCTGCTTGTGCCATGAATCCAGATCTGTTACTCTTGTAGGCGTGTAGTGGGATAGTTGCCACAATGTGCCTGAAATATTAACTGGAGATAACTGGAGACATAATATGACTTGTCCTAGGAGAGACACCACATGATGTAAGATGTAAGAGCATCCTTACCAACTAACAGATGCTGTAAGATATGTGAGTGTCCTACCTCACCAACCAACAGATGCTGTAAGATATGTGAGTGTCCTACCTCACCAACCAACAGATGCTGTAAGATGTGTGAGTGTCTTACCTCACCAACCAGCAGATGCTGAAAGATGTGTGAGTGTCTTACCTCACCAACCAACAGATGCTGTAAGATAAGTGAGTGTCCTACTTCACCAACAAACAGATGCTGTAAGATGTGCAAGTGTCCTACCTCACCAACCAACAGATGCTGTATGATGTTTGAGTGTCCTACCTTACCAACATACATTGTAACCTCACCAACCAACAGATGCCAAAAGATGTTTGCATGTCTTATCTTACCAACAGAAATTGTAAGAAGTATAAGTATCCTACCTCTCCTGCTATCCACAAAGACTTGCCCAGGCTGAACGCATTCTCCTTGCCCTCCTCTCTTATGTCAACATGCTGTAAGATGTTATCAGCTACTTTCCATGTTGCTGTCAAGTGATCGGAGCCCTGGACAGATAAATATTTTATTACGAGATATTCTTATCTAAACCCTGGATAGATGTGACCATGTGATATTTTTATGTAAACCCTGAACAGGTGTGACCATGTGATATTTTTATCTTAACCCTGGATAGATGTGACCATGTGACATTCTTATCTAAACCCTGGACAGATGTGACCATGTGATATTCTTATCTAAACCCTGGACAGTTTTAACCATGTGATATTCTTATCTAAACCCTGGACAGGTGTGATCATGTGATATTCTTATCTAAAACCTAGACAGATAAATGTGACCATGTGATCTTCTTATCTGAACGCTAGACAAATATGACATTTTAAGCCTTATATGTTTATTTTATCATGTGACTTTCTTAACTACTAAGAGCGGGACCCCAAGATGCAGCAATAGTGAATGCAGTCAGCGACCCATAGCTATACTGCTAGCATCAGGACCAGCGAACCAGAGCTGGTCAAGACCGCACTCCACCTCCACGTGGTGGTCCTGGAAACAGTCTGCAGCAGTGCAGTCTGGCTGAGCGAGTGCGGATCGCAATGGGAAGGCAAACCTGGTCCCCAAAAAATGCTGTGCTGAAGTCGGATGTGTCCACCGAAAGGTGCAGATATCACAGCTTAGGTGTAAACAGACACAACGCAACCACCGTCCTTTTCAGGGCGAACGAGGAAGAAGGAAGAAGAACAACTACTAAGAGCCACGGTTGCACAGTGGTTAGTGCACTGGCTTCCGAGCTCAGTGGTCCTTGGTTTGATCCCTAGTTGAGGTGAGATTTTTTAGACCACAAACTGTTCTGGGGCCAACCCAGCCTCATGACTTGGGTACCAAAGCAACTCAGGGAAGGTTAAAGGCGGCTAGTGTGTCATCTCTAGTGTGTCACATGGTCAAGAAAATATGAGCCTAAAACCACATTCCCAATATGCCTCAATGAGCACGTAACAGGATCCTTCATCTTTATCCTTTCTTAACTACTACCCAGACTGACATACTTCACCACATAAAAATCTGGTGTGGCACACAAGACAGCATGGCACACAAGACAGCATGGCACACAAGACAGCATGGTACACAAGACAGCATGGTACACAAGACAGCATGGTACACAAGACAGCATGGCACACAAGACAGCATGGCACACAAGACAGCATGGTACACAAGACAGCATGGTACACAAGACAGCATGGTACACAAGACAGCATGGCACACAAGACAGCATGGTACACAAGACAGCATGGCACACAAGACAGCATGGTACACAAGACAGCATGGTACACAAGACAGCATGGTACACAAGACAGCATGGTACACAAGACAGCATGGCACACAAGACAGCATGGTACACAAGACAGCATGGTACACAAGACAGCATGGTACACAAGACACACAGAAAAATGAAGAAGAAGAAAAGCACAAGCAGACAATGAAAAAAAACTCGTGACCTTGCTGCTAGGACGTATGATGACATCCCCCTGGTCCATGTTAGCCAGCAGCTTCTCACACTCCTTGTAGCTGACGTTGTGGAAATATGGATGAGCTATCACACGCTTGATGTAAGCTGGGGAGGGTGCAATAACAATGAGCTTTTGAACCTCTGCTTTGATGACACTATTCCGTTTCTAAACCTGAACTAAAATGATCCACAACCAGAATAACTATGATCCAACGGATATTACTATCCTCACTTGATGCACTGCAAGCACTTACAAATCTTTTGCTATCCTAAAAATTTGCATCCGACTGGTAGAGTGGTAACAGTGCTTTCCTCTTTCGGCAAAAGTAATGGGTTCCGCGTTCAAAACCTAATAGCATCATGCTCTAGTCTACTCAACTATGAATTGGTACCTGACTGTCTTCCTCAGTTAGGGAAGGCAAAGGCATCAAGGAAGGGAACTGATCAACCCATCTCATAAAACTGGACTTAGTATAGCATGTCTCAATTTACACCTCTACAGCAATATCTGTTACTGGAATACCTTACCCTCTACATTTTATCTAAAAATATTCAAGACTGAACACACAACTTAGCTACCTCATTTGTGATTGGATACTGCGGATACTGGGAAACAGCAACCAGGAAAACAGAAGAACAAATATAATAGTGGAACAATAAACTTAAATGTCTTACACCAGAAGCTGATTTCAAAAATGTTTTACACCACAAGCTGGTTTTAACAAAAGTTTCACACCATAAGCTGGTTTTTAACAAAAGTTTTAAACCACAAGCTGATTTTTGACAAAAGTTTTAAACCACAAGCTGGTTTTTAACAGATGTTTTACACCACAAGCTGGTTTTAACAAATGTTTTACACCACAAGCTGGTTTTTAACAGAATGTTTCACACCATAAGCTGGTTTAACACGTTTTACACTACAAGCTGGTTTTAACAAATTTTTTAAACCACAAGCTGGTTTTTAACAAAACGTTTCACACCATAAGCTGGTTTTAACAAATGTTTTACACCACAAGCTGGTTACAACAAATGTTTTACACAAGCTGGTTTTGAACAGAATGTTTCACACCATAAGCTGGTTTTAACATATGTTTTACACCACAAGCTGGTTTTAACAAATGTTTTACACCACAAGCTGGTTACAACAAATGCTTTACACAAGCTGGTTTTTAACAGAATGTTTCACACATCAATCTGGTTTTTAACAAAAGTTTTACACCACAATCTGATTTTTAACAAAAGTTTTACACCACAATCTGGTTTTTAACAAAAGTTTTACACCACAATCTGATTTTTAACAAAAGTTTTACACCACAATCTGGTTTTTAACAAAAAATTTACACCACAAGCTGGTTTTAACAAACATTTTACACCACAATCTGGTTTTTAACAAAAATTTTACACCACAATGTGGTTGTTAACAAATGTTTTACACCACAATCTGGTTTTTAACAAATGTTTTACACCACAATCTGGTTTTTAACAAATGTTTTACACCACAATCTAGTTTTTTTTAAAAGTGTTATACCACAAGCTGCTTTTAAAAATGTTTTACATCAGAAGCTGGTTTTTAAAAAAATGTGTTATATAAGAAGCTGGTTTTAATAATGTTTTAAACCGCAAGCTGATTTTAAAATTGTTTTATACCAGAAGCTGGCTTTAAAATGTTTTACACCAAACGAAAACAATCTTACTCTGACGAGCCTGCAGTTTTTTCTTGTCTGCTTCTCTGTCCAAGTCAATTTTTTCTGCATCATAATCGTAGTACACATCTTTCTGAGGTCTGAAAAAGTAAAATGAATGAAGGTCTGTTACATAGCAGCTGATTTTACCACAAATTAACTAACTTCTTCGTTACTTTGTAATTACATGGTTGACTATAGGGTTGGCAATCTCATCATGTATAACACAATGCAACAGAAACCACCACTACAAATGGACATGAAATACTTTGACAATGGCTTTATGTAAAGTGGTAACTACAGTTACTGCCCATGCTTCGTAATAGGTGAAAAGAGGACAGTACAATGTCAGTCTGTCTGCCCGCTGTAGGAATTGTTACAAGATGTCTGTCCACTGTTTGAATTATGATAATTATGTTAGTTCTTTGTCTGAACTGTGACAGTTTGTCTACTCGATGCAGGAACTTGTTACAAAATGTCCGTCCACCCCTAGAATTGAGGCAATTATGTTAGTTCTTAAGTTAGTTCTTTGTCTAAACTGGGACAGTTTGTTTGCCCACTGTAGACACTGTTATGAAATGTATGTTCATTGTTAGAATTAGACAATATGTTAGCTCTTTGTCTGCCCAACATGGAACTGTTACAAAATGTCTGTCCACTGTCAGAACTAAGACAATTATGTAAAATCTCTGTCAGAGCTGTGACAGTTTGTCTGCCTGATGTAGGAACTGTTATGAAATGTCTGTGTATTGATCACTGTCAAACTGCAACAAGAAATGTATACTAAACAACTATAACTTTTTGAAAAGGTAAAAAAAGAACTAAAAGGGAAGAAATGCTTGTCCACTACTAAGCTGAGACAACAAATGTCAGTCTAGTGTTCAATCAATGATTTTAAAAAAAACATCCGCAGACTGCCTGAAATTTGACAAGATGTGTCTGTCCAGATTCTGAGCTGTGATAATGATTACATCTGTTGTGAGAACTATGATGAGAAAACGTCAAAATGTTACAAAATGTTTTGACTGTACCTCCACATGCCATCCTTATCAGCCAAATCTGAAGACTTGCTGGTCAGTTCCACTTGAAACCTTTCAATATCAATCTTTGTGATTCGGCAGTGTATCGTCATGCCTATCTGCAATTGGACAAGAACAAAGAACAACTCATAATCTTTGTACAAGGAGAATTTTTCCGTGCATCGTTCTGTAGTAGAAACACATGACAAGACAGAAAACTTGTACATTACATGTCAAAATCCAGTCCAGTTTATCCTAGGATAAGTCAAAGTATAAAGACAGAACAGGACTGCTACACTCTCAGGCATGTCGTACAAGGCAACTAATATGAGGCTGTGTATGTGGGGCTGGCAATCTCGCTATGTAAAACAGATAGCTTAAAGAAACCACTGCTGCAAAAGTAGTTCCAGCGTCTGCCTCCAATCATGGTGTGCATGCCTTTGACTGCACCGTGTAAGCAGTTCCTGGTTGGAGATGGTATTCGGGTGAAAAATTCGAAGAATTTTCCTTAGGCAGGTTGTGTGGAATGAGGATAATTTAGACATTTCCTGTTCTGTTACTCTCCAGCACGCAGTGCCATACAAAAGTACAGAATGTACGCAGCTCTCGTGTAATCTTAATTTGATGTTTGTGCTGTACTGAGAAGATTTCCAAATGTTATTTTGATTTACAAAGGCTGTTTTGGCTTTATTCATTCTGTTACTGATGTCTTTGCTTGTTCCACTGTCTAGTGATACTGTGCTTCGTAGATATGTAAATGTATATGTTTGTTCCAGCTGTTGGTTCCTTATTTTTAAGGGCTCAGGATTTATTACATTGATTGTCTTGACCTCTGTCTTCTTCAGACTGATGCTCAGTCCCACTTGTTGGCTATATTTATTCAGTCGGTCTGTTTTTTCTTTGATGTGCTGATGTGAATGTGAGGGTAGTGCAATATTGTCTGCGTATTCTAGATATTCCAGTGGTGAACATTGTCCATCTTATTCCTCTAGGGATATCCTCTGTTGTCTGGCACATCACTCAGTCTATGACAGCTAAAAACAGCATTGTTGACAAGAGGCAACCCTGTCGTACACCAGTTTTCACTTCAAAAGTAAGGTGCTCATCCTAACACTGCATGTAAAGTTAGCACAGAGATTTTTTTATAATGGAAATAATACACTTAAGGATCCTGTAAGCCCTTTGTATTTTCCACATGCTATCCCTGTGTATGTTGTTAAAAGCCTTTTCAAAATCAACAAAGTTTATATACAGTTGTCTTTGCCATTCTGAACACTGCTCCATTATATTCCTGAGGGTGAAAATATGACCTGCACATCTTCACTTCTCTCTGAATCCTGCTTGATCCTTCCTCACTTTATGATCTACTGCTTTTGAGATTCTGTGGATAATTATCCTGCCTAACATTTTTGCTGGGAACAGAGAGGAGTGTAATTCCTCTCCAGTTGTTGCAGTCTGTAAGGTCACCCTTTTTTTGGGTAATTTGATAATTGTTCTTTTGTACCATTCGAGTAGTGTTGTCTCCGTTTGCCAGATTTGACAAAAATGACTACCCAGATGTAACAGACTTTCACAAACAGGTGCCTGCAGTGAAAAGAAGCACTGAAATGGTATATCAAAATCACCAATTGGGAACTGATGAAAAGAAACAGGCAAATAACAGTGGAACAAGTTGTGAAGATAAAGGTGCTGGCGTTAGAGTAGACACACACTAAGGAAACCAGCTGACATCAATACATGGCAGTCAATTTTCTGGAATTCCCAAGGTAACAGGGGGAAAGCTTAAACCAAACAGGGAAGGAAATTGGAAACAGACATGAAAGTATAGAGAAGACATAACAAGGTTCTTCTTCTTCTTCTTCAAGTACCATGTCTAGTGGCATAGGAGATCACCTGTCTTCTGTACCATTTATCAATCCTGCTGTTGTCTTCTTTCCATGCCACGATGTCAAACTGTCCAGTATTTGCTCTCTTTGTCTTCCCCCTACCTCTTTTTCCTTCAATCTTACCTGTTGTTACAATATATTCCAGCTCACCGCTTCTCATAACATGCCCAAAATAGTGGACTGCTTCTTTCTAACTTGTGAAATAAGTTTCCTTTGCGCATTGGCCTCTTTCAGGACATCCACATTAATCTTTTTCGCTGTCCGTGGTATTTTTAACATTCTTCTGTAAAACCACATCTCTGTGGCCTCTAGTGCCTTCCCTACTTGATTACTAATTGTCCATGACATCATGAAAGGTACAGAGAAGGCATAATATGAAAAGTACAAAGAAGTCATGGAAAGACATCAAATGGATGGCACAGGACATGAAGGTGTGGCATGAATGTGCTGATAGTCTTTACTCCATAGGGAGCTAGAGATGAGCAATGGTGAGCATAAGTACTGACCTGAACTCTTTCCTCAGGATCTTTCACCGGGCGGTCACTGAGATTTTTGGTATGTATGAAGCCAGTTACTCCACTGTCCAGACGGCACTTGACTCCGACAGCAGCACCAGGGCAGTTGCCACCATCAAAGTGACTCCACACCTGCAATTCAACACTAAATGTCATTGTGATACTTATCTTCTTCCCTTTTCACTTCCAACAAAGCATGGAACCACTACTACATCAAGGCCTCTTTCAGGAAGCCTACATCAAAGTTCATATGCTCTTGCAAAAGTGGCTTCTGTGGCAATTTGTTTTATATGATGAGGTTGTCAGCCCTATACAGTAAGGTCTCAGGTTCACAACCCAATTTTGTATCAATGTGTTTTACATGATCAGGTTGCCAGCCATATACAGTAAGGTCTCGGGTTCACAACCCAAATTTGTATCAATGTGTTTTATATGATCAGGTTGCCAGCTCTATACAGAAAGGTCTCAGGTTACAAACGAGATCGTTCACAACCCAAATTTGTATCAATGTGTTTTATATGATCAGGTTGCCAGTTCTATACAGAAATGTCTCAGGTTACAAACGAGATCATTCACAACCCAATTTTGTATCAATGTGTTTTATATGATCAGGTTGTCAGCCCTAGACAGTAAGGTCTCGGGTTATGAAAGAGATCGTTCATAACCCAATTTTGTATCAATGTGTTTTACATGATCAGGTTGTCAGCCCTATACAGTAAGGTCTCGGGTTACGAAAGAGATCGTTCATAACCAAATTTTGTATCAATGTGTTTTATACGATCAGGTTGTCAGCCCTATACAGTAAAGTCTCGGGTTACGAACGAGATCGTTCACAACCCAATTTTGTATCAACGTGTTTTATATGATCAGGTTGTCAGCCCTATACAGTAAGGTCTCGGGCTACAAATGAGATCATTCACTGTCATATACTATACAGTAAGGTTTCGGGTTAAAAACAAGATCGTTCACAACCCAATTTTGTATCAATGTGTTTTACATGATCAGGTTGTCAGCCCTATACAGTAAGGTTTCGGGTTAAAAACGAGATCGTTCACAACCCAATTTTGTATCAATGTGTTTTACATGATCAGGTTGCCAGCCATATACAGTAAGGTCTTGGGTTCACAACCCAATTTTGTATCAATGTGTTTTACATGATCAGGTTATCAGCCCTATACAGTAAGGTCTCTGGTTCACAACCCAATTTTGTATCAATGTGTTTTACATGATCAGGTTGTCAGCCCTATACAGTAAGGTCTCGGGTTCACAACCCATTTTGTATCAAGGTGTTTTACATGATCAGGTTGTCAGCCCTATACAGTAAGGTATCGGTTTACGAATGAGATCATTCACAACCCAATTTTGTATCAACGTGTTTTATATGATCAGGTTGTCAGCCCCATACAGTAAGGTCTCGGGTTACAAACAAGATCGTTCACAACCCAATTTTGTATCAATGTGTTTTACATGATCAGGTTGTCAGCCCTATACAGTAAGGTCTCGGGTTACGAACGAGATCGTTCACAACCTGATTTTGTATCAAGGTGTTTTACATGATCAGGTTGCCAGCCATATACAGTAAGGTCTCGGGTTCACAACCCAATTTTGTATCAATGTGTTTTACATGATACGGTTGTCAGCCATATACAGTAAGGTCTCGGGTTCACAACCCAATTTTGTATCAATGTGGGTCATGACTCCCAAGTGTCAGCCTCCTTATGTTGAGAATTGAACCCACTCAACATTGGTTGCAGCTTTCAACTTCACTCCTATTTTCTGCCAGCTGGAGGCAATTTGTGAAAGTAGCCCCTATGTTGACAACAAATTACTGTCCCGAGTTCCATAACCCGCTGCGGTTGTTCCACAGCCAGCCCGATGCCCTTTTCGCAGTTTCAGTCTCTTAAGTACCCTTGTTCTTAACTGTCCTTTAAACCCAACAGTTTCAGTAGATCATACACTGAGGCAGCCATGAGACCTCTTGCACCTACCTCAACAGCCATGACTCTATCGTGTCTAAAGTCCATTGGCCAGATCATTATACTTGGCCACTTTGAATAAGTGTTGCTCATCCAATCTGGATTCAAATGGCATGGTCAGCGCAATCATTATTATTTGGGCGATGATGAGGAATGCAGCACTATATCTGGCCGTCTTCAAGATCTTCTCATACTCTCTGGATATGCCCCTAGCCCAGGTCGGTCTACTGTCATCTCCAAGTCATTTGCACAGTCAAGAATAGGTGGTAAACAGCTACTTGGTTTGGGATGTGCTGACTTTCCAGCTCTCAGAAAGTATGTATTTGAGGTACTCAGTCTGACCTTGCTGTTCTCCTTCGCCTTTGCCAGGTCTATTGTAGCAGCCAGCTCATTCAGTACTCTGTTGTGGCACCATGTATCGATACACTTGCCCTAATGACACCTTGCAAGCTGAGAGCACATGTTCAAGTGTCTGCCTCTCATGGCACAGGGGGCACTGAGCTAAGAGTAAAACATATAAAGTGTGTGACACATTTTATCATTATCATCATCAGCTGCCATCTCCACATCGAAGGTCAACTAGGTTTTCTAGAACCGTTGTATTTGCTTTCTTCTCTTTCCATGAGACGCACCCCATTCATCTATATATCCGCATTTTAAAGGCCTAAATTCATCTTCCAATTGATTGTTCACTGTCCATGTTTCTACGCCATACAATTATGAAAATTATATATAACATTTGATGATTCTCAGTATGAATTTCTGAGTCAATTGTTAAGATGTATTTGTCTCATGCTGCTGAATGTAGCTTTGGCCATTCCTATTCTCTTCTTGATTTATGTTTCGCATCTGCCATCTTCTGTTATTATATGACCAAGATATGAGAAACTCTTGACTTGTTCCAGGATTTTCCCATTTATTCTTATCTTTAATGTGGGTGTATTGTCGGTTTTGCTAATTATCATAGTTTTCATTTTCTCAATGCTAATGTCCAATCTATGCTCATGACTTATGTTGTTTACTTGCTTCACTAGTTCTTGTAATTCCTGTTAACTTTCAGCGAACAAAACTTTATTGGCTGCATATCTAAGGTTCAAGCTACATTAAGTATGACATATGTACAAGCACAGAAGTAGGTGTAACACATGTACAAACATATGTGAGTAACACATTATGTACAAAGACAAAAGTAGGAATAACAAGTCAAGTCAGCAGGTATGACACAAAGAAATAAAATAAGTGTAACTCACATCACTCAATTCTGGAAACTGGCTTGAGTGACAGAATGGGCATTGCCATAATCCAGTCTCATCATCTCTCACTGGATTCGCCTGGTCCAGCTGTTCTCCCTGTGGTCGCTTGTGAGCTATGCCAGCGACCTGTACTTGGACAAGCTTTCCTGTGTACACAGACAGCAAGGATGTGGAAATACGGATAAGCTGGTCTATACTACAGGTAACAAAGACATGGCCACATGGAAAAACTTTTTCTGTAAACAAAGGCAACACAGAAGTGGAGCCATGGACAAGCCTTTCTGTAAACACAGGCAGCAAAAATGTGGAAATATGGACAATCTGTTCTGTAACTACAGGTAACAAAGACATGCTCATGTGGACAAGCTTTCTGTCAAGTTTTTTTTTTCTTTCAAATAAATGCAGCAAAAGTTTGATATCTGGAAAAAAGCTTTTCTATAAACACAAGTAGTAAAGACCTGGAAATTTTTTTGTAACATAAGACAGCAAAATGTGGAAATCTGGCTGGACAAGCTACTCTGTAAACAACAGGCAATCCAGACAAGGAAATCTGGACAAGCTTTTCAGTAAATACTGGCAATACAGACAAGAAAATTTGGACAAGCTTCTCTGTAAACACTGGCAATACAGACAATGAAATCTGGACAAGCTTCTCTGTAAAAACTGGCAATACATTCAAGGGAATCTGGACAAGCTTTTCAGTAAACACTGGCAATACAGACAAGAAAATTTGGACAAGCTTCTCTGTAAACACTGGCAATACATTCAAGGGAATCTGGACAAGCTTTTCAGTAAACACTGGCAATACAGACAAGAAAATTTGGACAAGCTTCTCTGTAAACACTGGCAATACAGACAAGAAAATTTGGACAAGCTTCTCTGTAAACACAAGTAATACAGACAAGGGAATCTCGACAGGCTTCACTGTAAACACTGGTAATACAGACAAGGAAATCTGGACAAGCTTCTCTGTAAACACAGACAAGGAAATCTGGACAAGCTTCTCTGTAAATACTGGCAATACAGACAAGGAAATCTGGACAAGCTTCTCCGTAAACACTGGCAATACAGACAAGGAAATCTGGACAAGCTTCTCCGTAAACACTGGCAATACAGACAAGGAAATCTGGACAAGCTTCTCTGTAAACACTGGTAATACAGACAAGGAAATCTGGACAAGCTTCTCTGTAAACAAAGACAAGGAAATCTGGACAAGCTTCTCTGTAAACACAGACAAGGAAATGTGGACAAGCTTTTCTGTAAATACTGGCAATACAGACAAGGAAATCTGGACAAGCTTCTTTGTAAACACTGGCAATACAGACAAGGAAATCTGGACAAGCTTCTCCGTAAACACTGGCAATACAGACAAGGAAATCTGGACAAGCTTCTCTGTAAACACTGGTAATACAGACAAGGAAATCTGGACAAGCTTCTCTGTAAACACAGACAAGGAAATCTGGACAAGCTTCTCCGTAAACACTGGCAATACAGACAAGGAAATCTGGACAAGCTTCTCTGTAAACACAGACAAGGAAATCTGGACAAGCTTCTCTGTAAACACAGACAAGGAAATCTGGACAAGCTTCTCTGTAAACACAGACAAGGGAATCTGGACAAGCTTCTAAGTAAACACAGACAAGGGAATCTGGACAAGCTTCTAAGTAAACACAGATAAGGAAATCTGGACAAGCTTCTCCGTAAACACTGGCAATACAGACAAGGAAATCTGGACAAGCTTCTCTGTAAACACAGACAAGGAAATCTGGACAAGCTTCTCTGTAAACACCGACAAGGGAATCTGGACAAGCTTCTCAGTAAACACAGACAAGGAAATCTGGACAAGCTTCTCCGTAAACACTGGCAATACAGACAAGGAAATCTGGACAAGCTTCTCTGTAAACACAGACAAGGAAATCTGGACAAGCTTCTCTGTAAACACAGACAAGGAAATCTGGACAAGCTTCTCTGTAAACACAGACAAGGAAATCTGGACAAGCTTCTCTGTAAACACAGACAAGGAAATCTGGAAAAGCTTCTCAGTAAACACTGGCACAGACAAGGAAATCTGGACTAGCTTCTCTGTAAACACTGGCACAGACAAGGAAATCTGGACTAGCTTCTCTGTAAACACTGGCACAGACAAGGAAATCTGGACAAGCTTCTCTGTAAACACTGGCACAGACAAGGAAATCTGGACAAGCTTCTCAGTAAACACTGGCACAGACAAGGAAATCTGGACAAGCTTCTCTGTAAACACTGGCAATACAGACAAGGAAATCTGGACAAGCTTCTCTGTAAACACTGGCAATACAGACAAGGAAATCTGAACAAGCTTCTCTGTAAACATTGGCAATACATACAAGGATATCTGAACAAGCTTCTCTGTAAACACTGGCAATACAGACAAGGAAATCTGAACAAGCTTCTCTGTAAACACTGGCAATACATACAAGGATATCTGAACAAGCTTCTCTGTAAACACTGGCAATACAGACAAGGAAATCTGAACAAGCTTCTCTGTAAACACTGGTAATACAGACAAAGAAATCTGGACAAGCTTCTCTGTAAACACTGGCAATACAGACAAGGAAATCTGGACAAGCTTCTCTGTAAACACTGGCAATACAGATAAGGAAATCTGGACAAGCTTCTCTGTAAACACTGGCAATACAGACAAGGAAATCTGGACAAGCTTCTCCGTAAACACTGGCAATACAGACAAGGAAATCTGGACAAGCTTCTCTGTAAACACTGGCAATACAGATAAGGAAATCTGGACAAGCTTCTCTGTAAACAGTGGTAATACAGACAAGGAAATCTGGACAAGCTTCTCTGTAAACACTGGCAATACAGACAAGGAAATCTGGACAAGCTTCTCTGTAAACACTGGCAATACAGACAAGGAAATCTGGACAAGCTTCTCTGTAAACACTGGCAATACAGACAAGGAAATCTGGACAAGCTTCTCTGTAAACACTGGCAATACAGACAAGGAAATCTGGACAAGCTTCTCTGTAAACATTGGCAATACAGACAAGGAAATCTGGACAAGCTTCTCTGTAAACACAGACAAGGGAATCCGGACAATCTTCTCTGTAAACACAGACAAGGAAATCTGGACAAGCTTCTCTATGAACACAGACAAGTAAATCTGGACAAGCTTTTCTGTAAACACAGACAAGGGAAATCTGAACAACCTTCTACGTAAACAAAGCCAGAAACATGTGGAAACTGGAAACGCTTTTCTTTAATAACAGACAGCAACAATGTGGAAATCTTGACAAAGCTATTCTACAAACATAAGCAATAAAGACGTGGAAATATGGACAAGCTGTTTTGTAAACACAGGCAGCAGTGATGTGGAAAGGCAGATAACCTTTATTGTAAACATGTCAATGACATAGAAAACTGCAAAAACGTCTCTGTAAACACAGATGTGGACATCCGGATAAGCTTTTCTCGAAACACATGCAGCAATGATGTGGACATCTGGATACGTTTTTTGTAAAATAAGCAACAAAGATGCTGAAACAAACATGCTTTAATTTACATATTTGCCTTTTTGCTCCCTATGGAGCAAGGAGCTGGTCTCCTTGCAGGACGCCTGCAATAAGCATTAGCATGCTCTTGCAGCGGTGGCTTCCGTAGCAATTAGTTTGACATGAAGTTGCAAGCCTCATGCGCTACTTCACATTAGTCACCTTGAGTCACCTGACGGAGCAGCAGTCTTATTCCTTCATCTGTACTAAAACAGACCCTGGGAACTACATGGAACAAACATATAGAGAACAAACATATAGAGAACAAAGATATAGAGAACAAACATATAGAGAACAAACATGTAGAGAACAAACATGTAGAGAACAAACATGTAGAGAACAAACATGTAGAGAACATATAGAGAACAAACATATAGAGAACAAACATATAGAGAACAAACAAGTGAGGGCAAGCATTTCTGTTCACAAAAATGAAACTGAATGAAGAAACCTGGACAAAACATTCAAGAACACAAAATTTTCTCATAGACAAAACATTCTAGACCATAGCATTTTCTCATGGACAAAACATTCAAGACCACAAAATTTTCTCATAGACAAAACATTCATGACCATAAAATTTTCTCATAGATAAAACATTCAAGACCACAACATTTTCTCATGGACATAACATTCAAGACCACAGCATTTTCTCATAGACAAAACATTCAAGACTATAAGCATTTTCTCATAGATAAAACATTCAAGACCATAGCATTTTCTCATAGACAAAACATTCAAGACCACAAAATTTTCTCATAGACAAAACATTCTAGACCACAGCATTTTCTCATAAAAGATTCAAGAAAACATTCATAGACCACCACAGCATTTTCTCATAGACCACAACATTTTCTCATAGACAAAACATCAAAGACCACAACATTTTCTCATAGACAAAACATTCAAGACCACAGCATTTTCTCATAGACAAAACATTCAAGACCAAAGCATTTTCTCATAGACAAAACATCGAAGACCACAACATTTTCTCATAGACAAAACATTCAAGACCACAGCATTTTCTCATAGACAAAACATTCAAGACCAAAGCATTTTCTCACAGACAAAACATTCAAGACCAAAGCATTTTCTCACAGACAAAACATTCAAGACCAAAGCATTTTCTCATAGACAAAACATCGAAGACCACAACATTTTCTCATAGACAAAACATTCAAGACCACAGCATTTTCTCATGGACAAAACATTGAAGACCATAACATTTTCTCATAGACAAAACATCCAAGACCATAAGCATTTTCTCATAGATAAAACATTCAAGCCCACAGCATTTTTTCGTAGATAAAACATTCAAGACCACAGCATTTTCTCACAGGTAAAACATTCAAGACCACAGCCTTTTCTCATAGACAAAACATTCAAGACTGCAACATTTTCTCATAGACAAAACATTCAAGACCACAGCATTTTCTCATAGACAAAACATTCAAGAAAACAATATTTTCTAATAGACAAAACATTCAAGAACACAATATTTTCTCATAGACAAAACATTCAAGAACATAATATTTTCTCATAGACAAAACATTCAAGAACACAATATTTTCTAATAGACAAAACATTCAAGAACATAATATTTTCTCATAGACAAAACATTCAAGAACATAATATTTTCTCATAGACAAAACATTCAAGAACATAATATTTTCTCATAGACAAAACATTCAAGAACACAATAATTTCTCCAGCGCATTATTAAAGCAACATATATCATTAACATAATAAATCTGAAGAAGGTTCAGGGGAAACTTTGTCGGCATAAAACTTACCAACATAGAAGGTCTCTGGTGTTTCCTTAGTTAACATATTGAATCTCTCCTCCAGAGATGGTGACCTGTAAGGTGTTCTCAGATCCTTGTATCTGTGATTGAGCTCTGCTCGAATGTCGTACAGCGTTATGTGCTTGTCTCCATAACCCTGCAAGATACAACATTCCGGCAAAATCAAAACAGGCCTGCACTTGACAAGCACTACACCCTTCATTCATTGCCCTTCAGCCACCCACAGAGCATAGGCCTTCAACAAACTCAAGCCAAGTCCTCCTATCACGTGCCATGAGCTTAATGTCTGTCTTGAACGACTGGGTTGAATTATTTTCCTGAGCTGACTTGTCCATATCGTTTATTGAAGTTTTTATGGCTTGAAGTGTCTAGGGCATGTGGTAACCAGTCCCATGACCAACTTTCCGTAGTCACATTTTATGACATGCATGGTAGGTCACAGTGTTACTATTCACCGTTCCCCTTTCAGGCCTTGGTAACGCACGAGCAACGTGCGGATATCACTTCAACTTACACAAGTTTATCACTCCTGTCTTATATACAAAAATTTAACAGTTATTGACAGATATCTGGTACATTTCTTATCAAAACTTTATCTAATACTTTCTATCTAGGAAGTAGACAACTGTCCAGTGAAGACCCCAGTGTCTCTGAATAGACAGAATAGGACTACTATCTGCTTCAAGCATGTCATAAAAGATGACTGAGGTTGGGCATGGCTACCTTTTAATGTGAAATAAAATGCAACAGAAACCACCGCTGATTTCATACATGATTGTAATGAAGGCTTCCTCAAAGGGGATCAATTGCACTGGTGGCTCCGTGCTCAGTAGGGAGCGAAGAAGGAAATGAATGAAACATTTTACATGACATATTTTCTTATGTACACACCTGCCTCTCCAGCTCCTCAGCAAAAGCATCCAGGTCAAGATCCTTCAGCCTCTCTGGGCTCTCCAAGATCTCCTCTAAAGCTGAGGCCGGATTAGCATCCTCTGCTGTGTCATCATACTCCAAGGCATCCACTGCCATCTTTCGTGCCCACTCGTAAGCCTCAGGATGCACACGGGAACCATCAAGCACGTCGACATAAACGTCAGATCTGCACACAGTAGCATTATTTTAAACTTTAGATTATACAAAAAAGAATGAAAGTCTGCATTTGAAGACAGATCCACAAAAGACCTCTGAACAGGGCTTCTCAAATCTGAGGCATTGCATTCATCTTCATGATATCTGCAAGACATGCAATTTCATTTTTCTTATTAAAAATAAACAAAAACAATTCCTGTACTTCCTAAAATAATCATGCATACCTAAAATATTACTGCACCACAGTTCAGAAACTCTGTTCAGAGCCTTGAAGTCAACACCTCTTACTGTATGTTCAGTTTAACAGACTGGTTGTGCATGTTCAGTTAAACAAGAAGGATGTTGAACTAACAGATCTGCAAGCTGGTTGTGCATGTTCAGTTAAACAAGAAGGATGTTGAACTAACAGATCTGCAAGCTGGTTGTGTATGTTCAGTTAAACAAGAAGTATGTTCAGTTAAACAAGAAGGATGATAAACTTACATATCTGCAAGCTGGTTGTGTATGTTCAGTTACACAAGAAGGACGTTGAACTAACAGATCTGCAAGCTTGTTGTGTATGTGTTGCGTGCATATTTTGACGCACATATTACAAAAATCGATATGGCTATTTAATATGGAAAAAATATAGACATTCATTCATTTGTGTATGAAAATGCTGTCTATGGGAAAGCTAGATAATCCATGATTGTTTTACACTTTTGATTATAGGAGTAATCGTTCTTGATATTGATTCGGCGCATGGATATGACACCCATGTCCGTACTTATTTGTTAGGGCCAGAAAATATATTAATTTGCTTATTATGTTTATGGCCTGAATTCATATGTATTACATATTATTAGTACAAGTAGAATCAGTCCTATATTGTATATTTTGGATGGGTAGGCAGGACTATATTCTTGTTATGCCGCTCTAGCGGAAGTAGGAGTTGTCTTGTCTAGTCGTGATGAGTTCCGAGGTACCGTTTACAATGGCGGTTACGCATTTTCCAGGGCTGGGACATTCTTCAGTAAAAATGATTTATGAAGTGGTTTTTCTTCTGTAGGAGATTGTGTCTCTACTAGAGTTTGTGTTAGAGACTCTCCTAATGTACGGTACCATGTATGATTCGGACTCCAGGTAATTCCAGACCCTATTTTGATGATCTCATGTCGGTTAGACCTAGCTGGAATTTTTGTGCTTTGCAACGCTAGGGTCATGTTTGTATCGACGAAGATGACGGGCTTCCATACAGTAGTTATGTCTACGTGAAGTAACTGGATTACTGTAGATCTGTATGGAGGAACTTTAAGAAATTATGCATATGTATTGCAAATTAACTTTGGCTTATATATACCCTCCTGTGAGTGAGTGAGCGACAACTCAGGAAGGCGGCCATGTTACATTCCTGTCATCATATTTTTGAATCACTGTCCAAAGAACGGGGCATGTATCTTATTATTCGGACAGTGGCAAGGAGATCTCAATTTTGATAGAAACCCCTTATCGTGGTTTCATAATATGATATAAACTGTGAACATAAAGCAACTTTAGTTACTTACTGATCCGCCTTCACTGACGCGCTTAGTCAGATAGGGGATGCGGCCATTATGTATCATGACATTGGAAGCTATTGATGTACTACCCATTGTTTATGAATGTGTCATGACATGGGATCTACTATGTATGCCTGCAAATTGATGTGTCAACATAATACCCATGATTTACTCGTTATGTCCCAGTGTGTGCGTCTAAATAAACTGTGTAAACAAAGATTCCAACAGTCTGCATTGGTGCCTTGTAGACACAAGTGAATGAGTGTTTAGATTGGTCAGAACACGAACAGTACACCATTCGCGTTAATCACACTCTACACTTCTACTCCATATATACACCATCCTGCGTCGGTTGAATTGACCAAGTTTAGGGCCTGCTTCCCCTGGAGCCTTAGAGGGAAACTACTGTTTACAGCTGCCTTTGCCTTCCCTAACTCAGGACTAGGGTGAGTTACCCATTTACAGCTGGGTAGACTGGAGCATGCCTGATCTCAACAACTCTGTACACTACAATGGACATATACAGTAGTGGCACCACAAACAACATGCTACAGTGATTGATAGTGGAGCTTTACAGAAGAAAGAGAACACACCATACACCACACTTCTTTACAGTGACATTTTACAATGAGCACTTTACAGTTACAGAGTGGACTTTACAGTATGTTCAGTTAAACAAGAAGGATGTTAAACTTACACATCTGCAAGCTGGTTGTGTATGTTCAATTAAACAAGAAAGATGTTGAACTTATAAATCTACAAGCTCGTTGTGTATATTCAGTTACACAAGGATGTTAAACTTACATATGTGCAAGCTGGTTGTGTGTGTTCAGTTAACTCTTTGACTCCAGACCAACGCTCTGAGCGTTGCAAAATTCAACGCGCCGTGCCACAGCAACGCTCACAGCGTGGTTTTTAGTTTATCACGCATAAACCTTAAAAATCGTCCGTTTAATGCAGTTCATATATTAAAACTCGTAGAATGACTTCCGCTACTATCTAAACAACTAATTTGACTGTAGTTAATCAGTACATGTGCGTGTTTTGATGTTATTATCACAATTTTTGTGAAGATTTGCGTGTTTGCGTTTTTTCGTTGTTATTGCTAGAGAAATATGTCTCGCTTTATATTTACATTTTCTAAGTCTCCTAAGCAAATAAATGTGTCAAACTACTTTGAAACATTGCTGACATTGATGATGATTGTTTGGTAGTCACAGTTTGTTGTCAAAATACGGATTCTGTGCAGAAAAGCTAGACACATTAGGTTTAGTTGATGAGTGGGCGTAGTCGTATTTTTGCCGATCAAAAAGCAACAAAACTAGACCTACTGTAACATCTAATCACTATTTCTTGGTAGAAGATGAAGCTAGGGATACAATTAAAACATTAAACAAGAGTAAAAAAGTTTTTATATGACGTTATTCTTCTTTATTTGTTTGAAAATTACGTAATGCACGATTGCATAATTTATATTATTCTTACAAAGGACCACGGAAAAACTGGTGTGAATAACACTAAATGTACTAATTGTGGCCATAAGCATGTTTTTTTTTTACTTGTATATGGATTAACTTGATGTTTGAAGACTAAAAAGAAAGTTTTATTGTCTACAACAGTAATTTGTCTTTGGTAAGATCGTATTCTACAGTCAACTTTTTAGCGTTTTTTTCAATTTTACATGCAAAATGTTTTAAGTATACCGAACATACTTGTGTTAACACTACCAAAGACATTATATATTTGAATTCTCTATCAATTTCCCTACAGTTTGGTATATAATAAGTACATGTTCAAAGGAAAATCCACAAACAAATTTAGACTGAAAGATGAACACTTCACTCTATAAAATTCTGCCCACAAAAAAAGTCTGGCACAGCGTGCAAAATAACTCTGGAATGAATGAGTTAAACAAGGAGGATGTTAAACTTGCACATCTGCAAGCTGGTTGTGTATGTTCAGTTAAAAAAGAAGGATGTTAAACTTACATATCTGCTAGCTGGCTGTGTGTTCTGTTCAACAAGAAAGATGCTGAACTTGTATGTTTCCTAGCTGATTGTGTGTGTTCAGTTAAACAAGAAGAAGCTGAAGGTACAAATCGCTTGTTGATAGTGTATGTTCAGTAACGCAAGAAAGATGTTAAGCTTACGTGTCTCCTAGCTGGTTGGTGTCTATCATGATAAAACCAGCGCAATTGATGAAGACTTTGGGTCCCATGTCACAGAGGGACACCAGCTGAGTTCTGTTCTCTAACCTGCTGTTGTTCTGCTTCAGCGTCTGGAAGACATCATTCAAGTTCATCATTTATGGAAAGTGCCACATGATAACAGAAAAAAATTATGACTACTCACATAGCCAACCAAGCTACATCCTTGGCACGCTGAAATTTATTTGAAATGCGTATATCTGTCAATAATTTATCTCCAATGAGGTGGAAATATCTGTTGATGACTACTGTTTATAACCATTTATCATCATCCGTGGCAGTCACTGTTTATGCATGTGTGCTTACACAGATGCCAAGACAACTATGCCTTTGTTACCGAACATGCTAATCGTTGTGTTCGGGGCCGATCATTATAGTGGGGTGAAGGTTATATAAGCACATTCCTTTGGCATGGTGGCGTGTGTAAGTTTCTAATTTGTTAATTGATCTGAGAGCAGGTCCTAAACTTATCCAATAGTAGTTCTTGTGAGCGGCTTGTAGAATTTGAATTTTAGTTATATCTCAAAGTGTCTCATAATTATATAAGTCGAACTCAGACATCTTGTAACAAAAAGGAACCAGTATTCTAGCTCATCAACATAGCACTGGGAGTTCTTGTATTTTATTCACATGGACGTAGTTCATCTTCCTTTATTTACTACTTGTTTGTTTAGCAAATGTTTCCCTTATTTTTCAATCAACATGTGAGTGATGGTGAAGGTGAAGCTCTGACATGTCGTGATCAGTCAATCGATTTGGTTTCATAATATCTTGTATCAATTATACAGTCAGACCGTAGCCGTCACTTAATTTTCTGGCAACTGCGTAATTTCAACCTTGATACGTTCTGTTTGCAAAGTCAGCATGGGGTATGTTCTCTTCTTCCGGCCCTAATCCATGTACCAAGTAATTTGTTCATTCTTATAACAAGAGATTTTATTTCTTTACTCTAAAAAGCTGCTCCTAGCCGAGTCTAAGCATGATTGATAGTATATACTCTAACTAGCCTGTAAAAGTCGATGTCCCATTTAAGGGGCTGGAAGTATAACTTCCATACTCATGTATTTTTACTTTATTTTCCATGAAGAATATAACTCTTAGTCGTTAGAGTAGATGGTTTGACAACGTAGATCATGCCGTAGGCCGCGAATCTTCTTGTCCAAATGATGAAAAACAGACAATCAAAACGTGTAGTTTTGTGCCCAATCTCCCCAGGGTGCTGAAACTTCTTATTCGGACGGCTGCTGGAGAACAAGTGGTCCATGGAGACAAAAACTACTGGTTCTTCGCAACAAACACGTCATTTTCTTACGTTACTACCGATGCCACACGCGTTCGATAACAACGGCGGTTGCTATTTGGACACTAACCTCCTTTTCCGGCAAGGTGTATTGAGGCTACTACACAAATTTGCCGATGACGTCAGTATATTTATATGCTAGGACGCATCATCATGACCATAATCATCATCATCACAACCATCAACATCATCTTCACCATCACCACCATCATCAACATCATCACCACCACCATCATCATCATTTTACTTTGCACTCCTTACAGAGCATGTAACCACCACTACAGCTAGTCCCCTTGCAGGAAGCCAGCACCGAGCATTCACATTCACTTCTTGTGGTGGTTTCTGTAGCAATATGCTTTACAAGAAGAGGCAGCCAGCCTCAAGCACTACCTCATATTAGTCGCACTGTATAACATGCTTGAGGGCACTGTATGACATGCTTGAGGGCACTGTATGACATGCTTGAGGGCACTGTATGACATGCTTGAGGGCACTGTATGACATGCTTGAGGGCACTGTATGACATGCTGGAGGGCACTGTATGACATGCTTGAGGGTGCAGTGGTCTTATTCTTTTCATATCTCTTCGGAGACCCCCCAGGGAACCACATCAGGCACTGTTTATAATGAACTAGCTTTAAGTACCCGGCTTTGCCTGGGTGCTCTAGTACCCGGCTTTGCCCGGGTGCTCTAGTAATGGTTTACGGAAACTTTGGAGCATTATGATTTCTGAAAATGTAAAACTCTCAACTACAATATTTTAATTAATTAATTCTGTTTGTTCCTCTAATCACCATGGTTACAATTCATATAATTGTAATATTGAATACTCCTCATGGACGATGTCATCAAGGCATGTAAGGAGAGAACAAGAAAGTATTCAGTGGGGTACTGGAAGATGAGACAGGTCTGTATTTCAGAGCTAGCATTTGCTGATGATGTTGTCCTGATTGCTAAATCAGAGACACATCTCCAATCCAACCTGCAAGTCTGGAAGGAAGAGCTGGAGAAGAGAGGGATGGTCATAAGCAGCTCTAAAACAAAATCCATGGTGATATCACGAGAAGAAAGAAAACATCAGATTAAGTTGGGAGAACAGGTCCTGGAGCAGGTCGACCACTTTAAATATCTCTGAGCTATTATAGACCGAAAGGGGGGCATCAAAGAAGAGTTGGCCACTCGAAAAGCAGCGGCTGGGAGACTTTATCAGGCCATAAATCGAGGATTCCTCAGCAAGAAAGAGGTTGGTAAGAAAACGAAGATGGCTGTATACCGCCCCACCTATGTCCCAGTCTTGACATATGGATGTGAGTCATGGGCAATGACTACAACCCACAAAAGCCAGATCCAAACCTCAGAAATGAGGTATCTGAGGAAGGTGGTTGAAGTAACAAGAAGAGACATGGTCCGCAAACAGACGATATGTCAAGGCCTAAAATCCCACCCGCTGCAGACCCAAATAGAACAGTCCCAACTAAGATGGTTTGGCCATGTCTGCAGAATGGGAGAAGATCGGCTACCACGACAAGCATGGGAAACAAAGAGCCAGGGATCCAGACCTCCAGGACGACCCAGAGTCCGCTGGGAGGACAACATAAGACAATCTTTGAAGGACCGAGGACTAGAATGGAACCAGGCCAGGAAGAAGACAGCCGATAGGATAGTCTGGCGCTCTCTCTTCCAAATCTCTACACCTCACGGTAGAAAGGGAACGACTAAGTAAGTAATATTGAATAATAAAATCACACTGTTTCATATTAGCTTATTGCTATTTCATCATCATCATTGGGGGCAGAGTGACTAAGAGGTATGGCATCCACCTCAAATTCTAAAGGTACTGGGTTTGATTCCGAATAGAGGGAATATAATTTATGAAATTTTTTTTTCAGTACCAGTGGTCCTAATGATGTCTTATTCCCCCCTGGTCTCCTGGGTAGTGAGATCGAATGCCTAGCCTTCTCGGATAAGGTCGAAAAATTTAAAGCTGCCCACTTTAAACATCCCATGGAAGTTGGAAATCGTAAAGAGCAGACAATAAGGCCTCTGCCCTGGCAAAGTTTAAAAATTAGAAACCTACCCACCACAAAAATATTTACAGAATGTGTGATTCCTATATACACACATTGGGATTCTCGCTGGAGCTACGGAGTTCGTGCACTGTGCTGAGATCCTCCTTGTGTGATCTAAGGGAGGAGATTGGAGCACTGATGGAGTTGTCCGTGTGCAATGAAGATAGTCCTTAAAACCAAACCATCATCATTATTATTTTCCTATTTCACTTCTGTAGCATGGAGCCACCACCACATCTTGCCCCCCTTGCAAGGAAGCATGTACCAAACAGTCACAAGCTCTTGCTGCAGTGATTCATCTATCATGACACTTAGCTCCTTTTCTATCACGTAAGTTTGAGAACATCTTGCCTTAATAATTTGGGAGGCTTTCCTGGGCCCAAGCCCACACACAAACTGCAACAAAGGGGCCGTGTATGGGAAAGCCAGGACCTGGTTGATGTCGACTCCAACTTCATTAACCCGGTTTACAAACTCCAGATACAAGGCTTCCTGTAAATCTTCTTTAGGCACAACATCCTGAGAAAAAAATACACAGAGAAAACTGCTTCAGGACAGAATATCTAGAGAAATAAAATAACATAGAAAACTGTTTACACTTATAATACTGAAATTGTCCTGGAAGGAAAGATTTATCGTAAAGAATCAGTCCTAAAGGTCTTTTATATTTGGAGATGCATCCTAACATAACCAACTAGGTTGAACGAGACACACCTCTCCAAAACGAAGCAAAACTTTTTTTTTTTAAACAAAAAAATTTATCATAAAACTTTGGTGTGGTTCAGGAGGGCTATTGAGACGAAGAACTAATAAGTTAACTGCTCCCATCAGGCAATAAAGGTGAGATCACGCACGGTGCTGGCAACCTCACAGTGTAAAATAAACAAGCTACAGAAGCCTCCACAGCAAGAGCACATCAGCGCTTTGGTGCAGACTTCCTGTATGGCGTCTGCTAGTGGTAGCCCATCAATTAGCAGTCTTCTTCTTCTTCTTGCGATCGCATCTTTGATGATTACACCGTCAGACGAGTTCTCATGATGAATTCGACTGTTGTTTGAAGTTCCTCTTTAACTCCATATAGCTTTGAGTTTAGTGTTGTTGAGTCATTGGGCCCAGTATATCTTTCTTAACTGGTCATACAGAGGACAGTCCTGTAGAACATGCTCAGCAGTTTGTTCGTTTAATCCACATGTGCACAGTGGTGAAGCAGACAATCGTAACTTGTGCATGTGTTTATTCAGTTTGTTATGCCCTGTCCTGAGTCGAAAAATAGTTATCTTTCCCTGCCGGTCGAGAGTGTGATAGTCGTCTTTGGGTTGGTTCTGTTCTCTTCTTATAGTCTGGATAGCTCTCTTTTTCTCAAAGTATGTGACTTCATTATCTTCTTGTTCACATTCTCCTCCCTTTTTTGCAAGTTTATCTGCCTTTTCATTTCCGGGTACACCACAATGAGATGGTACCCACTGAAGTATGGTTCTCTTTTTGGCAGCTACCTTGTTTAGTTCATTTCTCAGATGCGGGAGTTTACCACCCTTGAGAGCTTGCAGGACAGACAGTGCATCTGTGAGGATGACTACCTGGTGGCAGTCAGAGTTGGTGTTACAAATCATATTTGCAGCTTGCTCTAGAGCTTGAACCTCAGCTGTATAGTTGGAACAGAATTTACCAGTGGGAATGTGCCTAGTCTCATAGTGGTTGTCAGGATATGAGATAAAGAAACCGGCACCTCCATTCCTAACAGCATTAGTTGCTGATCCATCTGTATAGGCATGTATCCATGATTGATCGGGATAGCTTTCTTGGATCATACTCAATGTAGCAGTTCGTTTTTGCAGATCATTATACTCACATCCACTTGTGAGACCACTGACCGACGTATTAATTTGGAGGGCACTGCTAGCCTGCTCCCATGGTACAGGGTATAGGGTGGGCTTCAGTGGTGTTGTCTTCATAGATAGGTCTTCTTGATGCTGTCTTATAAGTCTTTTTCCCCGATGCACAAAGCTGCTACGCTTTAGACGTCCCAATGCCAGATCATCTAGTCTTGCCTTCATTGGGTGCGTTGGCATACTGTTGTACTTTTCCATCTGGGTCATGGTCTTTGTGTCTCTTCTATGGGACAATGTCTGTAATCCAGCAACCTTCTGCATCTCTGTTATTGGTGTAGTTTTCATGGCTCCTGTAATGAGCCTGAGAGCTTGATTTTGCACCTTGTCCAAGGACTGCAGATGTGAGTTAGCAGCTGATGACCATGCTGCTGAGCTAAACTCTAAGTGTGGTCTTATTACTCCACTATAAATCTTCTTTAGATTTCGTTCATTTGCTCCCCAGTTGGTACCTGCCAATTTTCTGAGTATGCCTAGTCGTCTTCGGGCCTTTCCTTCTGCATTTTCAATATGCTTATTCCATGTAAGCCTTTGGTCAAATGTCACCCCAAGATAGGTGGGGTAGCTTTCTTCCTTGATAACGGTTGTCCCTAGGTGTATGTTAGCTGATTTGTCCTTGGGGGCGAGGGAGAACAGTGTTGTGGAGGTTTTGCTGTGTTTATTGTGATAAGCCATTTCTCTGCCCATGACACTAGCATGTCTGCTGCCCGCTGCATTCTATAATTTGCTGTGGTGACATTTTCATCAGCGCACCAGAGTACTAGGTCATCTGCATATAAGGCAGCTTTCACTCCTGCAGGGAGATCTTTCACCAGGTCATTGATGTAAACAAGGAAGAGTGTAGGGGAAATTACTCCTCCTTGAGGTACCCCCTGATGGAGCAACACTTTTCTGCTCTGCAGACCGTCAAGAGTGACTCTAGTTCTCCTGTTATGCAAGTATGACTGGATCCATTTCATCATGTTGCCTTGGATTCCACCTCTCCCAAGTTTTGCAATGAGGCCATCTTTCCACACCCTGTCAAAGGCCTGCTTGAAGTCGACCCAGATCGTTAGGACCTTTTTCTTCTCCTGAAAGGCATCTTCTATTGCTTGAGACAAGTAAGTAACTTGGTCTTCTATAATGTAGCATTCTCTAAATCCAGCTTGTTCCGGCACCAGGATCTGCTCAGACTCTAAATACCATTTCAATCTGTGGTTGACTATTCGCTCCATAGTCTTCCCAACACAGCTTGTGAGACTGATTGGCCGGTAACTTGCAGCCTCGGTCTTACATTTCCCTTTCTTTAGTATGGGTATTGTGATGGCTTCTCTCCATACTTGGGGTACCGTTCCTTTCAACCAGCTGTGGTTGAATATCTCAAGCAGTTTTGTCTTTGCTGCTGAGCTCAGATTTACTAGCATTTCGTTGCTGATTTTGTCTGGGCCGGGTGACTTTGAAACTTAAGCTTGGAAATAGCCTTCTGTAGTTCTCCTAGTGTGATGGGTTCCCTCATTGGGGCAGGAGTATCTGTCTGTCCCATGGTTGCCAGTATTTCTTTTCTTATCTCTCTCTGATGGTCTATGTTAATGGGTAAGTTGCTTTCTGCACTGTATCTTCTAGCAAACAAGTCTGCAGCTTGTTTTCCTCTGAAAAGTTTGCCACCTTCATCCAATGTGATAGTCTGCCTTGGTGAGGAACGCTCTTCATTTAGAGATATGACTAATCTCCAAAGTTTCCTGCCGTCTTTCTCAAGGTTCAGCGATGCCGTTTTAGTTCTCCAGCTTTTCCGTTTTTCTTCTAGCTTTGTTCTCTGAAACTCTGCTACAGCCTTTTTCCATTTGTTGTGAGTTTCAAGTGAAGGCTGAGACTCTGCGTTCTTTCTAGCCTTGTCCATAGCTTCCTGACGTTCTTGGAGTGTGCTGGACCAGTATGGTATGTAGTTACGCCGGCATCCTTTGGGAATGGTTTCTTTTGCAGCTTGTAGTATGCATCTGTTGAAGTCTTTTACCACTTCATTAATGTCTCTGTTCTGTACCTTGAGGGTAGACAGCAGCGTGTTCACCTGATGCCTGAATAAACCCCATTGGCTTTTTTGTAGTTCCATCTTGTAATGGCTGGGCCTGTACTGAGAGTTGCACTCTGGACAGTAAGAAAGATTGGGCGATGGTCGCTTCCCCCTAGTTGGTCTCCTACTTCTCTACTAATAGATCCAGCTATATCTGGTGTGGAGAAGGCAAGATCTGGTGTTGAAGTTGTGTGCCATCCTCTGGAGTAGAAGGTAGGAGTATCTGTGGCATTATTGACTAGGATTAGGGAGTGATCATCTTGCCAAGTTTCAACCTCTTCACCTCTGTGATCCAGATGGTTATAGCCCCAGCTCTGGGAGTGGCTATTAAAGTCTCCAACTGCTATAAAGTTGGTGGCTGGTACCTGTATAGAGCTGAGACTCAGAGGTTTGTTGTTCGGACAGTAATAGTTCAGGAGTTCTATTTCCATCTTGTCTACCTTTATCTGCAGCAGCTGATATTCTGCTCCATCCATGAAGGTTTTCCTTTCGTGTGCAGGAATGTTAATCCTTACAAGAGTAAGTACTCCTCCTTTTCGTCTATCTTTTCTGTCGGATCTGAAGCATTGATATCCCCTTATTTTAAAGGTTTGATCTGCTTTCAAGTGAGTCTCTTGGATACAGCAAACACTGACTTGCTTCTCATACAAGATGTTTTCCAGCTCTGTCTTTTTGCTGTATCCAGCCTGCTTGCTGTTCACTCCCTCTGCATTCCAGTGCATTATGACAAGTGGCACTCTGGGTTTCTCTTTTTCTGTTTTGTTTTGGTCAGTAGTTCTCCTCCGCCGTCTGCTGACTCCACAAGACGGTCTAGAGGGTCCTCCAGTAGCTGAGGGTGGGCTCTGTCGAGGCTCAGAGCCCGGCACTGCACCTGCCTGGTGGAGCTCCACAGGGCGAGCACCAGAACGAGATTTATTTGACGGTGTACTCTCCATAGAAAAAAAAAAAAGCGAGTTGCATGATACTGTGGTTTCCGGTGCGCCTTCTGGCCCAGTATCTACGACTTTAGCACCTGCTCAACGGGAGAGTGGGCTCATCCCTAATCTGTTTATGTTCCCAGTAGTAGACTATTCGCAAGCAGCCTGGGGGTGTCACTGCTCTGCGCGGACCTTGTTTACCGAGGCGGCGTCCGAGCTCGTATGGTGAAAATATGGTTGCGTTATCTTCAAAATAGCCCTGTCTTTCCCGTGGCTTTTCTGCCATCCTGCAACTTTGAGTTAGGGAGTTCTGAGCTCCAGTCTCTTTCCCAGGCGTTTTATCCTGGCCTGGCACGCATACAGAGGACCCCACTTCTGGTTCTAAGTTAGCAGTTGGGGATAGGTGGGGTAGCACACTGTGCATTCCCGTCATCCAGGGGGCTCTCCAACTATGCAGAGCTTGCACAATGCTGTGCTCTGGTTCTGGGCTCTCCCAAGGAATCCTCACGTCCTGCACAGAGCCACTTCCAGATACCCACCACCTGCCAACCCTCCATTGTGGAAATCTCCTGCATGCGGCCATCCAGTCAAGAGCCAGTATTAAGTCTGGTGCCCAAGTGATCCCCCCAAGCTCAGTGTGCAATGCTGGGTTCTCATCATGCTGCAACACAGGGGGGATTGTGATGCTCAGCCATCTCTCTCAATTCTGCACCGATAAGTGACATCGGGGACTTAACTGTGCCTCAGTGCTGGGAGGCCCCGTTTCCGGGTACACCACACACAGCCAATTGAGGCAACGGTCGCCGTGGGCGTGATAGACGACAAACAGTGAAGAATGAGGCAAGAAAGCATTTAACCCATGAAGTGGGGGTGGATTGGTGCAGACCAGAGCATGTACCACTCGCCGGTGGGTTCTGCATCTACACCTATAGGGTTCCACCCACTCCTCAGCCCATTTAGTCTGGCCCCTCACCCAGGACCTGTCCGGCTTGGGTGACCCTGCCAGGAGTAAAACTCCCGCCGGCATAGCTCCCGGGATCATTGGGGCGCTCAAGCTCTCCAACCACGGCAAGGTAGGCTTACATGTGGAGAGAATTAGCAGTGAAAAAGGGACAGAAGGAAGGAAAGAAAATTATGACAGCTGAGAAAACCCACTGATGCAGATCTGACATTCCGTCTGTTATGACAAGGTGAAGGTAAGTCCACAGCAGATACTGCCATAGGGGAGTGAAGTGTCAGAGACTTCACCATATAATAGGTCCAGCTTTTTTTTCTGAAGTGAGTGACCAGTTTCCTTCAGGTACCCATTTTACTTCTGGGAAGACTGGACACAGAAATTGATAGCCACATTGGAAAAGCTGTAGCCATCTTTGCCCACCCCACAATGCGTGTTTGGGGAAACTCTAAACTCACAATGAAGACCAAGCTGCGGTATATAATGCCTGCGTCATTAGCATGCTTCTATATGACAGCGAGACATGGACAACCTATGCTAAGCAGAAAAGAAGGCTCAATACCTTCCATCTACGGTGTCTATGCCACATCCTTGGTATTTCATGTAAGGACAAAGTGACAAGTGTCGAGGTGCTGTTACATGCTGGCCTTCAAAGCATGTATACACTGCTTAGACAGCGCAGACTGGGCTGGCTTGGCCATGTCCGTCGCATGGAAGATGGTCGCATCCTCAAAATTTTGTTGTTGTCTAGTGTCTCGCCTTCTTTCTTTACTTCCTTCTTAAGAGTGCCTATGTCTATACATTTTCATTATTTATTTACAGCTCACAGGGTTAATGCTCCCTCTTTCATTTCTGAATTTGCACATTCATTTCTCAGACCAACCAAAATTATTCTCTATCACTTCTATTCTTCTACAAATCTATCAAACAAGAGTACCATGGACTTTTGACTAGTGTATTATTCAACCAATACTTGAGAACTGAAAAGTTTGCAGAAGCAATAGTTTTTTTTACAAAGGTCTACATGGTAAGAAGAAGGAACATGGTCTGCAACCAGACGATATGGCAAGACCTCAAATCGCAGCCCTTGCGGACTCAAGTTGAAGTCTCAACTACGATGGTTTAGCCATGCATGCAGAATGGAAGAAGATCGGATACCACGACATATATGGAAAACCAAGAGCCAGGAATCCAGACCTCCAGGATGACCCAGAATTCACTGAGAGGACAACATTAGACAATCCCTGAAGGACCAAGGCCTAGACTGGAATCAGGCCAGGAGGAAGACAGCTGATAAGACAGTACGGCGTTCCCTCTGGCAAACCTGTACACCCCAAGGTAAACGAGGAACGACTAAGTAAAGTAAGGTCTACATGGTTCAGGCCTGGTATTCTAAAGCTGTGTTGTGAAAGTAACTACCTCCAGTAATGCACTTTTTTTCAGACTGCTTAGTTGGTCATTTGTCATAATGCTTTTAACGGGGAGGTGATGGCATACATTAAATGGACCTGGATCAAATCTTCAGGTGCCTTGTACTTGTCTTACTTTTCCACTGTCTACTGCGCTCTTACTTTCTCCCTTATCAGTGCCCATCCTTTAACCAATATCGTTATTTTTATGACAAAAAAGTTGTGGCAATTCTGTATTTTCAACATCAACACCCTTCAGCTCCTTGTGCAGCACAGACCTTCCACTAGTTCATGACAGACCTTCCACCAGTTCATGACAGACCTTCCACCAGTTCATGACAGACCTTCCACCAGTTCATGACAGACCTTCCACCAGTTCATGACAGACCTTCCACCAGTTCATGACAGACCTTCCGCCAGTTCAGGACAGACCTTTCACCAGTTCATGACAGACCTTTCACCAGTTCATGACAGACCTTCCACCAGTTCATGACAGACCTTCCACCAGTTCATGACAGACCTTCCACCAGTTCATGACAGACCTTCCACCAGTTCATGACAGACCTTCCACCAGTTCATGACAGACCTTCCACCAGTTCATGACAGACCTTCCACCAGTTCACGACAGACCTTCCACCAGTTCACGGCAGACCTTCCACCAGTTCACGGCAGACCTTCCACCAGTTCACGGCAGACCTTCCACCAGTTCATGGCAGACCTTCCACCAGTTCATGGCAGACCTTCCACCAGTTCATGGCAGACCTTCCACCAGTTCATGGCAGACCTTCCACCAGTTCATGGCAGACCTTCTACCAGTTCATGGCAGACCTTCCACCAGTTCATGGCAGACCTTCCACCAGTTCATGACAGACCTTCCACCAGTTCATGACAGACCTTCCACCAGTTCATGACAGACCTTCCACCAGTTCATGGCAGACCTTCCACCAGTTCATGGCAGACCTTCCACCAGTTCATGGCAGACCTTCCACCAGTTCATGGCAGACCTTCCACCAGTTCATGGCAGACCTTCCACCAGTTCATGGCAGACCTTCCACCAGTTCATGGCAGACCTTCCACCAGTTCATGGCAGACCTTCCACCAGTTCATGGCAGACCTTCCACCAGTTCATGACAGACCTTCCACCAGTTCATGACAGACCTTCCACTAGTTCATGACAGACCTTCCACTAGTTCACGACAGACCTTCCACTAGTTCATGACAGACCTTCCACTAGTTCACGCCAGACCTTCCACTAGTTCACGCCAGACCTTCCACTAGTTCACGCCAGACCTTCCACTAGTTCATGACAGACCTTCCACTAGTTCACGACAGACCTTCCACTAGTTCACGACAGACCTTCCACTAGTTCACGACAGACCTTCCACTAGTTCACGACAGACCTTCTACTAGTTCATGACAGACCTTCTACTAGTTCATGACAGACCTTCCACTAGTTCATGACAGACCTTCCACTAGTTCATGACAGACCTTCCCCTAGTTCATGACAGACCTTCCACTAGTTCATGACAGACCTTTCACTATTTCATGACAGACTTTCCTGTTCTGTGCCATCCATTCAAAATTTTTTTTTCCCCATCTTCTTTATCTTTTTTTTTTTTAGGTCTATCTCTAATTATCTCCTGTGGGGTCTCCCTCTATTTACTTTTAACTCAGGGATTCCAGAATATGTACTGCCTTGTAACACTATCATGTGGCTTCCTCAATGCATGGTCTACCCAATGCTAATGTCTCTTCCTCACCTCTCGTTTCACTAACTTGGAGATCGCATTTCATTACTTCTATTTAAAATTGTTCCAAGTCCTTCTTCTTCTTCTTCTTGCGATCGCATCTTTGATGATTACACCGTCAGACGAGTTCTCATGATGAATTCGACTGTTGTTTGAAGTTCCTCTTTAACTCCATATAGCTTTGAGTTTAGTGTTGAGTCATTGGGCCAGTATATCTTTCTTAACTGGTCATACAGAGGTTCCAAGTCCATTTAAAGAGAAATATGAAAGTGGAAATTCTAGATCCAGAGCAACGGCTCCACCGGCCCAGCCTCAGAGATGGCTCTGATTAAAACACACAAAAAAATAAATAAAACAAAAAACAACAAACACACATACAGAAATGCATTTACACTTACATAAAGAATTTTGGGAAATGAACATTTACTAAAGCACCTCTATCTAATGCTTTACGCAGCAGCTGGTTATCTCTTAGAGAAGATAGTCAAATTATTCACAGGAAAAGTCATAGGTTGTAAGACGCTGGCAATTGATAGGACACACACTGTGGAATTTGGCTGAATACCATCCCCAACCAAGAACTGCATACTCGGAGCAACCAAGAGGATAGGAACACCATCATAGCTAGCAGACGCTGGAGTTGGGTTGGCCTCAGAAGAGACCCCGATGCCATCACAAGAACAGCTATGCTATGGACCCCTCAAGGAAAGTGAAAGACAAGCCGACCAAAAACAACTTGGCGGAGAACTATGGAGGCTGAGATGCAAAGAATGAACCAGAGCTGGGGCACTGCACGAAGGATGGCCGCCGACCAAGCAAGGTGGAAGCAGTTTGTTGCTGCCCTACAAGATGCCACAAGGCGTGATGGCCACTGACTGCTTTGTCAGTCGTGGCTAAGGATCGAAGAAGAGACATTGAGGAAACATGTTAACGGCATTACATGGCAGTCCTTGTTCTGGAATCCCCAAGGTAAGAGCGGCAGAGGAGAATGAAAAACACATGGAAAAGAGAGTTAGAGATAGACATGGAAAGACCTTGAGCTGATGGCACGGGACAGGAAGACTTGGCATAAGTTTGTTGAAGGTCTATGTTCCTTGGGAAGGGAAGGGTGATGATGATGACAAGTCGTAGCGGCAGAAGTAAGTGCAAGAGGTCAAGTAGTGGACTCAGGATCTCATCTGCTGGAACAACTTGGCCTGCAAGGTTTGGTTTGGTTTTTAAGGACTATCTTCATTGCACACGGATAACTCCATGTGCTCCAATCTCCTCCCTTAGATCACACAAGGAGGATCTCAGCACAGTGCACAAACTCCGTAGCACCGGCGAGAATCCCAATGTGTGTATATAGGCATCACACATTCTATAAATATTTTTGTGGTGGGTAGGTTTCTAATGTTTAAATTGTTGCCCTTTTTTAACGTGCACAACTTGCACACAGGACCTCCTATTTTTTCGCCCTTATCCGAGAAGACTAGGGATCCGATCTCACTACCCAGGAGACCAGGGGAGAGTATGACATCATTAAGACAACTGATTCTGAAAAATAATTTCCATAAATTATATTCCCTGTACTGGGAATCGAACCCGGGAATTTGCCTGCATGGACAATCAAGATCAAGGCCACCTTCAGACTTTGTGAAACTGCAGAAAAAGGCACCATGCTGGCAATAAAAAACCACAATGGCCATGGAGTTCAGACCAGTAAGGTTATATTATAACAAAACTGAGACTTTATCCAACACCTCAAGCTGGCAGAATGGATAAAAACAGGAGGAAATGGCAGATTTGAATGTTGCAACCTAGGGACATTCAATTCAAAGTGCAACAGGGAAAAAAATAAACCAACAGAAGGATGATACTAAAGAGTTAGGATCACTGACAAACCCAAAGTTGAGTGCAAAATAGTATACACTGACAAAGCTAGCACAAAAGATCTGTGTTAAAACTTTATTCTCTGACAAACCCATCACAAAAGATCTGAGTGTTAAAAATATATCCCATGACAATTCTAGCATTAAATATCAGAGTGTTAAAATGTATCCCATGACAAACCTAGCATAAAAGACCTCAATGTTAAAAACTTATTCCCTGACAAACCCATCACAAAAGATCTGAGTGTTAAAAATATGTCCCATGACAAACCTAGCATAAAAGATCTGAGTGTTAAATTGTATCCCATGACAAACATAGCATAAAAGACCTCAATGTTAAAAATGTATCCCCTGACAAACCTAGCTTAAAAGATTTAAGTGTAAAAATGTATCCCCTGACAAATCTAGCTTCAAAGGTTTAAGTGTAAAAATGTATCCCCTGACAAACCTAGCTTAAAAGATTTAAGTGTAAAATTGTATCCCTTGACAAACCTAGTGTAAATGATATGAGTGTAAAACTGTATCCCTTGACAAACCTAGCATAAAAGATTTGAGTGTGAATATGTATCCCCTGACAAACCTAGCATAAGGGTTATGTGTAAAAATGTATCCCCTGACAAATCTAGCGTAAATGATATGAGTGTAAAAATGTATCCCCTGACAAACCTAGCGTAAAACCTGAGTGTAAAATTGTATCCCTTGACAAACCTAGCGTAAAAGTTGAGATTAAAATATGTATACACTGACAAACCTAGCATAAGGGTTATGTGTAAAAATGTATCCCCTGATAAACCTAGCGTAAGGGTTATGTGTAAAAATGTATCCCCTGACAAACCTAGCGTAAAAGTTGAGATTAAAATATGTATACACTGACAAACCTCAGCTCTCTTGGTATTCTCAAAGATCATGGCCAGCTCATTGTCCACCAGTTCTACGTTGATGGCTGGCATCTGCTGTTCCATCTCTAGCTCTTGCACAATGGCCTTGATGTCATCAATGATCATTAGAGCTTGCCTGCATAGGAAATGGTGAGATATTAACTGACATTAATTGTGCTCATTTACATAAGAAACCGCGAAAGGACAGCTAATATTTAGAACTTGCCTACATAAGAAACGTGAAATGACAGCTAATATTAGAACTTGCCTACATAAGAAACAGTGATATGACATCTAATATTAGAACTTGCCTACATAAGAAACAGTGATATGACATCTAATATTAAAACTTGCCTACATAAGAAACAGTGATATGACATCTAATATTAAAACTTGCCTACATAAGAAACAGTGATATGACATCTAATATTACAACTTGCCTACATAACAGTCATAAGACATCTAATATTAGAACTTGCCTACAAAAGAAACAGTTATATGACATCTAAGATTAGAACTTGCCTGCATAAGAAACAGTTATATGACATCTAAGATTAGAACTTGCCTGCATAAGAAACCATGATATGACATCTAATATTAAAACTTGCCTACAAAAGAAACAGTGATATGACATCCAATATTAGAACTTGCCTACAAAAGAAACAGTGATATGACATCTAATATTAGAACTTGCCTACAAAAGAAACAGTGATATGACATCTAATATTAGAACTTGCCTACAAAAGAAACAGTGATATGACATCTAATATTAGAACTTGCCTACAAAAGAAACAGTGATATGACATCTAATATTAGAACTTGCCTACATAAGGAACAGTGATATGACATCTAATATTAGAACTTGCCTACATAAGGAACAGTGATATGACATCTAATATTAGAACTTGCCTACATAAGGAACAGTGATATGAACTTGCCTACATAAGGAATAGTGATATGACATCTAATATTAAAACTTGCCTACAAAAGAAACAGTGATATGACATCTAAGATTAGAACTTGCCTGCATAAGAAACCATGATATGACATCTAATATTAAAACTTGCCTACAAAAGAAACAGTGATATGACATCTAATATTAGAACTTGCCTACATAAGAAACAGTGATATGACATCTAATATTAAAACTTGCCTACATAAGAAACAGTGAGATATCAAATAAGATTCTGCTTACATAAGAAAGAGCGATATGACAGCGAATATTAGAACATGCCTACACCAGAAACAGTGATATGCCAGCTAATTTCACAACACACAGGAAACTATGATAAGCCAGCAAATATCAGGCTGCTGACATAGGAAAATCTTGATCCTAAACTACTGTCAAGTCAGTCTGACTGTATGGCTGTGAAACATGGAGAACAAAAAAATACTACCAACTTTTATAAATGGGGGCTTGCACAGTAAAGAAGGCCTGAAATGGTATGATAGGATCACTAATGAGGAACTGACAGAAAAAAACTAGACAAATACAATGCCATTGATTAGGATACACACTGAGGAAACCTGCTGATAGCATTACAAGGCAGTCCTTGTTCTGGAATCACTAGGGTAAAAGGAGGCAGGTGGTCACAAAGCAAATAAAGAAGGGAACTTTAGAGAGATATGAAAGACAAGAGGGATAAAGGAGACAAGGAAAAACCTTGAACAGATGGCACTGGACAGGAAGGCTTGGTATGTTTTGAGTAAGTTCTATGCTCCTGTGGGAGCAAAAGGATAATAATGAAGATGATGACACAGAGACAGAGATGTGATATAGTGGCTGCCAAAATACCTGTATACTGCAGCATAATACAGGACAAGGAAATGTCGAAATTGTCCTCATTCCACACAATCTGCCTAAGAAAAATTCTCTGAATCTTTTGGCCGAATACTATCACCAACCAAGAACTGCTTACTCAGAGTAACCAAGAGGACATGCACACCATCATAGCTGGCAGACGCTGGAATTGGGTTGGCCACGTCCTCAGAAGAGACCCTGATGCCATCACAAGAACAGCTATGCTATGGACCCCTCAAGGAAAGTGAAACCGAGGCCGACCAAAAACAACGTGGCAGAGAACTGCAGAGGCCGAGATGCAAAGAATGAACCAGAGCTGGGGCACTGCACGAAGGATTGTCACAGACCGAGTAAAGTGGAAGCAGTTTGTTGCTGCCCTACAAGACGCCACCAGGCGTGATGGCCACTGACTGCTTTGTCAGTTGGTTCTAAGGATCAAAGAAGACGAAGAAAAAAATATAAGTACACTGCATAACACAATACGATAAACAGACCTGGATTCTGAAGTGACCGCTATAACGTGAGGTTTCTTTTCTGCAATGAACTCCTTCAGTTTCTCCAGATCCTTCTCCTGTAGCAGAGAAAATCAATCAGTGCGTACATGACATCAATCAGCAAATACATAAGTATATAAACTAAAAAAACGGTATTGAATCAGCTCTACAAATAACAGTTCACGTATTGTCCTCCTTCCACACAATCTGCCTAAGGAAAATTCTCAGAATCTTTCAGCCGAGTACATACTTCAATCATTCACCCAAAAATACAGCGGTGAACGATATTAGTTCATAATACATTCTTATTTTTATGAATACAATAACAGCATTTTCCTTTGTGCTCCTTACAAAGCATGGAGGTACTACAGCAGCTGGTCCCCTTACAGCAGCGTTTCTCAAACGTTTTGGTCTCAAGATTCCGTTACATGCTTAACAATTATTGAGTACCCCAAAGAGCTTTTGTTTATGTGGGTTATACTATGAGAGAATGTTTATGTGGGTTATACTATGAGAGAATGTTTATGTGGGTTATACCATGAGAGAATGTTTATGCGGGTTATACCATGAGAGAATGTTTATGCGGGTTATACCATGAGAGAATGTTTATGTGGGTTATACCATGAGAGAATGTTTATGTGGGTTATACCATGAGAGAATGTTTATGTGGGTTATACCATGAGAGAATGTTTATGTGGGTTATACCATGAGAGAATGTTTATGTGGGTTATACCATGAGAGAATGTTTATGTGGGTTATACCATGAGAGAATGAGAGTGAAAAAGACAAATGATGTCTTAGATTATTATGAAAATAGTTTGGCCTCATGAACCCCCTGAAAGGGTCTCGGGGGCCCCTAGGAGTGCGCGGACCACACTTTGAGAACCGCTGCCTTACAGGAAGCCTATACCAAGCAGTCACATGCTCTTGCAGAAGTGGTTTCCATGGTAATTTGTTTTACATAATAAGGTTACTAGCCCCATATTAGTTGCACGACATCCCCAAGGTTGCAGTAGTCCTAATACAGCTTTAGAACTATGCACAAAGGTCGTCCGGCTGCCTGCGTAAATAATCTACTGAAACTATAGGGCCTCAAGAGGCAGTCAAGAACAAGGGCACGTCTGATGCCAGGACTTCATCTGATGATCAAAGATCCTCCTGTTATACCGCGCTGAGTAGAATCCTATCATCATGTACAATAAAATCTTTACTTTCATAACCGCTACAAGTATTAAGAAATCTATTTAACCAAGAGTGAAGAGCCGGTTTAGTAACTGTGGATAAGGTGAAATGGGTTCAATTCCTGGTGCAGGCTGAAAAAAAAAAAATAGGAGGTTGACATTTAGGACTAATGATCCAAGTGGGTTACAACCCTCTCTCTCAACCCCTCGCTCTGCCGAGCATCAAGACTGTAAAATGGCCATAATGCTGGTCTGATTAAGGAATCGCTTCTGATGATCAGAGTTTCTTGTGTTGTTAAGGCTCTGAATAGAGCTTCACATTATTATTATTCCTTGAACTAATGAATGAAATCTGAAAAGCCAACAAAACTATTCAATCATTCTATATGTGAAGTGAGTGAATAACCGTTACCTAGTAATACATTATTCATTTGATGGCTGAGTGAAAAGATGATAATTCATCATACTCTTCAGCAATACAACATCAACTCTAGATCAGTGTTTCTCACGATTTTAACTCGTGTCTACCCCATGCAGTTTCTAGATTTTACCCAGGCACCAAATCAAAATATTTTGATTTTTTTTGGGGGGGGGGGGGGGGGGGGGGGCGGGGGGGATATCATCCCTAAAAGAGCACAAGATTTCAACAAACTTACACCAAGTCCACCTGTCCCATGTCATCAGCTCAAGGTCTTCAGGTGTCCTCCCTTTTCAATTATGTCGCCAGTCTTCTCCAAGTGTGTTTCAATCTCCTTCTTCCTCTTCTACCCTGGTGATTCCAGAGCCAGTACTGTCTTATTTTGTTATCAATAGGTTTCTTCAAAGGGTGTCTTATTTTCAGCTCTTGTTCCACTGACACTCATTGGTTCTTGTCAGTTCCATACTGGTGATCTTCTCATATACCATTGCAAATCCTTCTATTCCTCGCAAGCATCCATTTATGAAAGTCTGTAGCGTCTTGGCTGTTTTTGTTCTCCATGTTTCAGAGTCACACAACAAGAATGATTTGATATTTGATTTCTGTGTTTGACTTGATTTCTCTACACCTTTCACAGCTTGAGGACCCCTGTATGAGGGTCCTGGAATAAGCCATGAGAACTATTGGCAATGAATCATCTAACGCAGTGGTTCCCAAATGGTGTGGCCGGAAGATTCAAAGACAATCAAAGATTTAGAGATTTTCAAAAAAATTCCTGTGCCAAAAACAAATATGAAGGTCATTTTCTTATTTATTTTGTTACCTGTGATATAATTTTGGGAATATATGTATAGAAGCCCTTAGAATTTTCCAGAATTTATCCAGTTATTTAATTTATTTTTGTATCGAATAGATACAGTTCTCCAATGACATAATGTTGTGAACAGAGATTTTCAGCTCTAACAAATATCAAACACCAGAAAACAGAAAGGTTTCTTTGTATTGATCGGAGTTTGTCTCAAATAAGACCTAATATAAATAAGTTTACTCTACAAAAACAAGCTAACACCTCTATTTGTATATTTTGTGAATGAATCATGTTTTTGTATAGTTATATTTTGATACTCATTTCATAAAGTAGATGTGATCTATGTTATGAATAAAGCACTGCAAGTAGTTGATTTTGTTGTTGTTGAAGGTATTTCTTATCACTAAACAATTAGATGTGGCACAAGCAAATTTTCATTCCGAAAGCGTGGCCCAGAAAACAAAGTTTGGGAACCACCGATCTTAAGAATATAATTTTCTTTGTATGTCAGTCAAATTTACTGTTCCAAGTAGCACGGCCATCATTAAAAATCAAACCCAATTGAGGGGAAACAACTTCATCCCTTGAGATGTATTGCGTAAATTTATTCACAGTTAAAACAAAATGTATGAATCAGCAAAACAGTTCTCATGGTTGCTGTCCATTCAACTTGCTCTGGGTTCGAACCGTGCATGATATACAACAATTTTGTTTGTTAAATTCAGCCATCTGTCTTTAGTTTCAAGAGATAGTTTAAAAAATAGTAAGTAAATATTAATGAAGACATAAGCTGATAGATCTATGGAGTCGAAATTTATCTACTAACTTTTCCCTTCTTGTCAAGCTCTCTCCATGAATTTTTTCTTTTGGTCAGGTGCTCGAGCCGAATGTACTCCATCACAGAAGTCAGAATTGACGTCACTGCACTTCAGGCCAACCCATAGGTGGCTCAGCAAATGTCAAAGGGTATGAATACTAATTGTTCCTGTTGCGCACTGGATGCATACACGCTGGATGCATACACGCCGGATGCAGACACGCTGGATGCATCCTCTTATACGTCCATCCCAGCTGGGTTACATTTGATGCAAAATTCCAGCAATCTTAGCAATAATGATTCATCGGTTGCAGTGTCATTCTCTAACACGTGAACATTAACTGCCTTCAGTATGTCTCTCTTATCCATATACAATGCACCTTCTAAGTGTGCTCTTGAAGCTAGTCTGTCAGCTCTTTCATTGCTGAGTACCCCTGCATGACCAGGACAGTAGATCCACACCAGTTCCTGAAGATTCAAGGCTTCTATGGAGGTTTCCCATTCATGTCAAAGCCATTCACTTTGGACCTTCTGAAGCATGAATTGTGAATCTGATACAATAACTGCCCTTGTTTAATGAAGTCTCAGACGGCAACCGTAAGGCTGCAGTAGCTGCCTCTATTCTAATGCTGGATGTTGTTATCATGTACGTCCCGCTATGTTCAGTGACGATTCTACCCTTTACTCTAGCAGAGAAGCCCCACCCTGATTTCTTACAACAGATTACAGACCCATCAGTGTACACAATGGCATCATCATCCCCAGCATGATCATTTATAAGCTGATCAATTTCCAGCTCTGCCCTCCTATTGGCCCAAGCTCTGCACTCTCTACCAAGGATGATGATAACTTGCTGGTTGTTCGCCCAGTTCTCACCTGACTTACTCCACTCTTCTCCCTTGAATATATTTTCAACTGTGGTCACATAATAGTTGCCTCTGCCTGTGCCATCCATGACATCACCCTCTTTATTCTTTCTCCTTTGATGTCAGCTATGTTCCCATGCAGGGGATGCCTTTTGTCTGTGGTTACTTGCAAAAAAGCTGCTACCTGGGCCATCACATATCTGGATATCACTGACATGCTCTGGTACCACATGCAAGACGTTCTACGCAATAAGTCAAGTCATGATTGGGTATCACCATGTCAGTCCAGAACCAATTGACAGAAAGTAAATCATGATCGGCCAGCTGAATATTTTAGTAAGACAAATTATACAGATAACTGTAAGCCATAACTCATAAGCTGGCTATAAAGTAACATATAATTTATATGCTGCGTGTCAAATGACGTTACGTAAGTTATATGTTGGACATCAAGTGGCAAGTAATTTACATGCTGGCATGTACTAATTTGACTGCCATGTGACCCGTAGCTTATAAGTTATGTGGCAAATGACATGTAACTAACTTTGCATGTCAAATGACATGTACTTTACATGTTGGCTGTCACATGATATGTAACTTATAAAATGCCTGCCAAATGACATACAACTTACAAGTTGACCGCCAAATGACAATAACATACAAGCCAGCTTTCAAATGACATGTAAATTACAAGTTGGTTGTCAAATGGTGTGTAACTTATTAGATGGTTGCAGAATGACATGTAATTTACAAGATGACTGTCAAACGACTGGTACCTTACATGCTGCCTGGAATATGACATTAAGCAACATCTGTGTTGGATATCAAATGACACGTGATTTGCATGCTGGCTGTCAAGGTCAATGTTTACTTATATTATGCTGCCATGTGACCCGTATCTTATATGTTGGGCTGTCAAATAACACATACCTTACATGATGGCTGTCAAGTGACATGTTGTCTTATATGCTGGCCGTCAAATTACAAGTAACTAACCTGTGGGTTGCCAAGCACAAAAATGTTGGCTGGCATACTGAAACACAACTTACATGCTTGTTGAAAAGGCAATGCCCAGAACTTTGAGGCCATCTTCGTTGTTCGTCTCATCAAATTCATCCTCCAGCTGTTGGTCCATCTGATATGGAGCCACTTTCAGCCAGTTGTACAACTTTCGAGCGCAGGCCTGTTGGTCAGATATACAACATTCAAATGTCTTTCTGTTCCAATATCTATTCAGCAAACTTTCTTCACATCACAGTTTCAGGACACACTTTACAGGGTGACAAACTGGTAAATAACTATTGCACTGGTAAGAATTCCCTCTTCAGGATGGGTTATAAATCTGGACATAATTGAATCTTTACAAAGATAAATTATCATTTACCCATTCACACTGATTTTAAAATGGTGTACGTTTGTTTAGGTAAACAGCTAAATTTTAACAAGATGGGGGTGGCTGGCCATAAGTTCAACCCTCCTCATGTGCCTTTTACAACATGTCTGAGAAGTGCATCAGCCCAGGCTTAGATTTTTACTCCTGTTTTGGGGGCCTGCAATTCATGCCCTGTATAGTTTCAGAGATAGGGGGTCTCTCTGAAAAGACAAATAGAGAATACAACCACTGTGACACTCTCATGCCTGTCATAAGAGTCGACCAATATGAGGTTTTTGCATGAGGCTGGCAATCTTTTCTTGTAAAATAAATTGCTACAGAAATCACCGTTCCAAAAGCATGTGCTTCCTAAACGAGACCATCGGCAGATCAATGCTCCGTAAGGGGCGAAAAAGGATTATGATGATTTTGGTGGCCATTCTATTCACAGGCTGGATGAATGCACAAGGATAACAAATAAAGACTACAGAAGTGCGAGGAGCTTTAATCTCATCTCATCTCATAATAGGAACCTCTTCTACCCCGTGAAACGAGGTGTAGAGGGGACCCAAGTGCACAAGGCCCATGGGCGGGACATGTAATCGAAGTGACTTGGCAAACAGGTGATTAGCCCATTGTGCCCAGGAGCTTTAATCACGCTAGGAAATAATGTAGATGCTGAAAGAAATAACGTCCTATAAACCAGGGGTTCATTCATCATTCGTAACCCTCCACTCCCAAAGGAGCATAGGTATTCAACAAACACATGCCAAGTCCTCTTGTCACGTGCCATCATCTCAAGTTCTTTCCACGTTCTCCTTATCATTTTCACCTATGTTTCCAGCTCTCTTCTCATGTGCTTCTTGGTCTACCTCTGCTTCTCTTGCCCTGGGGATTCCAGAACAAGGACTGCCTTGTAAACCAGGGGTTCTCATTCTCAACCCTTTTTTTTGCTCACGGCCCCATCTACCTCTGTGGCCCCCCCCCCCCCCCTTTCAAGGTTGCTGTTAGCTGGAAAAAATGAACTCTACCATCTTACTGTGGCCCCCTAGAAGTATGGCATGACCCATGTTGAGAACCATTGTTATATACAACCAAAAAATTTGCAACAAACGAATGTTCAAAAATTAGTGCTTGTGTAGAGCAGAAGGACTAAAATGGTATGACAGATCAACAATGAAAAAACTCAATGAAATCACCAAATAACAGTGGGGAAAAAGATATGAGGTAAGGATGTCAAAGGCGGACAGGATACACAAAAAGCAGAGATCATCTACTGACACCATAATACAAGCCTACACAGTAGAGAACAAAACAAAAGAGTTACCTTCAATACACCTTCTCTAGCCTCATTACACAGCTTTGCCCGTATCTCCTTCTCCATCTGAGGATAGAGGATCTTGGAGAGGGCACGCCTGAGGGCTTCAGTTCGCTGAGTGTTCCACTGCTGAACCAGGTGGCTGAACTCATCCTGGAAGACATCGCGGACAATTGAACAATGGCTGAATGGTAGCAATTAAATATAGTATGTTTTTTTTTTTTTTTTTTTTTTTTTTTTTTTTTTTTTTTTTTTCGTTCGCCCGCTAATACTCGAGGCGAAATCTCAGGTTATCATTTGTGTCTAACCTGACATTGATTTTACGTGAGTATCCCTTTATTTCTTGTACAGAGACAAATGTCCCTCGCCATTCAGGCAAATACTCGCCGATTTCGGAGGTACCCATTGCAGCTGGGTCGGCTCAGGAGCCGCCAGTCCCTGGTCGACGACACTTCTTCAAATGTCCTCGCCAGGTCTCGAGTTAATCCAGTCCAAATCCCGGTCGACGAAAAATCCTCAAATGCCGTCGCCCGGGTTTGATCCTGTATCACCCGGTCGCCAGAGCGGTGTTGTAACCACTACGCTAGCGCGGCTCCCTATATAGTATGTAAAATTACAGATTCCATACATCCTAATTATAACCCATCAGGGGTTGAAAAGGATGATTTTATCCACTAATTTAAAGAACACCCCATGTACTTCCTGTGGTTCTCTGAGAAGACACAGAAAGAACAGGACCACTCCCCCTGGCCTAGTTTGGTTTTTAAGGACTATATTCATTGTACACGGACAACGCCATCAGTGCTCCGATCTGCTCCCTTAGATCACACAAGGATCTCTGCGCAGTGCACAAACTCTGTAGCACCGGCAAGAATCCCAATGTGTGTATATAATGTATAGGAATCACACATTCTATAAATATTTTTGTGGTGGGTAGGTTTCCTAATTTTTAAATTCTGCCAGGGCAGCAGCCTGCTAAGCCTACTCTTTACATTTCCAACTGCAGTGGGATTTTTAACATGCACAACTTGCACACGAGACCTCCTATTTTTTCACCCTTATCCGAGAAGGCTAGGCATCCAATCTCACTACCAATGAGACCAGGGTGGAGGAGTATGATGTAATTAGGACCACTGGTTCTGAAAAAAAAATTTCAATAAATTATAATCCCTCAACTGGGATTTGAACCCGGTACCTCTTGAATACGAGGTGTACTCCATACCTCTGAGCCACTCCGACCCCTCTGGCCTAGCCTGTCACAATGTAACAAATAATGATGATGTGCTTGTTGGCTGGCAACCTCATCGCGTAAATCAAGTTGCTATAGAAACCACAGCTACAACAGCACTTGAATGCTCTGATAAAGGCTTCTTCCAAAGGAAACCACTGGCAGTAGTGGTTCTATGCTCCATACAGAGTGGCAATAAAGAGTCAGTCCATGAATTTAATAATGCAAGAAATAACAATTGTACAGGCATACCTCGCAGATATTGCGGGTTCGGTTCCAGACCACAGCAATAAAGCGAATATCGCAATGAAGTGGGTCACACCCATTTTTTGGCTTCCCAGTGCATACAAAAGCCTAAAATCATGTTTTACATTATGTCAATGTGCGCAATAGTGCTAGGAGGTCTAAAAAAACAATGTACTGTAATATTAAAAATACTTGATTGGTTAAAAAAAAATGCTAATCTTCATCATCTGAGCCTTCAGCGAATCGTAATCTTTTTGCTGATCGAGAGCCAAAATCTGTCGGAAAAAGAAGGCACGTTCTAATAAATAAACATGAATAATATGAAAAAAAAAGCGCAATATCTGCGAAGCGCAATATCTGCAGGGTATGCATGTATATGATCCAAGTGACTCCTCAACCGATCCTCTGACATTGTTTTATTTCTGCAGAAGTGAGCAAGTTCTTCACAACAACCTTCAGAAATGGTTAATGGTTATATTTACAGCACAACAGAATCAACTTCTGTCTCGGGACCCAAAGATGCAGCAATAGTGAATGCAGTCAGTGACCCATAGCTTGACTGCTTGCATCAGGACCAGCGAACCAGAGCTGGTCAAGACCGTACTCCACCTCCACGTGGTGGTCCTGGAAACAGTCTGCAGCAGTGCAGTCTGGCTGAGCGAGTACGGATCGAAATGGGAAGGCAAACCCGGTCCTAAAAAATGCCGTGCTGAAGTCGGATGTGTCGACCGAAAGGTGCAGATATCACAGCTTAGGCGTAAACAGACACAACGCAACCAACGTCCTTTTCAGGACGAACGAGGAAGAAGAACTTCTGTCTCAAAAAATTTCTCCCCCCCGGTAGTACCCAGGGGTCTCAGAGGAGACAGAAAGAATAGAACTACTGCTCCCTCAGGCATGTCGTACACGGGGGATGGCAACATCATTGTGTAAAACAAAATGTCTACAGAAACACTGGTGCAGGAGCATGTAGTTTGATACAGGCTTCCAACAAAGGGGGGACTATGGCGTATGCCCTTTGCACGCCACATGTGATTGGTAATGCAAATGATTGTAGTGCTCACAAGTGTGGCACCCTTTTTTATAGTCACTATGCATAGTCCGCATTTGACATCGATTTGTTTGACTTAGCGACCTGAGCATTGTTTATATTTCCCCTCTAAGGGATGGCTGTGTCTAATGCCTAGCTGGCATGTTTTAGAATGTGTTCCCTCATGGAACTAACTGGATGTTGAATACTGAATTGTGTATTACGTCAAATTAATTATGGAACTACCTAGCTAGGGATAATGTAGGATCTACTTGATGCATCAGATGTATTGTAAATGTGATTAAAATGTTTGTATATGTTAACGAGGACTTCGGATCCATTTTATGGTGTTGGTGCATTTTAATTCCATGCTATACGTTGATTATTTGAAAGCTCCATATGCTCGGGAACCACTAGACAGACAAGCCACACGTATTGCCACATACATATATTTAACCACGCCACAGGGACCAGCAGCAACAGTGGGTCCATGCTCCATAAGATGCGAGCGAAAAAGGAGATGATGAAGATAATGAAAAGAAACAATCACAAGGAGTGACGGTGTACATCTACAAAATAGCTTATTTTTCAGCTTGCATTACAGGCCCAGCGAGAAAATTGCTGTCTCACCCTGTAGTACAGCTGCTTGATCTCCTCAAAGTAGCTAGTGCTTGTGTTAGCCTGGTCATCCTCTTCGTCCATCCTGATGGAGATAGTCAGCAGACCATCTTCTTCAGCCTAGGAACAAACAAGACATTTGTATGTATACCAAGTTCACTCATCAAACAGAAAACAACAACTCTAGGACATTCTAATATGTTTAGTTCATTGTAAACATTCCTGGAATACTTCACCTCGAGGTAAATTTTAGTGTTAAAAAATTAACATTTACCGGGTGATTAAAAACTCACTGTAATCTGACAAATATCTAATCACGTACATTCTATGAAACAACAATACTGTCCACGCAAGTATCTAAGGGGAAGAAATAAGAAAGGAAGAAATAAGGAGTCCTTTGCCGAGCAATAGGTCACAGAAGGCTCTTAATAATTATGACAATAGGCACAAACTTACTGTTGGATTAATTAGTATGTGTATTTGATTTGGCATTGGTTGGTGCACAGTGAATTTTCTATCACCCACTAAAAACACTTTTTATATTTTTACCCCATCATTTTAAGATTTTAAATGCATCTGCATCCGGCCTTCTTGTTTAAGCCTGTGATAAATGTGCTTTTAGCTGTGTTTTTGTTTTAAACAGAAGGCTACCAAAGAGGAAACAAGTGCTTGCTTTTTATGCGTTTAATTTAATGTGTATATGACAGCAAAAGTGACTGTAAAACAGTTGATCTGTGCATAAGTTTATGTTTAAAACAACATCAATAATAAATACTAAACATTCATGGTAAGGTAAATGAAAATAAGTTGTGCATGTCTTACTGAGATTTAAAAAAAAAACAAAGAAATGAACTATGTTACAACCACAAGATCTTCATCGTGGACGACCAAGAAAAGAAATTAAAAACCAATCACAATGTATAACAGTATAAAAAAAGGATGGAAAAAGCTAAAGAAAATTACTGGAACTTTATTCACAAACTATAACAATCTCACACACTCAATCTAACAAATACTGCAAACCTCAATTACCTCTCCTTGACATTTATTATTTAAAAAAAAGATAAAGAGCCTGCTTCCTTGTCATTTATGCACAGTAAGACTGTGCACCACATAATTTCTCCCGCCCCTTACTGTTTAATTTTAGTCTTAAGCACATTCTTTAAATTGGGTGGATAGAAGCTCTTACAACAAGGAGAAGAGAAAAGAACATGTTGAAAGAAACACCAGGCAAAATCAAATCTGCTGAAAGCTATCACCTTAGGGTGCATCATCCCAACAGTCAGTTACTAGGGGAGGCCAAAATCAAAATCAGCTGAAAGCTATCACCTTAGGGTGCATCATCCCCACAGTCAGTTACTAGGGGAGGCCAAAATCAAAATCTGCTGAAAGCTATCACCTTAGGGTGCATCATCCCCACAGTCAGTTACTAGGGGAGGCCAAAATCAAAATCTGCTGAAAGCTATCACCTTAGGGTGCATCATCCCCACAGTCAGTTACTAGGGGAGGCCAAAATCAAAATCAGCTGAAAGCTATCACCTTAGGGTGCATCATCCCCACAGTCAGTTACCAGGGGAGGCCAAAATCAAAATCAGCTGAAAGCTATCACCTTAGGGTGCATCATCCCCACAGTCAGTTACTAGGGGAGGCCAAAATCAAAATCAGCTGAAAGCTATCACCTTAGGGTGCATCATCCCCACAGTCAGTTACTAGGGGAGGCCAAAATCAAAATCAGCTGAAAGCTATCACCTTAGGGTGCATCATCGCCACAGTCAGTTACTAGGGGAGGCCAAAATCAAAATCAGCTGAAAGCTATCACCTTAGGGTGCATCATCCCCACAATCAGTTACTAGGGGAGGCCAAAATCAAAATCTGCTGAAAGCTATCACCTTAGGGTGCATCATCCCCACAGTCAGTTACTAGGGGAGGCCAAAATCAAAATCAGCTGAAAGCTATCACCTTAGGGTGCATCATCCCCACAGTCAGTTACTAGGGGAGGCCAAAATCAAAATCTGCTGAAAGCTATCTTCTTAGGGAGCAGCATACCCACGAGCAGTTACTAGGGGAGGCCAAAATCAAAATCTGCTGAAAGCTATCACCTTAGGGTGCATCATCCCCACAGTCAGTTACTAGGGGAGGCCAAAATCAAAATCTGCTGAAAGCTATCACCTTAGGGTGCATCATCCCCACAGTCAGTTACTAGGGGAGGCCAAAATCAAAATCTGCTGAAAGCTATCACCTTAGGGTGCATCATCCCCACAGTCAGTTACTAGGGGAGGCCACTACTTTTAACCGTAGTCCTTATTTTCTTTTTAATCAAAATATACCAGAATAAAGTTAGTATAGCCCCTATGGTCCCATATGGTTCCTTGGGGGGGCATCTATTAAGACAAAGAAAGAACTGCACCTCTGCTCCCACCAGGCAGGCATCTACGGTGTGGTCATGTCTGGAGCTGACAACTCCGCCATGTAAATGATACTGTTACAGATGCCACCACCACAAGAGCATATCAGTGTTTTGGTGCAGCCATCTTGCAACGGTGGTCCCATTTTCTATAGCAGAGTGAAACAAGGGCAGGAAGATTGGCTCCCGTGCTCTTGTTCTTTGCTATGTGTAAACTGTTCAGTTTCTAAACCTGAAGGAGCTAATCATGACTAGATACAGAAGGATCATGTCATTTCACTCTTCACAACAGCACAGTTTGTCCACATGTTTTTCGTATGTGCCACAACTTACTTCCATTCTGAATGCTTAATCTCTGATTCAGACTGGCAAGAACAGAACATATACCTCATCTCAATTTGTATCATTTCCTTTCTAATGATCAAATATTTATGTATGAGAACCATACAGCCGAAGATTTCTATAAGAATTAGGAATGCAGATCTGTATCGCTTTATACAAAGTCTTCGAGGACCGCTTTGTTTTGGAAACTGGATTTTTTCGGTTTTCAGATTTAGATCAAATTTAACAAAATATGTTAGGAAAATAGCCAAAATTCCCCCAAACTAGTCAAATTGTGATCGAAAAGTAGCCCAAAGTAACTTTTGATTTCCAGAACATTTCAGTTTTCAGGTGTTCGAATAAAAGGATATTCTTCTTCCTTTTGGATCCCTTAGGCAAAGCAGTCAGTGGCCATCACGCCTAGTAAGGCAGCAACAAACTGTCCCCATTTTGCTCCGTCGGTGGCCATCCTTCGCGCCGTGCCCCAACTCTGGTTTATGCTTGGCATCTCAGCCTCCACTGTTTTCCGCCAGGTTGTCTTTGGTCTGTCTCTCTTTCGCCGTCCTTCTGGGGTCCATGGCACAGCAGTTCTGGTGATGGTGTGAGGGTTCCTACAGAGGACATGGCCAACCTAGTTCCAGCATCTGCCCTTAATGATGGTATCCATGCCTTTTTGACTGCATCGTGTAAGCAGTTCCTGATCACAAAACATGAAAAGGATATTGTTACGGTATATGCTATTAACGCCGTCTGCTAAAGGTTAGCAGACGTGCAATCGTAAAGGTTAAGACATTTAATATATTGCGATAGATGTTTCAATTATTGAACGCTCCATACACGATCGATTTAACCTCCGAAATCGGCGAGTATTTGCCTGAATGGCGAGGGACACCTGTCTCTGTACAAGAAATAAAGGGATACTCACGTAAAATCAATGTCAGGTTAGACATAAAAAATAACCTGAGATTTCGCCTCGAGTATTAGCGGGCGTACGAAAAAAAAATAAAAAAAAAAAAAAAAAAAAAAAAAAAAAAAAAACACGATCGATTATGACGTGTCTAGCGTTGTTTAGGACACAGTCGGTAACTAGGAGACGCTACCCTTTGTTACTTGACCGCCAAGCTGAATAGCTGCGTTTTTCTAACCTTCCAATTCAATGGCATGATATAGCCATTTATATGTGCATTTTTGATGGACCAGGGTCAGTCCTAGAACTCTATATGAGAGGAAAATTTATGGAGGTTAGTATTTAACTAGAATTCTCAGAAGGAGGAGAATAATCGTCAAATTCGTATGAAATATTCAGACTCGCAGTCTCACTGTCGGCAGGTAGCCATGTCTAGCTGCGCGTGCATATAGCTGTGATGTTCTGACGACAATACTGCATTGTATCCTTAAACGGACATTGACACGTAACCAGCAGTCTACGTTATTGATTAATTTATGCATGACTTATAAGGACTTATGTTCTGTTCCTATTTGAAATGATTATCCTATGTGCACTTAATTCTTGGATGCTGGGATAAATGACATTTCTTTCCAACGTAAACGTTTGAACATTTTTGCCTAAAAGAATTCATCAGGGTCAAGACTACGGATGGATCATCATATCCTATACTAATTAATTAGTTAACTTAACTTCTTAATTGAATTATTATCAATAAAATGAAATGTGAGAAAAAAATGAAATGAAAGAACAAAAAAAGAGAACGAAATATAAAAAGAAGAAATTATGAAAAAGAAAATAAATCTCACACAAGTATTAGATTAATATTTTTTTTTAATGTACCTATACGTTATTTAGTTAGTTAAATTAGATAGTTATTATTCACTAACACTTAACACACACAATTAAGTTAAACTTATATTCGAATTTCTTTCTATTTCTTCTCACTTATTTTGTCTTTTCTTCTCTCATAACATCGCGTTACATTAGAACCTTAATAATTTAACTCTTAGTTTAATTAATTAATTTAATTTTAATTAGTCAAATTAATTCCTATATGACATACTAATACGACAGACCTTACTTTAATTTAATTCTATCATTCACTATTAACATTGGACATTTTATTTAGTTGATATAATAATATGTATAATATTGATATATAATATGATTAATGTTAGATGACTATGACAAATAGTTAGTTGACATGACCGCAACACGGTTCTACTCAGAACATCGTCGGCCATATGTCACGATTGTGTTAAATTTTTTTTTGAAAAATTGTTAAGTCGGATAGATCTTGAAAAAAAATCTATCGATTTTTTTTTTCCCCGGTGTACAGGGAATTGTTACGGTATATGCTATTAACGCCGTCTGCTAAAGGTTAGCAGACGTGCAATCGTAAAGGTTAAGACATTTAATATATTGCGATAGATGTTTCAATTATTGAACGCTCCATACACGATCGATTATGACGTGTCTAGCGTTGTTTAGGACACAGTCGGTAACTAGGAGACGCTACCCTTTGTTACTTGACCGCCAAGCTGAATAGCTGCGTTTTTCTAACCTTCCAATTCAATGGCATGATATAGCCATTTATATGTGCATTTTTTGATGGACCAGGGTCAGTCCTAGAACTCTATATGAGAGGAAAATTTATGGAGGTTAGTATTTAACTAGAATTCTCAGAAGGAGGAGAATAATCGTCAAATTCGTATGAAATATTCAGACTCGCAGTCTCACTGTCGGCAGGTAGCCATGTCTAGCTGCGCGTGCATATAGCTGTGATGTTCTGACGACAATACTGCATTGTATCCTTAAACGGACATTGACACGTAACCAGCAGTCTACGTTATTGATTAATTTATGCATGACTTATAAGGACTTATGTTCTGTTCCTATTTGAAATGATCATCCTGTGTGTACATGTGATTAAATATTACGGACTCAATCTGAAGGCATTAATTACTTCATTAATGTTGCTGAGTTCAAGTTACATGAACTACTTCTTCATACCATGCTACTGAGTTGTATGAACACCTTCACCCTAATTCGCGTAATACTAAACAAAGCACGATTAACAAGAGATCACTAAAGTAACCATACTCAGTGCATGATCTTCAACCGGCAAATAACTCAGCAACAGATATAGACCTGATCACTACAAGTACTCTTCACCATACTCAGTGACATGATCTTCATCTAAACTCTTCATCATCTAAACCCAAGGAACACGGGTCCTCAACAAACCCATGCCAAGGCCTCCTGCCACGTCCCATCAGCTCAAGGTCTTTCCATGTCTTCCATATCATTTTTATATCTACCCTCAGTTCTCTTCTCTATGTCTTTTTTGGTCATCCTCTACCTTCCAGCTCAGCGGTCCATGGTTCGATCCCCAGTTGAGGTGGGATTTTTTAGACCGTAAACGGCTCTGGGGTCAACCCAGCCTCATGAATTGGGTACCAGAGCAACTCTGGTAAGGTTAAGGTGGCCGGCATGATGCTGACCACATCACACCTAGTGTGCCGATGGTCAAGAAAATATGGGCCTAACACCATATTCCCAATATGCCTCAATGGGCGTGTAACGGGATCCCCCTACCTTCCTTATAATGGGGACTCTAGAATAAGGACTGTCTTGTAATGCTACCAACAGGTTTCCTCAATATTCATCCTGTCCACTGGCACCATTCTCCTCTCAGCTTCTATTCTATGTATGCGCTCATTTATCAAAGTCTGTAACTTCTTGATTGTTAATTTGTTGTACTGCATGTTTCAGAGCCACACAATAGGACTCGGACATGACATTTGAGTTGAAGATCTCTAACTGGGCATTAACACTAAAAAAGGTAATGTCAGTAATCTTACCAGCATCAGCTTAAGAAACTGGTCATCTTTCAAATCCTTGATGGTTTTTCCCTTCAGATACTTCATTGTGTAACAGTTGTGACTCTCATCAATGATCTGAAACACAAGAAGTTTTGTTCAAGACTTTCCAAAACTGATCTGAAAGACACTAAATATATCAGGCATTGAAAACCTATAGTCCTTGGACCATGACTTACCTCTTCTGCAACCCAACAGGCAGCACTGACAAAAACTTTATTAATGAAATTGTCTTTAAATAATAAAATAAAGTTATTAAAAATTAAAAATGTGAGAACAGTTTATCATCTTCTTATGTGTGTTCCTCGCCCTCCAGGTCAAACTATTTTTGGGAAAAAAAAAAGAAAATCCAGTTATCTCATAAACAATCATAAGGCAACCAAAGAGCAAGAACGTTTTATTAGCCAAGAAGAGACCTTGATGCTATCACAAGAACAGCTATGCTATGGACCCCTGAAAGAAAGCGAAAGAGAGGCCGACCAAAAACAACTTGGCAGAGAACTGTGGAGGCCGAGATGCAAAGAATGAACCAGAACTGGGGCACTGCACGAAGGATGGCCACCGACTGAGCAAAGTGGAAGCAGTTTGTTGCTGCCCTACAAGACGCCACCAGGTGTGATGGCCACTGACTGCTTTGACAGTCTGCGGCTAAGGATCAAAGAAGAAGGATCAATGTGTGGCATGGTCAACCAGCGAGAGCAATGTGACAGCAGAATGTCAAGATGCTGAATTGGTCAAATGCAGATTATTATGGTTTATAATTTTAAATTTTTTGCATTTCAGTTATCTTAATGACTTAAGTAATGGAGCTACAGTGAAATGTTATTTTCATAAATAATTGAGTTTTTTCTCTCTTTTTTTTTTCCTGAAATAGGCAGACATTTATCTGAAAGATTTAGAGACATTTCTCACATGATTAATAAAACTGTTGCCGTTCACTTCAACAGTCCATATCATTCTAGAACTTCCGATATCCAAGTCACTGCTATTTTCAAGTAATACTGATGATACATTTTTCTTTGGAAAATCACCTGATGATTTAAATGGGTTATCTTTCAGGGTGAGTTAAAATCTGGAAACATATGTTTTCTTTGCAGGATTTTAGTGAGTCAGAATTTTTGAAAAGTGATGTTTTCTTTGCATGTTTATGATGAGTAAGAATTCTTGAAACATGAAATTTTCTTTGCATGTTTATGGTAAGTCAGAATTCTTGACATGTGAAATTTTCTTTGCATGTTTATGGTGAGTCAGAATTCTTGACGTGAAATTTTCTTTGCATGTTTATGGTGAGTCAGAATTCTTGAAAAGTTATGTTTTCTGTGCAGGTTTATGGCAAGTCAGAATTCTTGAAAAGTGATGTTTTCTGTGCAGGTTTATGGTGACATATGACGGCACTCTGCAAGTGTGTATCATACAGGATGGACGTCACATTGATATTATCCTTGAGATGTGTGCTTTCCCTATGTCTCACCCTGTATATTTCTCATTATTGTTGCCTGTTTCCTTACTAGATCTGACACAGGATCATACCAACAAATCCCATGTTCTAGTCTACTTTTCATTTCTAAAACTAACTCTAGTATGACATTTCTGTTTTTGGTTTTTTTTTAAACTTTCAATTATCAGTCTTGAGACGTCTGATTGACACTGTGGTTAGAGTGCTTGTCTCTCGCAGCCAAGGTGTCGGGTTCAATTCAAGGTATAGACACACTTCAGTCTACCCAACTGAAAATGGGTACCTGACTCTGCACTTGAGTTAAGGAAGAAAAAAAGGCAGTGAGAAAGGGAACTAGTCACCCCATCTCTCAATGCTGGACCTAGTATAGTGAAGTCTTTAACACTTTACTCCCCTGCGGTAGTATGTGCTATGGGTCTACCTTTACTTTTTTTATCAGTCTTGCTTGCCCCGTATAGTTCCTGGGGGGGGAGGTGTCTCTTTGAAGAGACAAAGAAAGAACAGGACTACTGTACGTTAGGCATATCATACAAGGCAACTAACATGAGGATGACCATTGGGCTGGCGGCAACCTCATCAACCGGGCTGGCAACCTCATTATGTAAGACAAACTGTCCCAGAAACCACAGCTGCAAAAGCATGTGGCTGCTTGGTACTGGCTTCCTGCAAGATGACTAGCTACAGTGGTGGCTCTATACTCCGTAAGGATCCCAAAGGAAAATGACGAATATCAGTCTTAATGTATCTTCTTTCATTATTTAAACACATTATATCAGACAAAAATTGTTAAAAAGTATAAGAGGCAACATGATGTAATGATGAGACTTCTAGGGAAACATTCTAATACAAGGTTTCTGAACCTTTTTTTGCGCCATGAACCTCTCTGACTCTACGATGTACGCTACGGACCCCTTTGATTGTCAATGAACACTGTGGACCCTATTTAATTGTCCGATGAAAGCTATGGACCCCTTTGATTGTCCAATGAAGACCACAGACCTCTTTGATTGCCCAATGAAGGCTATGGACCCCTTCTTGGGAAAAAAAACGTACTTTTTAAATTTTAGATTATGTACACGGACCCCCTAGTCCATTCACGGATTCCCAAGGGGTCCATGAACCACAGATTAAGAAAATTTGTTCTAATAAAATCAGCTTGAGGCAGCAACAAAAAAAAATAAAAAACAGCAAAAAAGACATTCCTATCCTAACCTTCATGCCCTTCTTGGTGGGAGTGACTGCCAGTTTAGCCCTCTCCGTGAATGCTGTTCTAACACTCTGTCTGACCATAGGATCATGGGCCAGTTGCATGGCCACCATCAGCTGACAGCCCTTCATTACGTCCTCTGCTGTCGGGAATTGGCTGGCAAAAGATTAGTTTTATTATTTATAGGGCAACATATCGCAGTGATGAACTTCAAATATTTTACTGTGAGACCAGATATTATGTTCTGGTCGCTACATCAACTCTCTCTTATTTATCTTTTTTCTTTAAAAACAAACAAATAAAAAAAGAAACACACACACATGCATGAACACACTCAGTGAGAGCGAGAGAGAATGACAGAAAACAAATTCATTATTGGCATTTCAAGTAACATCTAGCCTTTGCGAGTCTAAATAACATTTGGCAGTCTTCCCATGCTAGCACATACACCAAATTAAGTTTATATGTGAGCTGTGTACTTTCTGTGCTTCTCTATGGTGTGAATGCTTGAGAGTAACAGAGAAGAAAATATCGAAATTGTCCTCTTTCCACACAATCTGCCTAACGAAAATTCTCAGAATCTTTTGGTCGAATACGGTCATCAACCAAGAACTGCTTACTCTGAGCAACCAAAAGGACATGCACACCATCATAGCTGGCAGACGCTGGGGTTGGGTTGGTCACGTCCTCAGAAGAGCCCCCGATGCCATCACAAGAACAGCTTTGCTATGGACCCCTGAAGGAAAGCGAAAGAGAGGCCAGCCAAAAACAACTTGGTGGAGAACTGTGGAGGCCGAGATGTAAATAATGAACCACATCTGGGGCAGTGCACGAAGAATGGCCACTGACATTGCAAAGTGGAATCAGTTTGATGCCCCCCTATAAGACACCACCAGGCATGATGGCCACTGACTGCTTTGACAGTTGGTGGCTAAGGATCAAAGAAGAAGTGACACCTGATCAAGGAGGAATGTGTTTAAGATAATCTAAGAAATTTCTTAACAGTTGCGCCATGGCAACTTCATCAGATAAAACAAACAGCTTCATACAGAAACCACAGCTGCAAGAGTACATTAATGCTTTAGTGCATGCTTCCTACAAGGAAGCCAACTACAAGGGGGTGGTTCCATCGTTGGTAAGGAGCAAACAGGGAAATGACAATGCTGGGTGTGGACAGAACACACACTGAGGAAGCCATCAGAATCTCATGGAAACCCTTGATCTGAGATTCAAGGGTACAAGAAATAAGGCAGAAACCCAAAAATACTTGCAGAAAAACCAAGATCTAAAAACCGGGAGAATAAAGACACGGAAAGTACTTGAACAGGCTGCACAAGATGAGAAGTCTTGACCCCCATTTTAGTTTCCTCTGAGAAGACAAACAAAGAATAGGGCTGCAGCTCTTCTAGTACGAACGAACGAACTTTATTTTCAAAGGGTTAAGAAGTTGTATGTCATAAGAGGCAACTAGTATCAAGTTGAGTGTGGAACTGGCAATCTCATCATTTAAAAGAAACCATACATGCTCTGATTCAGGCCTCCTGCAGGGGTCCAGCTGCAATGGTGGCTCTGTGCTCCACAGGACCACAAAAGGGAAAAGAAGAAGTGGCCTTGAAAATAACTGGACGAATGTTTCTGCTCCACTTAGAGTTGACAAGTAAAAATTAAGCAATCCTTTCAAATTTGAGGTACTTCTTTTATCCATTATTCTGCGTAAGGTAAAGGAAAAGGATCCCGTTGCATGTCCATTGAGGCATACTGGGAATATGGTGTTAGGCCCATATTTTCTTGACCATCGGCAAACTAGGGGTGATGTGGTCAGCATCACGCCAGCCACCTTAACCTTCCTAGAGTTGCTTCGGTAAGCAATTCATGAGGCTGGATTGACCCCGGAGCCGTTTGCGGTCTAAAAAATCCCACCTCAACTGGTGATCAAACCACGGACCACCAAGCTAGGAAGCCAGTGATTATTCTGTGTAAACTAATCATACTTCCTGTTGGGTGGTTGTTGTAGTTATGCATGTTTGAACTTTGAAATTTATTCGACTTGGTGTATAATTAAATATGAGAGGCAAACACCCTCTACTGCATTATTAAACATCAAAAATCATAACTGAAGATTGCACAGATGGTCAACAAATATTTAATGATCTATATTCAGACACGTGATGGTTATCACGCAAAATATTTGTAGAATGATTGATTACTGTATCCTGACTGCTAAAAAACATGTTCAGTCTCTTGTCCACATACAATGATGGACATACACATATTACTTCATTTGAGAAACTCGTATCACAGAAATGACACTTGTGTTGAACACGCCCAGTCACACCAAAGGACGCATACTAAAGACCCCTGTCACCAAGCATACGTCACCCTTCCCAACTTTGCTTACACCCTACTTTAACATACATTTACTAAAAACGCTCTGTGGTACACAAACACCAGAGCAGCTCCTATCCTAACACTTCCGTTACAGCAAATGTTTTAATAAAAAATTTTGTCTAGTAAATTCTAAGCATTTTCAAGGCATAATTTCAAGGCATAATTTTACATGGGAAAAAACTTCTCTAAGAAGTGAATTCCTTTGAGAATTTTACTACCTGAATTAAACTGCTTTATATAAACCACCTGGCGGAGGACTGTGGAGGCTGAGATGCAGGGAATGAACCAGAGTTGGGGCACTGTACGAAGGATGGCCACCGACCGAGCAAAGTGGAATCAATTTGTTGTTGCCCTACAAGACGCCACTAGGCGTGATGGCCACTGACTGCTTTGACGGTCGGCGGCTAAGGATCAAAGAAGAAGAAAGAATATAAAGTATGCTATGTACCTGGATAAGAATCTATAAAATTACTATACGACAGGAAAGCCCTGTGTAATTCCTGAGGGTCTTTGAAAGGACATAGAAAGAATACTGCACCTTCTGGCATGTCATTACTGCTGCCTTAAGATGGCTGTCTGAGACTTTATTAACAAAGGCAGTTATTGTATCAGACTCACAATCCATGCTTCGAAAGGTCCAAAATGGTTGGCTTCGACATTGAATGAAAAACCTCCATAGAAGCATCGAATCTTCAAGAACTGATATGGATCTACTGTCCTGGTCATGCCGGGGTACGTGGCAATGAAAGAGCTGACAGACTAGCTTCAAGAGCACCCATAAAAGGTGCATTGGCCATGGATAAGGAAGAAAGACTGAGGGCAATTCATGTTCGTCTATTAGAGAATGACACTGCAATAGATGAATCATCAAGGCTAAGACTACTGGAATTTGGCATCAAACGTAAGACCATCAGGGATGGACGTATGGGAGGACGCATCCACTGTGTGTATACAACCAGTGTGCAACAGGAACAATTAGCATTCATACCCTTCAACATTTGCTGAGGGGGACTGAGCACCCATGGGTTTGCCCGGAGTGCAATGACGCCGATTCTGATTAACATAAGTCGACTAATATGAGGTGTATGGGGCTGGCAAACTCATGATATAAAACACAGTGCCACAAAAACCACAAGTACAAGAGCATGTTACTGCTTTGTGCAGGCTTTTAGCAAGGGGGGGACAAGCCACAATGGTGCACCATGCTCTGTAAGCACAATGATAATGACAACAGGAAAGGGAAATAAACCAGTGCAGCTTATTTGTTATTCCTCTCAGTAATGGGGTGTGTCCGATCGACAGAGTGGTTACAGCGATGATCTCTCCCGGCAAAAGTGCCTGGGTCGAATCATTGTACCGACACGCTCCAGTCTACCCAGCCGTAAATTAGTACTTGACTTTGAGGTAGGGAAGGAGAAGGCAGCAAGAAAGGGAACTGCTCACCCTATTTCTCAATGCTGGACCTAGTATGGTGAAGTCTTTAACACTTCACTTCCCTAAGGCAGTATCTGATATGGGACTACCTTTCAGTAATGGACTACTGCAGGTTAAAAGTTAGTAACATTAAGAAACTGTTTACTCGATCAATGCCAGCCAAACACAGGTTGTCATAAGTTCACTTTGGAATGAAACAGTACCACAATCATTTGATAAATCAGATAAGTATTTAAAATGACATATTGTAGACACACAATGAGTAAACGATTGGCATCATTATAAATGTAGCAACTCACTGCTTCTATCCACATTTGAGAAATAACACTTGGCACTTACGGACAGATGAAATCTTTGGCCAGCTCCAGAGGTTCTAGCGGACACTGGCTAACATCATGACGCTGGTAGTTGTCTCGGATGTTCTCTCCAAATTCATGAGGTTTCAAACCAAACTGGCGAGCTATTTCATCTGCATCATGAATGAGTCAATAATAACTATTTTACAATGCTGAATGTCAAACAGATACCACGTCATTTAGCCATATTTCACTCTGTTATTCCATAGTGGTGTATTTCAGTCAATTTCATTTTCTCATTCTGTAAAGATTTATTTCAGTCATGCTGCATCCTATAAGTCCATTTTTCAGCATGTAAATTGCCTTATGCAGTTCGCAGTGACCTCTGGTGAGAAACAAAGTAAGAATGGGCCTACAGCTCCCGCAGGCATGTCATACAAGGCAACTAAGGACGAGAATTGGGTACCAGAACAACTCTGGGAAGGTTAAGGTGGCCGGCGTGATGCTGACCACATCACCCCTAGTGTGCCGATGTTCAAGAAAATACGGGCCCAACACCGTATTCCCAATATGTCTCAATGGGCGTGTAAACGGGTTCCCTAATACGAGATTGTACATGGGACTGGCAATCTCATCATGTAAAAGAAATTGCTACAAAAGCCACTGCCACAAGAGTGAATGCTATGTGAAGGCTATCTGCAAGAGAGGTCTGCTGTAGTGGTGGCTTCCATGCTCTAGAGGGGGCAGAAAAGGAAAATGATTATGATGAAGGATATTTTGTTGTTGTTTAACTAGGGCTAGCCGCGGTAGCATAGTGGTTAGTGCACTGGCTTCCTAGCGCAGTGGTCTATGGTTCGATCCCCAGATGAGGCGGAAAATTTTTAGGCCACAAACGGCTCCTGGGTCGACCCAGCCCCAAATGGGTACCAGAGCTACACTGGGAAGGTTAAGGCGGCCGGCGTGATGCCGACCACATCACCCCTCGTGTGCCGACGGTCAAGATAATATGGGCCTAACACCATATTCCCAATATGCCTCAATGGGCGTGTAACGGGTTCCTTTACCTTTTTTTACCTTTAACTAGGGCTGCTGAGCTTCTCGTTCTTTTCCAGCCAATACCACGTTGAAGACTCCTTGGTATTATCTACACTGTAGATCTAGGCCTTTTTTCTGTGGCTTTTCTGCCATTCCGAAACATGTTGAGTTGAAGTCATGAGCTCCAGTTTCTCCAGCTTGGCTTGCATTTAAAGGATCATCACATCTGGTCCCAAGCTAGGAGTAAGAAGTGCGTGGCATACTGTGCATTCCCTGCCATCGAAGGGGGCTCTCCAATTATGCAGAGCTAACATACTGTGCTGTGGTTCTGGGTTCTCCCAAGGAATTGTGACGTCTCAGAGCCACTACTCAGCCCCTCTGCCTATCACTGGGTAAACAGCAAGATCCTCGTGCATGCAGCCAGCCAGGTTAACACCAGAGTTACGTCAGGGACTCAAGTGACTCCTCCAACCTTAGCGAGCAATGCTGGGTTCTCAACATGCTTCACCACAGGAGGGATCCCTGAAAGCGTGTGGTTGATTTCAAGTCAATGATGGTGTAAACCTCACAGACGGGAGGTTCACTTCCACATATGTATATTGTAGTATTGTGCAAAACTGGCGGTCATATAAGGATGACTCCAGATATGCTTTCATGCATATGAAGGATATACTTCAGTCATATTTTATCCTGTGAGGATTTACATCAGCTATATTTCATTCTGTCATTCTAAAAAAAAAAAATGTATTTTACTCAACTCATTCTGCCATTCTGTAAGTAAATATTTAAATCATATTAAGATATGTGCTAGTGATATCCATTCTAAACATGTACATTCTAGCCACATTTCAGTCATTCAGCAAGGATAAGACCACCTCGTTTCTTGCACTCCTAAAATTCAGCTTTACAGCACATGTATCAGTCACTTCACAACTACCACATTCCACTTTTACTGTACTCAGTTTAAATGATGGACAAATAATATATGAAACCCTTCATTTACCCAGTTTAACTAAAGACAAAACCCTTCGCTCACCCAGTTTAACTGAAGACAAAATCCTTCACTTACCCAGTTTAACTGAAGACAAAACCCTTCGCTTACGCAGTTTAAGTGATAACTGACAGTTTGGCTGACAGACAAATGGAGTAACCACTGTGTCGTTGGGCCTGCTTCATGTTACTTCCCTTTGGCTTGGGCTCGGCTTGAGTTTCACCTTCTTCCCGTGGCCGGTTCAGCTCAAAATTGCGCATGTTGGGTATCTCATGGCCATAGTACAGTAGAAAGTTCTGGTACACATCTCTCAGTTCCTCTGGCGTCTGGACATTCTTCACTCTAAGATGACAACAACCAGGACATAGCATCAGCGACTTAAACTCACAAGTTAAAATCAAATATACCAGCTGCGTAAAAGGCACATCATACTGGCAGGGATATTTTTTCTTAAGTTTCTGTTTAAAACAAGTCATTTCTTACACAGCTGCACACGAAGATACAAAGTATTTAAATTTATTTTCGGCCGTTATGAGATGAAAACTGAAGTGCAACAGGGATGCCTTGTGTCACAATTTTTCTTCTTATCGGCTAGAGACCAGATTATGAAAACAATATCAACTTGCAGAAATAGAATTCAGTGGACTCTGACAAAAAAGTCTGACATTCTATATTTTGCAGATAATCTGGCTTTTCTTTCCTAAAACTGTCACACCATAAATTAAGTACAATAGGAAAACTATTCTACAGATCACAGAAATTAAGTCTGAAAATATAAAGAGGAAAGACAAAGATTATCTTCCACTTGAATATTTTTACAGAAAGCAGTTGTCAGCTTCAGGTTATTTGCATCTCCATAGAAGCCAAGCTTGAGAAACTAAAGCTTATGTTATTGTTAATCAGAATCGACCTCACTGCACTCCGGGCAGACCCATAGGTGCTCAGTCTCCCTCAGGAAATGTCAAACAGTATGAATGCTAATTGTACCTGTAGCACACTGGTTGTACTTACGACGGATGCATCCTCTCTCACGTCCATTTCTGCTAGTCCCATGTTTCATGCCTTGTTGATTCATCCATTGCTGTGTCATTATCAGCAGGCGATCATTAATGCCCTTAGTATCTCTCCCTTATCCATGTCCAGTGTCCCCACTATGCGTGCTTGCGAGGCCAGTCTGTCAGCTCTCTCACCGCCACGTACCCCTGCATGACCAGGACAGTAGATCCACACCAGTTCTTGAAGACTTGAGGATTCTGTTGATGTTTTCCATTCCTGCTGCAGCCATCCATTTTGAACTTTCCAAAGCATGGCTTGAGAGTCTGACAATATAACTGCCCTGGTTGATGGAATTTCAGACATCCAACTCAGTACTGCAGTAACTACCTCTGCTTTCATTCTCATGCTGGAGGTTGTTGCCATGTAGGCTCCACTCTGTTCAGCGAATGATTCTCGCTAGAAAAGCCCTCCAGTTCTGATTTTCTCACCATGCACCAAGACCCATCACTCTGTACAGGCTAATGCGTTATCATCTCCCAGCATGATCACGTATCTTTGGAGCTTTTCAATCTCCACTTTCTGCTTTTCCATGCCCCATGACAGATCTGCACTCTATGCCAGGCTAATTGGGACCGCGCTGGGTAGTTTATCCAGTTCTCTCCTGATTTCGAACTCCAGTGTCTTGACCCCTTTGGATACATTCAAGTCCTCGAAACCCTGAAAGAGTTACCTTTGACCACTGGAATCCAGCGGCTCCCTGAGCACAAACCCCTGTGGATGGGAAGGAGCAAAGCTCTTGACCGTGTTGGAAGGAACAGTCCCCCCCCCCCCAACCCCCCCCCTTATTCTTGGGCCGAAGGGCTGAAGCCCAGTGCCGCTTTAGATGTCAGCTACATTCTCATGTAGGGGGGTGTCTTTTGTTTGTCATATAGGCAGTGAGTATGCATCTATTGTCGCCCGCAGATAGCTGCTTTTGCCTGGGCAGCATTGCAGTCAGCAACCCATAGCTGACTGCTTCGAGGGTCAGCAACCGAGCATGTATCATCATCGTCCACCACAATGGGGGGTATCACGTCTGGCTGAAGATTAGGGCCGAAACAGGAAAGGCAAACCCGGTCCCAAAAAATGTTGTGCTGAAGTCGGATGTGTCGGCCAAAAGGCGCAAATATCGCAGCTTCGCTGTAAATGGACACAACGCAAACAACGTTCTTTTCGGGGCGAACGAGGAAGAAGAAGAATGCGTTCCAGTCGTTCACATTGTGACACTGACAGCGTGAGTATTCCTTTTCCGTACTCGATAACTGAAATCACGAGCTGATGATACAGGAGAAACAACAGTCTCTGTTCCAAGCGCACAGCAGTCATTGTTTAAGGCTGCCAGTCCTCGCTTGCACTTCTGTATGATCAGTTCAACATGATACTTGAATCACTTCTGTATGATCAGTTCGGCATGATACTTGAACAATAGCCCACGATCAAACATTACTCCCAGATACTTAAGCCTGTCTTGCCTTTCAACATTCTGCCCATTGAAAGTGATGTCTGGAAGGTCTGCTTTCACCATGGAGTTGTTCAAAGAGCACCACATCACACAGGCTTTGTTGGGATTGACCTTTGATCCGCTTTCCTTACACCATTTAGAAACTGCTTGTAGAGTCTCTTGTATGCCTCAGACCATTTCCTGTCTGTCTGAGCCAGTTTTGTACATGAATGTAGTATGTCATCTGCGAAAGTAAATGTTCGTCCTAGTCCTGTTGGTTGAAAGGTTGCTACTTTTGCTGTGTAGATGTTAAAAAGCACTGGTGATAGTGGAGAACCCTGGTGTAGTCCTGGGCAAATGCGCATTGGTTCTGATGTCCAAGTTCCCAAGCGAAATGCAACTGATCTCTCCATTAAGGCAGCTGCTATCCACCTTGTTATCTAAGGGTTTACACCACATGCCATTATACAGTCTATTAGGGTTGCAAAGCCCACAGTTATAAGCATCCTCTAGGTCAATTGCAACAGCCACCATTTCTCTTTTACCCTGGAATCCCTCATACACATTGTACGCAAAAGTTCCAGCGTTACCCTATGTTGTTTTCATAGGCCTGCTACCTAGGGTATCAAGAAAGATGTGTGCATTTTCGAGGTGGCTCTTATACGCCGAAAGCAAAACCATCAGGAATGTATATTTTCGATGGATAGTACATGTTATGTTAATGTAATTATAGAATAAAAGATGACACCAGCTGTATCTAGTGGCCTTAGCCATTTTTAGGAAGTGGCCAAAACCCTCGAACTGTGAAGCCAGGGTCTGATCCGGCACGTGGTCAGCAATTCTGTATGCTGGTATTGAAAAGCGATTGTTACCATATTTATAATGGCTGGCAGTCGAGCAATTGTTTAATGGGGTGGTAAAATGTACTCAGGATCAGTGACAACTGGAGCACTAGAATTTCTTTGGGCTTTTCAATAGTGTATCTAACACGTCCTCTTCAGAAATGAGATCGAAGTATATCTCACCCCTTAGGGCATTTTCCAGAACACTGTCCTTTATTTTCAAGTGGTTCAGTCGGGCACTTGTCATTTTTGTCTGTTGGAAAATAACAAATCGATTGAATACATGCTGAATCATTTGAGAACCCTTGTCTTAGTCCTCTTTTTGAACTCAGTCCTGTAAAGAATTCAAGACTATTACAAATAAGAGAAGACTCTTGCAGAAAATATTCATTTCTTCGACTATGTAAGGAACCAGTATTTCTGAATGGTCATTTATCCGTGCCTACAATGTGTCACAAAGTACCCTACAGGCGCTCACTTGGGTATCCTTGGAAAAAAATTGCCTTAGGAAAACTTAGTCGAAGAACAATTCTACTGTGAGGGTAGAAGGTTTGGAAGAGAGAGCGCAAGACTAAGAGGAGTGGCTGTCACTTCGAACTCCTAGCCTGGTTTTCCTTTGCTAGTCCTTGGTGCTTCAAAGATTGTATTAATATTGTCCTACCCAGGGACTCAGGAAAGATCTGTGCATCTGGATCAAGGTGGCTCTTTACTTGTCTTGCATGCTTCTCGTTCAAGTAATTTCATAGACATTCTGTAGACATGGAAATTCAATAGTTGGGACTGTGTACTTGGGTCTGCAGGGGGTGGGATTTAGGAAGTCCTTGACGTAAGGTAACTGTGTAGCCAGTCTTCCAGCTCCTCAATATTCTGTATCCTGGTATTCAAATCGCTCAGATACCTCATTTTCTGAGGTTTGGATCAAGCTTTTGTAATGTGATGGTCATTGTACACATATGTCAGGACTGGGACATAGGTGGAGCGGTTTTCAATCTGCATTTACTTACCAACGTCTCTCTTGCTGAGAGATCTAGGTATATTATGGCCTGAGGGTTTCCCAGAACACTGCTTTATTTTCGACGTGGCGGGCATCTTTTGTGCCTCCCTTTCCGTTTATCCAATATCGAGGTATATAATGTGGTCGACCTTCGTCCTCTTCAGGACCTGTATCCTCCCAGCTTTTTGATATTAGGATGGTTACTGCACTTTCTTCCTATTCATTCATGGATGTTTGGACCAGAGTTTTGTAGGGTGCTTTTTGACGTGCCTCACCTGTGCCAAAGCTCTTGAACTTTATTTTAACGGCTCTTTGCAAGCTCTTGAATCTTTTAACGGCTCTTTGCTTTTTCTCCTTCATCTCTTCAACCTATCCCTCATTCATCATTCGTCTGTGTCGTGCTTTACATCATTCCTTTGTTGCTCTTTCCTTTTCTATCCATGGTTCCTCCACTGTCTTATTCCACCAGGGAGGTTGGGTGAAAGGTGTACTCTCTGTCTTTTGTTTGGCAATTTGACGCAATGTGTGTAAAGGGTTGTTACAGTCGAGTAGGCCTGTAGGATACTTGAAGGTCTGTTTAGGTTCCCTGTGTCAATTTGAAGCACATGACTTCCACTTAGCATGTTTTCGGAATGTCAGAAAAGCCACAGGTAAAGCCTAGACCTAGAGAGTAGATAATACCAAGGAGTCTTCAACTCGGTATTGGCTGCAAAAGAGCGAGAAGCTCAGCAGCCCTAGTTAAACAACAACAACAAATAGCAATATATATTGCTATATGCAGCAACAGAGGCAATTGGAGGAACAGACAATGATATAAAAATACAAAAGGTATGAGGGATGTGATTGCACTGGGAAATTTACTGTACTCAAAAGAAATCAAAGTCAATAAAAAAAATAGGTATCTTTAACTCAGATGTCATGTCGGTCCTATCGTATGGCTCTGAAACACAGAGAACAGTAAAAACAACGACCAGAAAGTTACAGACTCTCATAAATGAGTACCTGCGAAAATTTGAAGGATTAAAATTGTATACGATTACCAATGTGGAAATGATTAGGAAAAAAACCAAAACTAGTGGAACAAGTGTTGACGAGAAGACAATGGCATTGTATGGGACGTACAATAAGGAAACCATCTGTTAGCCTTACAAGGCAATCTTCATTCTGGAACCCCAATGGTAAGAGAAATAGATGAGAGACATAAAAAAACCCACAGAGAAGGGAACTGAGACACAGAGAACAAAAGACATAGACTTTGAAAGGATCCACAGGATAGGAAGGCATGGCATGAATTTTTTGACCTCTGCTCCACAGGTGACTGAAGGCTATTAAACGTGATCATGGTTATTTTACGGAGTAAATTAAAAAAGGGAGGTCCCCCTTAAACAGTACACACAACTGCTGGCCGAACGGGCGGATGATCAATAATATTTTGACAACGGCTTCTAGGGCAGGAGTTGGAAAGGCCTGGTATCGGGCTGAGGGCGCACCATGGACTGTAATGGTAAGCGGCCAGAACCATCCAGAAAGCAATGGCAAACTACTGGATGTACAATGCCAAGAAATCCATAATGGCTAATTTTACGGATAATAAGAGTAAATAAAATATTTATAGAGACACTCGGAACATGATAATATATGGTATTGAAAATAAGCGTGCGCTTTATTTACCTTTCAATTTCTGCATCTGTGATTGGTCTGAACAAGACTGATGGTTTGTCTGGATCGGAGTACTGCTCATAAAGATACTCTTTCATCTTCTCAAACAGTCGGGTGAGGTTTGCACGCCTGGTACACAGCTGCATCCACTGCAGGCAAAAGATTCAGTTTCATTTTCTCAAATTCATAGTTTTCTGGACAATTTTAATTTATAAGTTACAGAATGCTGTATCAAGTGGCCAAAAGCCAATCTATACCTGTTCTAATCTTGCTAATTTAAAAAAAAAGTAATTACAGTTACATAGCAGAAGCTATAAATAGGTGCATGTGTAGAATAGAAGGATTGAAGTGGTGTGACAAGATTACTAATGTGATGGCACGAATCAGTCAAGTATCAGTGGAACAAGAGATGAGAAGAAGATGCTGGAGATGGATAGGACACACACTGAGGTAGAGGGAGACAAGGAACACATGGAGAAGAGAACTGAAGGCAGACATGAAGGCAGACATGAAGGCAGACATGAAGAAGACACAGAAAGACCATGAGCTGATGGCACAGGAAAGGAAGACTTGGGTTAAGTTTGTTGAAAGCCTATGCTCCTTGGGGAGCTGAAAGGTGGTAATGATAGCAAAAACTGCAAAGGGGGAATGAAGTGTTACAACAGATTCAACTTATATTAGGTGTCAGCCTCCCACAATATACCCCAAGTGTAACCGAAGGAACAGACAGACACATTCACATACCTAGGATGCATTGTAACACCAGAACTAGCATAGACATCAATAGATTGAATAAATCGAGAACAGCCTTTGCTAGTCTAAACAACATCTGGAAGTCTTTCCAGTACAGCACAAACAACAAATTAAGATAATATGAGAGTTGTGTACTTTCTGTGCTTCTCTATGGTGCGGAATGCTGGAGAGTAACAGAGAAGGAGACGTTTAAATCGTCTTCTTTCCACTCAATTTGCCTAGGGAAAATTCTCCTAATCTTTTGGCCGAATACCATCACCAACCAAGAACTGCTTACTCGGAGAAACCAAGAGGACATGCACACCATCATAGCTGGCAGACCCTGGAGCTGGGTTGAATAGGGTGGGTGGGTGTGTGTCACCTCGTCTGATTCCAAAATTATTATTTAAGAAAAGAGAAAAAAAACAGGGAGTAAGTATGAACTAGTGACATGACCTACTAACCTTCTCATCCCAGTGGTAGACCCTCCACAAATCATTGATGTTCAGTTCAGGTTCCACGTACTCCTTGCGGTAAAAGGCAATGAATGGAACCTACAGAATAAAACAGTTATGATTTACTTCACTTCTATCTGGCAAACAATAAAAAAGAGGTTTATTCACGCTCCGCGATCAAGTTATCTTACTTACTTACTTGGTCGTTCGCCTTCTACTATGAGGTGTAGAGGTTCAAGTTACTTCTGACTTTTTTTTATCTATCTCCTTTTTTATTTTGTCTGCTGCATCATCATCATTATCATCATGTTCCTTGTGGAGCATGAAGCCATCACTGCCGCTAGAGGAAACCTGCACTAAGTATTCACATGCTCTTGCAGCGGTGGTTTCTGAAGCAATGTGCTTTATATGAGGTTGCCAGCCTCATACACAACCACCCTGTACGGCATGTATGAGGGAGCAGTAGTCATATTCTTTCTTGTCTAGTCAGAGACCCCCGGGGAACTACATGGGAAGGGGGGGGGGGTCTGTCTACAGCTTATGGTGTAAAATACCCAACATGAGGCTGACTGTAGATCTAGACTTTTCTTGTGGTCCTTCTGCCATTCCGAAATGTGTTGAGTGCAAGTCATGAGCTCCAGTTTCTCCAGCTTGGCTTGCATTTAAAGGATCGCCACATCTGGTCCCAAGCTAGGAGTAAGAAGTGTGTGGCATTGTTACACCTCTTTTTGCACTTCACAATGCGTTCATGATTTTGAAACATCGCGAAGCTCAAATAGAATGTCGCTAGATTAAAATGACGTCAAATAAAATAATTACGTAGACGCGCGTACAGAGTAACGGCAGTTGACTTTTGGGCAGTGTCTTCAGCCGGTAAGGCTGCGTTTCATGTGTTCTTTCATAGTGGCATGTGTCCATGATTCTTTGGAATATATGAGCGTCTATGCTTACAGTTCTGCAGATAGTGGAGAAGTATCCTGTGCATAAGGATAATATTGATAATACAGCTATATTGCTGAGTGTTCTTCGGCGGACCTTACTTGACTTGACGTTGATTACTAAAGGACGCATACAAATGACGGCCTAGTATAGTTGGTCATGTTGCATGAATTGCCAATGTGAAACTAATGGATTTTCACTATCAAACTGAGTGAGTAATAAACTGTATTGTACTGTCGATGGATTTTATCTGAATTTCTTCATAAAACGTTGCATGACAGTATGTTTATAATTCTGAACATTCCCCTAGCCTTGGTTAAGTGGTGACCAAGATTGATCACATATGAAGTTCGTCACAGGCATACTGTGCATTCCCTGTCATCCAAGAGGGCTCTCCCACTATGCAGAGCTAAAATATTTTGCTCTGGTTCTGGGCTCTCCCAAGGAACTGTCACGTCCTGCACAGAGCCACTTCTCAGCGCCTCCTGCCTATCACTGGGTCCATAGTGAGATCCCCCTACATCCAGTCAACCAGGTCAAAACCAAAGAATTACGTCTGGGGCTCAAGTGGCTTCCCCCAAGCTTAGTGTGCAATGCTGGGTTCTCAACAAGTTTCACCACAGGGTGAATTCCTGTAAGTGTGTGGTTAACACAAGTGTTTTTCTCCTTACATCTTGTTCCACTGGCATTTGCCTGGTTCTTTTCATAAGCTTCGCTTTGATGATCTTGTCACGACATGTTAATCCTCCTAATCTGCACAAGTTCCCATTTAATAAAGCCTGTATCTTTCTTCTTCTTCTTTGATCCTTAGCCACCAACTGTCAAAGCAGCCGTGGCCATCATGACTGGTGGCGTCTTGTAGGGCACTTTGCTCGGTCAGCAGCCATCCTTCATGCAGTGCCCCAGCTCTGGTTCATTCTTTGCATCTCAGCCTCCACAGTTCTCTGCCAAGTTGTTTTTGGTCAGCCTTTCTTTCGCTTTCCTTCAAGGGTCCAACTACTGGCTCGTATCTTTCTAAATATACATAAAATATTTCTCTCACAATAACTAAATACCCCACTTCAAAGTCATCTCGTCAAATCAAAATGTTAGTTTCAATATGCAGCTGACATATCCCAACTTCCCCACATATATCTTCTTCTTCGTACATTCTCAGACATCTACTTGAATATTTTCAAAGAAAGCAGTGGTGAGCTTCAGGCTATTTGCATATCCATAGAATTTTTTTCAGAAAATGGTATTCGTGACAACCGTATGTGACAGCCCCACATATATATGCATACACATATGACACACTGCCATCAATGGTACCTATACCTTGTAGCGGTATGGCAGCTTGCGTACCCTGACAATCCCCAGAGCTATGCCAGTGGGAGTTTTACTCCTGGTAGGTTCAACCAAGCTGGACTGGTCTGTGTGGGTAGGGGTCAGACAAAAGCTGGTACCCTGGTCCTCCAGGTTGGGGGTTTTAGCATAGGGCTGACACCCCTGTCTATGTAAAAAAAAATAATGAAGTTACGGAAACAACATCAAATGAACAAACTTTGCTGCGGGATGGACATTCGGAGTCTGTGGCTCGTATGACTGTCAGTGGTGAAAGCCGAAAGGAAGCCACTGACATGAAAACGGATGTCCTGACCGCAAAACAGGATACAAGAATAGGATTTTGGAATGTCAGGACAATGTACGAGACAGGTACTTGGCGGAGGACTGTGGAGGCTGAGATGCAAAGAATGAACCAGAGTTGGGGCACTGTACGAAGGATGGCCACCGACCGTGCAAAGTGGAATCAATTTGTTGTTGCCCTACAAGACGCCACTAGGCGTGATGGCCACTGACTGCTTTGACGGTCGGTGGTTAAGGATCAAAGAAGAAGAAGACATATGACACAAACATCTAGGTTTCCTCATCAAGAAGTCTTCATGTTAAGTCATCCTTTACTCATGTCTTCATTACTTGTTATCTTATACCGTTCATGCAGTCAACAATTAATCAATCAATCAATACCCTTTAGCTCCCCAAGGATCATAGGCCTTTAACAAATACATGTCAAGTCCTCCTGTCACGTGCCATCAGCTCAAGTTCTTTCCATGTTTACCTCATCATTTTGACTTCTGTATCCAGTTAACCTCTCCATGAGTTTTTTTGTCTACCTCTGCCTCTCTTTCCCTGTGGATTCAAAAACAAGGACTGCCTTGCAATGCTATCAACAGGTTTCCTCAATGTGTGTCCTATCCATCGCCAGCTTCTTCTTCTCATCTCTTGTTCCACTGGCATTTGTCTGGTTCAATCACCAGTTCCACATTTGTGATATAGTCATACCATTTCAATCTTTCTATTCTACGCAAGCACCCATTTATAGAAGTCTGTAGCTTTTTGGTTGTTTTTAATTGTTCTTCATGTTTCAGAGTTGAAGGATCTTATTTTTGTGTTGGACTGGATTTCTCTTGATCTCCATATGTTTCCCAATGCAATGAAAGCTCCTCTTGCTTTTTGTATTCTTATTTTGATATCACTGTCTGTCCCACCAACTTTGTCTATATTACTGCCAAGATATGTGTATGATTCTACATCCGTTAGTAGTGTTTCTTCAAGTTCAACCTTGTTAAGCAGTGAACAGTAGTGTGTAGCAATATTTTTCTTTTTTGTTTGCATCTCATGCACACAATGAGGTCTGCCAGGTTATCAGATTATATCTGTATCATTCATATAATTTTAACACACTCCCATCAGTCCAACAAATCCTGGCCAATTCTGATGTTGTACACTTCAGATAGTGGTTCATCCTGCTTCATCTCTACCGACCTCCCCCTTTCCCATATAACCAAATAACATTACGGCTTGTCTTGTAGTATATACTTTTCATGGTGTTATTCCCCCCCATGTCTATCTCTTGAAAGGTCTTTGTCGCTTTTTCGGTCACTATTTATAATAACTTCACTTCTCTCTAAGTCTTTCAGTTTCTATTTACAAATACCTCAGGCCTCTGTAGGTCTTTAAGCCAATATTTATAATGCTTAAGGTCTCTGTACATCCTTCAGTCACAACTTACTTAGATCTCTGTAGGTCTCTAAGCCAATATTTATAAAGCTTAAGGTCTCTGTACATCCTTCAGTCACACTTACAAATAACTTAGATCTCTGTAGGTCTTTAACTCTTAGTATACGAGCGGCCTTCTAGAGAGGCCGATGATCGATCCCCGTCAATAGCGAAAATTTATAGCTGAATGCATGTTTAAAACCACTGAACAATTTAGTTACGTGCATGATATAGGGGTTTCATTTCTTCACATTTTGATATATAACACTTTATGTTATCTTTATAAATAAATTATTTATTGCAAAATCTGTAATGGTAGTCATGAAATTAGCTCGTATACTAAGAGTTAAGCCAATATTTATAAAGCTTAACCTTTAGCACGCTGCATTCTTTGGCGAAAATTTTCCCCTGCAGCTGCATTCTTTTTCAGTGTCCCGTTTTTATAGTGGGTGACTTGTAATGTCTATAGTTTTTGTGTTTCTTGGTCAATTGCTATCATTTTTGGAATTTATATAAATAAATGAATGGTGAATCTGATGATATTAAATTTGTTTGTGTACATGTTAGATGTGATAGGAAGAGAGGAAAGGAAAGATGAAAAAAAAGAAAGAAAAATGTAAAATTAAAAAAAAAAAAAATTTTTAATTTAAAAATTAAAAAAAAAAATTTTTTTAATAACCAACAAACGAAGAGTCCATATCCCTTGCATCTCAATGAAAGTCATTTGACCAATAGACCAATACAAATCAAATGACGATCTTTTCGTTACACCCATCATCAGTAGCAAAGCAACAAACGCCCTTGTCAGCAGTGACATTCGGCCGTAATCCTAAACCTTTCCGATATTCCTAATCCTAACCCCTAAAATTATACATACTAGCAATGCCATTCTACTTTCGCTTCCATCTCAGCCATCAAACATATTCTGAGAACCGATATCAGCGCTTATAAAGACAAAAATCTCATCCCCACCGCATGGCGTCAGAATCCAATAAAATTAGAGCGAAAATGGCCGCGTGTTCGATGCCGATTCATTTCGATTAAAAAAATTCACAGAAAATAAACCCGAATGCACCCATTACTAAAGAAGATCGGAAACGGAAGCTAACTCTCTCTCAGATAAGTTTAAAACTTAACATCCGGGGGTGAAGTCACGTGTACACATATCATAATGCTAAAAAACGTTGCACACTGCAGTTGACATATGTCGACAACAGTAGGGAGAGCATAGGTTACCTTCGTCAACATATGTCGACCGCAGCGTGCTAAAGGTTAAGGTCTCTGTACATCCTTCAGTCACAACTTACAAATACCGTAGATCTCTGTAGGTCTTTAAGCCAATATTTATAAAGCTTAAGGTCTCTGTACATCCTTCAGTCACAACTTACAAATACCTTAGATCTCTGTAGGTCTTTAAGCCAATATTTATAAAACTTAAGGTCTCTGTACACCCTTCAGTCACTACTTACAAATACCTTAGTGATACCGGCGCTATTTCTCCATGTTAAATAGTCTGTTTACACCCACTGTTACGAGTGTACTGGTTCGGTCTATATCATCACCACACAGGCTAATTCAATATATGTGTGCTGCTGTCCTGTCACTGTGTCTGGAATGTTGACCTGGGTGTGTGTTGCTATGTTCGCACACCACGGTACGTACATAAGAGTACATGCAGGAGTCAAAAAGGGTTGCAAACGTCTAGAACAGTTCGATACTGTTTATTCCGTACAACACAGACACGATGACATAAATGACACACATTCGACAGCAAAACACGAATCATATAATTTCCACATTGCATTATATATATAATACGGCCTGTCCACATCCTGGCCTAAACAGTACTTCAATACTCAATAAAGCCTGCACCACACGGCAGCTATAATAATGTTCATATGGCCTAAACAGTACTTCAATACTCAATAAAGCCTGCATCACACGGCAGCTCTAATAATGTTCACATGGCCTAAACAAATATTCACTACACCATAAAGCATGCTCACCCGGCAGCTATAATAATCTTCATATGGCCTACAAAAGTACCTTAATACACAGCGAAGCCTGCATCACCCGGCAGCTTCATTAATCTTCATATGGCCTAAACAAATCTTCACTGCAGTGTATCACATAGGCTGTACACACAGCGAAATATATAAGTCGACATTTTCTCAAATCCTACGTAGGTATACATTATCCAAAAACACCGGGACTCGACCTACACGGTCCACGCCCAAAACACAACTCCCCAAATCACACATTAGTCCCGCCAAAAAAACCCGTCACGAGATTCAGTTGTCTTGAACACCGCTCTCGATAACACATGCAGACTAGCTGCGGGCTATTCACATGACTCAAAACAGTACAGAATAAATACATTAAACAGCGTTCACACGCTTATCTGTACTCTGTCACCCAAGTAAAGATTACTAGTCCCCTCCATAAGTTCCACTTGCAACAGTTACCACCCGCTCCGGGAAAAAAAAAAAATGATTCTATCATTTTTTTTTTGAAAAAATTAACTCCCAAAACGAAAAAATTAGAAGACAATTAAGCTCTAAAACGTATGCCTACAAAAAATATCTTATTTTTAAATCAAATTATTATCTACAACAAAATATCAGCATTAAAGTGTAAAGTGCAATAAAAGCATACAGCATAATGAGCTAAGTCTAAAAAGTAATTAGTTAAATATACAAAATATGATCAATTCCAAATTCAAGCTACGTATATTTCGTACAAACCAAACCGAACACAACCAAATCGAAAGAGAAGAAAACACAAGATCAATCAAAAGAAGAATGATCTGTAAAAAAAAGGGAAAGTAAGAACTCAACAATTTTTTTTTTTTAACCATATACTCATAAATTAAGTTTTGGACAATTACATGTAAAATAAATACAACTAGCATAAATAGATATGTTATATCAAGTCATATAACCACTCCAACAATACAAAGAATAGAGGTATAAGTGTTGAAAGAAGACAAAGTATACAAATAGAATCAAGTAAAACGAAGATGAGGTACGAAAGTATAAAAAAGATATAAAATCCATACCGAAAAGACAACAGAAAAGAAGGAATGAAATGAAGAATAGTTACCAAAGACAGATAGAAAGCAAAGGCACGAACACAAAATATCAAAGTATATCTATACTAATACCACCAAAAAATAATTTACAACTAAACAAAACCTAATAAGTAATTTAACCAAGTTACAAGAGTTATACAAAACGAAAATAAATAAATTATAGGCATCGAACAAACAAGTAATAGCATTGCTATAACTAATACTACCAACGCACAATGAAGCGCTAAAATAAAAATACATCATCATAAAAACAACTTTTTACAAGAACTAATCAATCTACATATCAATGATATCACGCAGTCAAATGCTGGGCACACACAACAAAAAATTACAATGCCAAAAAAAAAATCATTTTTTTCCAAAAGTACCGTACAAACATATTTTTTTACGATAAGTTACATAAAAACAGTATTTAATTTTTAAGTAATTCAAGACCACTAAAACCTAATAATGAAATCAATATTTTAACAAAATGAGTGAAATATAAAACAAAAATCCTATCTCGAAGAAACCTTTAAATCAACACATGTAAATTTAATTTATCCTTTAAGTTCTTTCTGCTGACAATTACATTCAGCTCCGTACAATGCTATTTAGCTATAACTTTATCTCTTATTCAAATCGATAAGATATACATCTATAAATAAATCTAATATCTGTTGCTAATATGAAATATAAAAAAGGTTCTATAAAAATATCTACAAAAAAAAAATAAGTTTGTTTTTAAAAATAATCTGCTAAGAAAATAATCTACATGTCTGACTGGCAAGAAAATCAAGTTCTGGAAAATCGAAGTTTCACAAAAAGTTAACAAATCCAAATACAAGATCATGTATGATACATGCAAGCTATTTTCAAAATTACATTTCACAACATACCAGATAATACACATCTTCTCTGTATGTTCTATATATTAATTAATCATGACATCAAAACATAAGAAAAATATAAATTAAGTGAATAACGAACACTCAGGACTATCTAAAAGTAACCACTGCATCAACACAATAAATGAGTTTGTGCAATCTCATCATGTACAAAACTATCCTAAACAACACAGTTGCAAAAATTCTAAGTTGAACAGAGTAGTATAAAGGATAATAATTACATACTACACATTATCAACACAATAATATATAAATAGCATAAAAATGTATTAATACATCATCAAACTACCGACATAAAAATAACAATAAAAAATTATGGCAATCAAATGATGCACAGAAATAATCATTACAACAAAATTATATGTTATTTCAAAACAACAACATGTCATGTACTAATATAGAATACAAAAATATTTACTATCTTCACATAAAAAAAAAAATAAATCAGACGCGAAGTCTCCCACTCTCTTGTAAACATGCTTGACCTTCAGAAAGCAACCCCTCAGATTTAGTTTGACGCTGACAGGTTTCGGTTGACTACTCGAGCGGAAAGTTGACTCACATTTCTGACCGTCAATATGTCACAGAAGCCTTGACTCTTATCGTAACGTAGCTTCTGTCAACAAATACAAATGAAAATTTCCATTTTACTCAATAGTGAAATTTAATGAGAAAAACGTAGAAATCACATTTACAATTACCCAACACCGGCTTGTGTAAAAACCCGGTCTCTTCACGATGTCACTAGCTCTCTCTATCACATGTAGATATCATAGAATTCTTGGGGACAACATGACCGACCTTGAAAGTCGCCGCTGCCTTACGCTGAAACAAAGTCTCACATTCACAACAACAAGTAGAGCAAGCAATAGTATTCAAGCATCCACTGTTATTTTTACTCTGTTTACTTTGATTATAAATGACTCTGGGCTCATGTTAAAGAAAATTAGCACAATTGGGCTTATTATTTGATCTATGATCAAAATACTTATTATTACCGTTGCCTTGTTTACAAATAATCACTTTAGTCTTTTGTTTAGGAACATTACTCTGGTGATGTAAAGCCACATTTGAAAAGCTATTATCTCTATCATACTTTCCAACATTCTTACAATCAAAACTTTGAGATTTGTTAAATTGTCTACAGTATCTACGAGAGGGAAAATTATTATTTACTGATCTCCCTTGGTACTGTTTAATCTTGGGGTTATCTCTCTTACTAGAACTGTTTTTCTTCTCCCTTATGGGAATATATTTACCAATTGTTTCAAACTGACTGTGCTGAGTTTGATAACTGCCAGAAACAATAGTATCTCTATTGTTCCGCATATGGGTTTCATCTTTGGAACAAGTAGTAATAGCCTCAACACCCGCTATTAATTTCTGAGTATTTCCAATAGTAGAGAAATATTTGTTTCTTATGAGTCTTGACCTGAAATTATCACCTTTCTTTTCCTGACCAACGGAACTGGCTGTTACACAAGAATCTTTGTTGGTCTGACGCCAAGAATTATTACTGGAACTATCAGTAATATTAGAACTTTTAAAGTTGTATTTACCACGAAAAGATCTGTCTTTACCATGAATGACCTCTCTATGAGCAAAAAGTGTATGGGGCTGACTTTTCGCAACTTTCTGTCTACCATTGTCAACATTGACAGAAGAGCACCTTTTGTTTTTCAAAACCATATCTAGTAAGCCAAATATTCTTTCCCTTGCTTCCGCAATTTCATTATCTTTAAGTGAAATCGTTTCACTTAACCTTTTATTTAACTCCTTAACAGCCAAAACTTTGTCGCTTTCTTCTGCTAGCAAATTTTCAATTTTAGCGACCTTCTCTTTCTCAGCCGTCAACTCCACTAAAGTCTCTTTCTCGTACTGTTCTTTATTTGCCCTCAACTGAGTCAACTCTATCTGAAGTGTTTCAGTCTGGACATCATCATTGTTTTTCATAATCTCATTACTCTTCTTGGGGGGTACAATATTCATCTCCCCAATTTGATCACTGAGCATCGCATTATCATTCATCACCTCATGAAGCATTTCTATGTAAGTCTTCTCATGTTCATTACTCTCAATTTTCAATTTCTCATACATGTGTTTATTTTGTTGGGCCTCCTGTATAATATTTTCCACCTCAATTTGCTTCTCTTTCATCTGAACTTCCAATTGCTTTATGTTTAATAATGCTGAATCCAAACTTGCTTGCACACTAGCAAGTTCTGAGTTTGATTCAAGTATCTCACTTTTAAGCCTATACACAGTTGCCTGTAGTTCGTTCTCTTTAGCAACACCTTCTAGGAAATTCTCTCTTTGCTGTAGAGCACTTTGTTTGTTTACTTTTGCTTGTTTCTCAATTCTCAATTCCCTTTCCTGCTCATCAGATGTATGGTTGTGGATTATTTTGAACATGCTTTGCATTATATGTCCGTGTTTCACGTTCAATATACTGTTGCAAAAAACACACGAAGGGTGCCGTAGCAAATTCACCAAATCCTTGGCCATTACCAAATTGCAAACAAACTTAAAGTTGTGTTCAGCAAATAACTCCAGGGATGTTGACACATTAATCAAAAAATCATCCATTATCCATTCTCCAAGTCGTGCACCTCTCAATCCCTTACCATCTCTACCTACCACCCATGCAGACTCCAACATAGGCCTTATATCTGTAGGGTACATATCACGATCCATGGTGATTCACTTACTTAATCAACTATATATAGTAATAACTTATAGTTATGACAAATTACTGTCGCAAAAGGTTTGACAATTACCCTTCCAGCTCACAAAGTTAACTATTTGTCAAGAAATGAGCTTATTCCTCAATTCTGTATCACCAATTCCTTTTTATAGCACCTTTATCAAGTCACATCATTATTAGGAAAATCGACAAATGTCAACAGCCATTAACACCTATGCACAAAATCTTAATCATATGTCAAATTAGACATAAACAACAATAATAACAAAATGAGCAATTAGGGAGGCCTAGCGACATATATGAAGTGACACAATTTACACAAGACACAATCACTTATCTGTCAATGATCCCGCTTCTTTTCCGCCACGACACTGGATATCACATAGACTGCTAAAACCTCCACTGCGGGAAAGCACTGGAACTTGATTCGTTTCTCTTCAGGTAATTTCGTCAATATGATATGTGCTTAACAATGCACAAGTTGACAGGAACCATAATACAGCACACACTGCCCCTCTTGACTCTTCTGTAGTCTGAAATGTACACGGCAACTCCGTGTATCATAACATCTTGAGCTTGTGATGGAGATAACTGGCACAAGAAACTCCAATATTGCAGGAATCCGTCACAACCCGTATAAATGCTGGTACAAATACTGTCCAAGTCTAATTGAACTTCCTTGACCACTGCAGACGTTGTTGTCGTCCATAGGCATGAAATAGGACGTCAATTGCTACTAGTGTAAAGTTGCATACTACCAAATAAAGCGTGCGTTGTTTCTCAAATGCGCCACCCAGGCAGACAATAACTAGGTCAAAGTTCTGAAGTACAGCAGATTCAAGGCACACCCACATAGGGCTAATTATATAACAAAGTCAAGTGTTTCTACACTCTTGTCCACGTGAAAGTCATATGTATTATATTTATTTTTCAACTTGTAGTGACTGATCCTCTAGATATGTTATGGTCTGGTGGACAAAATTTGCTTCATTTTATCCTCTTGCTTCAAGTACATATCACTGTAGAGGTAACAATTTCTTAATCGTATACGCCACACAGGCACATCTTAAATGATATCCAACGATACGAAAACTACGCCACTTAGGCTATCGACGCGAATAGTCGTAGATGTCAGATCCTGTTAACTGAAAACCACCAACTGATACCGCCACTATGTCTAAATGTTATATAATCTGTTTACACCCACTGTTACGAGTGTACTGGTTCGGTCTATATCATCGCCACACAGGCTAATTCAATATATGTGTGCTGCTGTCCTGTCACTGTGTCTGGAATGTTGACCTGGGTGTGTGTTGCTATGTTCGCACACCACGGTACGTACATAAGAGTACATGCAGGAGTCAAAAAGGGTTGCAAACGTCTAGAACAGTTCGATACTGTTTATTCCGTACAACACAGACACGATGACATAAATGACACACATTCGACAGCAAAACACGAATCATATAATTTCCACATTGCATTAAATATATATAATACGGCCTGTCCACATCCTGGCCTAAACAGTACTTCAATACTCAATAAAGCCTGCACCACACGGCAGCTATAATAATGTTCATATGGCCTAAACAGTACTTCAATACTCAATAAAGCCTGCATCACACGGCAGCTCTAATAATGTTCATATGGCCTAAACAAATATTCACTACACCATAAAGCATGCTCACCCGGCAGCTATAATAATCTTCATATGGCCTACAAAAGTACCTTAATACACAGCGAAGCCTGCATCACCCGGCAGCTTCATTAATCTTCATATGGCCTAAACAAATCTTCACTGCAGTGTATCACATAGGCTGTACACACAGCGAAATATATAAGTTGACATTTTCTCAAATCCTACGTAGGTATACATTATCCAAAAACACCGGGACTCGACCTACACGGTCCACGCCCAAAACACAACTCCCCAAATCACACACTAGTCCCGCCAAAAAAACCCGTCACGAGATTCGGTTGTCTTGAACACCGCTCTCGATAACACATGCAGACTAGCTGCGGGCTATTCACATGACTCAAAACAGTACAGAATAAATACATTAAACAGCGTTCACACGCTTATCTGTACTCTGTCACCCGAAAAATAGGAAAAGATAATTCTATCCTAAAGTCAAACAAGTATCCGCTTAATCACGCGTTGCAACTCGAAATTTAATTTGTTCAAAACATTCTAAAGATTGCCCAATGGGCTGATCACCTGTTGGCTTGTCACACCGATTACGGAAACAACGGCAGATGGATCTATTTGTTGTTGCCCTAAAGACGCCGCTAGGCGTGATGGGAAATTACAACAGAGAAAATCAATCTGCTGTTGCCCTTAAGACGCCACAAGGCGTGATGGCCTCTGACTGCTTGGTCGGTCTTTGGCTAAGGACGGAAGAAGAAGAAGATTCTAAAGATTACTTCCCCTTCCATAAGTTCCACTTGCAACACTTAGGTCTCTGTAGGTCTTTCAGCCAATATTTATAATGCTTAAGGACTCTGTACATCCTTCAGTCACTACTTACAGATACTTCAGGTCTCTAATGCTCAATATGCTCCTAACTGAAGTCGGCAACCCCTTCTGTACATCAGTTTAAAACCAGCATCCAATATTACTAACCTCCTGCCTGTGATTCCTCATGAATCCCAAAGCCTGTTTAATCTTACTGGTCATCGCATTTGGTGTACGGCGGTTAAAGTTGTTGGCAGCTCCAAGGTGGTCCATGTCCAGGTAAGACTGAAGAAATAAAAAAAACATGAATGAAAATACTGTTTGTGTAATTGTGAGACCAAGAGGTCATCTCCAAGAACTGGAAGGAAAGGCACACTATTAAACTACCAATGATAGCAACTTGACTCTTTGCAGTAACTGGTGAAGTATATCACTTCTGGCAGTAATCAGAACAGTTCTGACCAGAGAATATAATAATAGCCCCTTCAGTCATAGCTAACTATGACTACGTTTTCTCCTCTCTTCTGCTTGCTGTGAGAGCGTCTTTTCACCCAATCTAAGGTGGTGGCCAGAGAACAACATGGAAGATCTAATACAGATCAGGCACCAACAATAACAATCATAAGAAAATGAGAAGAACTACAGTAAGACGATACTAAACGATGAGGTAAACAAAAAAATAGGTCGTGTGTCTTACAAGGACAAAGAACAAAAATGTATCTGTTACAGCCACAAGGTCTTCATCATGGACCATTAAACAAAAACAGAAAAGGCAAAAAGTGAAAACTAAGTTAAATACATAAACAATAAACAGTAACTCGAAACTACACGTTATTGCCCAGATTTATTCCAGCTGCCATCTTGTTTATTTTGATTCTCATAGGAGTACCACCAGTGACTTTAATTTCGGGTTGTATAATTTGTATTTATTTTTATTTTATTTAACTTAGTTCTCCAGCACACTACTGTACTCCAGGAAAAAATGCTTATCTATCCAAATGTTATGAAATGAGAGTAATTTGTTGTATATTTTTCTCTCTCTTTTAAAAAAAAAATTAAGTTTTGAAAACATCATGAACTGTGGGACCCCGATAGTACAAATATTAAATGTTAACAATCAGCACAGTTCACCTCAAACACACAACAACTAAAACACATAGACAAAACCAGCGGACAGCATTACAAGGTAGTTCTTATTCAGGAATGACATGAGAAATAAAGAGGGAGAGACCAACAAAATGTATAAGGAGAAGGGAATTAAACACAGATATGAAGGGGACAGAGATGACCAGGAAAGGCCTTGAATGGACAACACAGGGACATGAAGGTCTGGCTCGCGACTGTTGTAGGCCTATGCATCATGTCAAGCTCAAAGATACTGAATGAATATGCGTACCAAAATGGTATGTTTGTAAATCGAAGTGTTTCTTGTCCCCAGCTAACTACAGTATATCTCTCTCCCATTTCCCTAAAACTGACATTCATGGACATTGTGAAGTGTCATTTTTTCAAGAAACTTGAATAATACAATCCTCCAGTTACCTGGATCACATTTCAATAAAAAATCTGTCACAAGTTACTTCTTCAGACATTTATGGGTTATAAATTTTGTCAAACTATTCATTCCAGTCGGATTTGCTCAGGTACTTTATTTGTGACCTGCAGGTCAATTATTCAAAACTATAAAATTAACAATGCCAATTCCGACTTCCCCCAGCGTAGCAAATATACTATGTACACAGCTTCAAATACTGGCCAGCAACTTCACAATTTTTATGTGAGAAAGACCAAATCAGAAATTTCATCTATCATTCTCCTCCTTAGTACCGGTTTTCATGGCCTTTGCTACAATGTTAAATTTTGCCAAAAATATAACTATCGTATGCTTATTCCCAGCATTAGGGGGCCAGACAATTTTATAAGCCTAATGTTTGACACAGCTACAATTCTTTCAACAGCTTGGTGGGCCACAATTAGATCCTTTAAGAGCCAAACATCGCCCACAGACCTGAGGTTTAACATCCCCTGAGCTACATTAAATAATCAGGGTACTTGAACCCACCTCATTTCTCCAAGTCCTAACAAATAACCTATGACTCACCTGCTGCGAGAGGCACGGGGTGGCAAATGCTTGTTTGTAAATCCACTCTGCCTCTTCCTCCAACTCAGCATCCTCTGCTTCCTTCACTGGCACAGTGCGCAGCTGCAGAACAAACAAGAGACAATCTGATTAGTTCATCCAAACCCTTGACCATATTTTCCAAGCTAAGTTCATCAAGTACTCATTCCTATCTTTTAACGTCACTTACCTATTGTAGATACAACCACAGCTATTCAAAATTTAAAAAAAAACAGAATCTTCTTATATTATTATTCAAGCGACCCATAGCTAGACAGCTTGCGTCAGGGTCAGCGAACCAGAGCTGACTAAGACCCTACTCCACCTCCAAGTGGTGGTCCTGGAAACAGGCTGCATCATTGCAGCCTGGCTGAGTGAGTAGGGATCAAAAGATGCTGTGCTGAAGTTGGATGTGTTGGCCGAAAGGCGCAAATATTGCAGCTTTGCTGTAAACGGACACAATACCCCCAACATCCTTTTCAGGACAAACGAAGAAGATATTATTATTCACATAGTTATTTCTTCAGTTACATCAGCATTTCTTCCTATTACGTTCTCCAGTTTAATTTAAAAAAAGTTCTTTGGATCTCTTAACACTAATACCAATTATTTGTTAACTGATGCAGTATATACATTTTCTTTAAATCACATGCTTTTCATACAAGGAACAAAACTATATCGCTAATGTTACAAGTCATTTCTTTACTCTTAACAAAGTTTCTACCCTCTCACACTGACATTTATGGCATGCCATTCGACAGGGCAGTCATGGGAATGGCTGCTAAATTTGAAAGCCAGGGTTAAATTTGCTATTCATGAAATGGACACATACAAACATATTCCTGGTGCAAATACAGACCTGGAACCTTTCAGGGAAGTCTGCTGCTCTGATGGCATTATCTGCTTCTGTGAAATGGCCTCTTTCCAGCTCACTTGGCTCAAATACCTGAGTTGAAACAAAAAATATTTTTTTTTAATTTGATGAAATCAAAACTGCAAGCACCAGCACTTCTCATTTGAATCTGTATATAAGACTGCAGTTGATGAATCAGAAAGCTAAGACTGCTGGAATTTGGTATCAAAAGTATCTATCATGGATGGATGTATGAGAGGATGGGTTTACAACTAGCGTGTTACAGGAACAATCAGCATTCATATCCTTCTACATTAGCTGAGGGAGACTGGGCGCCTTATGGGTCTGCCCAGCGTGCAATGTGGTATGAGTCTGATCAATAATAACAATAATATAGTCCACACCATTTCAATCCTATTCTATGCAGAATCAATCGTTACTTACATTTAAAGGAATCCTACTGTGCCAATGATGGACAAAAAAAGTCTAACAGCAGCATCCACATCACAGGCAATTTATTATAGCCAATGAAATACAGGAAAAAATTCTTATCTGTTACTTACATCAAAGATACTTTTCTTGACTGGCTTCTTTCTACCTCCTTTCTTCTTTCTGGGCTCGCCATCTTCACCTACTTCTTCTTCCTCTTCATACTATGGAACAGAAATAAACAAACAGAATCAGCCTATCCTTGTATATACAGAATAGAATAAATAAACAGAACAAGCATATCTTTATATCAATCAATATCCTTTAGCTCCCCGAGGAGCATAGGCCTTCAACAAACACATGCCAGGTCTTCCTGTCCCGCGCCATCCGCTCAAGTTCTTTCCATGTTTTCCTCACCATTTCCACCTCTGTATCCAGTTCTCTTCTCCATGTGTTTTTTGGCCTACCTCTGCTTCTCTTTCCCTGTGGATTCCAGAACAAGGACTGCCTTGTAATGCTATCAACAGGTTTCCTCAATGTGTCCTATCCATCGCCAGCATCATCTTCTCAACTCTTGTTCCACTGGCACTTGTCTGGTTCTTGTCACCAATTCCACATTTGTGACTTTGTCATACCATTTCAGTCCTTCTATTCTACGCAAGCACACGTTTATAAAAGTCTGTAGCTTTTTGGTTGTTTTTTATTTAGCTCTCCATGTCTCAAGAGCCATACAATAGGACTGACTTCACATTTGAGTTGAAGATTCTTATTTTCGTGTTGGACTTGATTTCTCTTGTTCTCCATATGTTTCCCACTGCAATGAAAGCTCCTCTTGCTTTTTGCATTCTTATTTTGATATCATTGTCTGTCCCTCCAAAACTCTCTGTATTACTGCCAAGATATGTGTGCGATTCTACATCCTTTGGTGGTGTTTCTTCAAGTTCAACCTAGTTATCATTTCTTGCATTTATTCTCATAATCTGTCTTTTCCCTGTGTATTTTCAGGCCCAGTTGTTGTGATCTCTCATTGAGAATTTTCATTTTCTCTTGCATCTGATTATGGTTATGGGACAAAAGAGCCAAGTCATCTGCAAAATCCAGATCATCAAGCTGTTTAGTCAGATTCCACTGGATTCCATTTCTGTTGTGTGAAGTTGGTGTTTTCATAACCTAAGACAAGAAATGGAGACAAGAGGCATTCCAGTCTCACTCCCGTTCTAATCCTAAACGGTTCTGTAAGCTGTCCTTCATGAAGAACTCTGCATGTCATGTCGTCATAGGTCTTCCTGATTAAGTTAATGATCTTCATGGGAACTCCATAATGCCTCATCAATTTCCAAAGTGATTGTCTGCACTGTCAAATGCCTTTTCATAGTCCACGAATCCGATGTATAGCGGTGAATTCCATTCCAGACTTTGTTCAACTATTATTCTCAATGTGGCTATCTGGTCTGTACAGGATCTGTTTTGTCGAAAACCTGCTTGTTCATCTCTCAGTTGCTTGTCTCTGGACTCTTTTAATCTCTCAAGGACGATTCTGTTTAATACTTTTCCTGGCACTGATAGTAACATTATTCCTCTATAATTTGTACACTCTTGTAAATTTCCCTTCTTAGGCAACTTGACCAGATAACCTTCCTTCCATTCTGCAGGTATTTCCTCTCTCCCCCAGACTTTGCCAAGTAGTTTGTATAATATCTCTGTAGAGGTATCAATATCTGTTTTGATGGCTTCTGCTGGAATGCAATCTGGACAGTTGAGGTGGTATTTTTTAGACCGCAAACGGCTCCGGGGTCAACCCAGCCTCATGAACTGGGTACCAGAGCAACTTTGGGAAGGTTAACGCGGCCAACGTGATGCTGACCACATCACCCCTGGTGTGCCGATGGTCAAGAAATATGGGCCTAACACCATATTCGCAATATGCCTCAATGGGCATGTAACGAGATCCTTTACCTTACAGCACAGTTTTAATTTTTAAAAAGGACAATCAACAAATATAACTGAAACAAAGAGTAAACTATGAGAATAAACGTGTTTTTTTTTTTCATATTCCTGAGCAGACCAAACATAATAAACAGTCTTCTTCATAATACACAATCTGATCATCTATTTTCATATGTCAACTTACCTCATCTTCCTCATCAAACTCATCCTCATCTTCATCATATTTATCAAACTCAGGAAAGTCAAAATCCACGCCAAAGATTTCCTGAGCTTCTTGTAAGGCACTGCAGAATAAAACATTGCATATAAATTCACCACTGCTGAAAAGAATACAGACTGTAGATGCTACATTAGAGGACAATAGTGATAATTCTTTCAGACCTGGGTTTCTTAACCTTTTCTTTGTGCTACAGACCCCTTTGATTGGTCGATGAAGGCTATGAACCCCTTTAATTATATAATGAAGGCTATGTACCATTTCTCGACAAATTATTTTACATAAAAACTTGGTAACAAAAAATAATTTTTTAAAAAAAACCCAATTTTAAAAATTTTCGGTTACATACACAGAAACCCCTCAAATCCATTCATGGGACCCCTAAGGCATCTGTTTAGGAAACCCAGGAAACTATGTTAGTCTAATGAACCAAATGCCTGCAGGACAGTGTCCCCTTTAGCCAGTGCCTTAGCAGATACTGCTGAAGGGGGGTGAAGTGTTAGAGACTTCACTATACTAGGTACAGCATCAAGAGGTGGAGTGACCAGTTCCCTTCCTCACTGCCTTTTCCTTCCCTAATATAACAGCAAAGTCAGGTACCCATTTACAGCTGGGCAGAATGGAGCATGTCGATCCCGTGCATTGAACCCAGGCACCTTTGCCGCAAGAGACCAGCGCTCTAACCACTCTGTCAATCGGACGCTCCCCCTTTATCTTCATCTCTATAATGAACTGAAGACCCGCGGATGGTGTTTCCTGTAACTACATTTGTCTATTAAACTGAATACCTGCTGGACAATGTCACCTTTAGCTACGTCTCTCTAATAACCTGAATGCCTGACTAATAAAGCCATGACATATATTAACAGTCTCACTTGATATATGAATTGAAACTAGCACTACTTACGCATCGCTGTGGATTTTATGCTTCTTTTTCTTCTTGCCTTTACTGATTGAATTTCCTTCCTCGTCAACAATGAAATCATCAGGATCTGAGGAGAATGCAGAGAGATGAGAAGATGAACGAACGAACGAACTTTATTTTTCAAAGGGTTTAAAATGAGAAAGGATAAGCTTAAAGGTGTGAGCCGTTCTAGTATAAATATGCAAACAGCAAGTCTTTACATACAGAACATACTAATCAATCTATACCCTGTAGCTCCCCAAGGAGCATAGGCCTCAAACAAACACATGCCACGTCTTCCTGTCGCGTGCCATCAGCTTATGTTCTTTCCCCGTCTTCCTCATCACTTTCACTTCTGCCTCCATTTATCTGCTCGTTTTTTTTTTTTTGGTCTGCTTCTGCCCCTCTTACCCTGGGGATTCTAGAACAAGGACTGCCTTGTAATACTATCAACAGATTTCCTCAATGTGTGTCCTATCCATCTCCAGCATCTTTTTCTCATCTCTTCACGGAACATAAGTTGTGTAACAATCTAGTCTCATTTCGTTGTCTCTCTCATACACAAGTTGTGTAACAATCTAGTCTCATGTCACTGTCTCTCTCATACACAAGTTGTGTAAGAATCTAGTCTCATGTCGCTGTCTCTCTCATACACAAGTTGTGTAACAATCTAGTCTCATGTCGCTGTCTCTCTCATACACAAGTTGTGTAACAATCTAGTCTCATGTCGCTGTCTCTCTCATACACAAGTTGTGTAACAATCTAGTCTCATGTCGCTGTCTCTCTCATACACAAGTTGTGTAACAATCTAGTCTCATGTCGCTGGTCTCTCTCTCTATACACAAGTTGTGTAACAATCTAGTCTCATGTCGCTTTGTCTCTCTCATACACAAGTTGTGTAACACATCTAGTCTCATGTCGCTGTCTCTCTCATAATCACAAGATGTGTAACAATCTAGTCTCATGTCACGCTGTCTCTCTCATACACAAGTTTGTATGTAACAATCTAGTCTCATGTCGCTGTCCTCTCTCATACACACAAGTTTGTGTAACAATCTAGTCACTCATGTCGCTGTCTCTCTCATACACAAGTTGTGTACCCACATCAATCTAGGTCTCATGTCGCTGTCTCTTCTCATACACAAGTTTTGTGTAACAATCTAGTCTCATTCGTCGCTGTCTCTCTCATACACAAGTTGTGTGAAAACAAATCTATAGTATTCTCATGTCGCTGTCTCTCTCATACACAACTTGTGTAACAATCTAGTCTCATGTCGCTGTCTCTCTCATACACAAGTTGTGTATGAGAGAGACAGCGACATGAGACTAGATCTCATACACAAGTTGTGTAACAATCTAGTCTCATGTCGCTGTCTCTCTCATACACAAGTTGTGTAACAATCTAGTCTCATGTCGCTGTCTCTCTCATACACAAGTTGTGTAACAATCTAGTCTCATGTCGCTGTCTCTCTCATACACAAGTTGTGTAACAATCTAGTCTCATGTCGCTGTCTCTCTCATACACAAGTTGTGTAACAATCTAGTCTCATGTGTCGCTGTCTCTCTCATACACAAGTTGTGTAACAATCTGTCTCATGTCGCTGTCTCTCTCATACACAAGTTGTGTAACAATCTAGTCTCATGTCGCTGTCTCTCTCATACACAAGTTGTGTAACAATCTGTCTCATGTCGCTGTCTCTCTCATACACAAGTTGTGTAACAATCTAGTCTCATGTCGCTGTCTCTCTCATACACAAGTTGTGTAACAATCTAGTCTCATGTCGCTGTCTCTCTCATACACAAGTTGTGTAACAATCTAGTCTCATGTCGCTGTCTCTCTCATACACATATACATTAAAAAATACAAATAAAGTTTTGCCTCATTTTGGCGAGGCGCATCCCGTTCAAACTAGTTGGTTATATTAGGGCGCATCTCCAAATATAACAGACCTTTAGGTCTGATTCTTATTTACATATACATATGCCCATGCACACAGATAGAGACAATGATACCCAAAAAGTGGACACCTAGACATCCAAACACACAACAATAAATACATTCATAAAGAGCAAAAAAGAACTGATGTTCTTGCCCTTAAAGTAACCACAACTTCTGCTCTTGAAGACTTATGCTAACAGCTTAGTTAGTTGCATTTGGGTGAGCTATTTTATTTTCTTTCTTTCAATAAAGCCAATGCAAGTATCTTCTAATCCCAGGCAACTAAAGTTTTCAGTCAGCACCCAACATTTTCAGCACCTTTGTCAGATGGTGCTCTTTCACACAGGAATTCATTAAATTGCATTGTCTGCAATTCTATCATTGAAACCGTGACTTAACCACAGCCATTTATATTTTGATTATAGATAGCAATGCTCCAACTACCTATACAAAAGAACAAGATGCATGGGCAAAATAAAAGGTTTAACTTGGATTATATTATGCCGTCATTTATTTTATGTTTTAATTATTTAAGTGTGCGTCACTTTTACATGTCTCTGGCAGAAGGTATAGCAGTTACACCTCAGGCCATGCTGATGCTGCCGTTTAGGTGCCAAGTTCTTGAAGGTGGCTCTTAGATTTTGAGAAAATCTGTAGATCCCAGATCTAACACACAGTTGGGCCGTTCGACCAACTTCTTGATTTAGTTTCTCCCCCCCATCTCTTAAGATGATAGCAACTTCTCTTAAGAATCTCTCTCACATGTCATAATTCTCCTCTCCCGTACGTTAGTGGCTATGTCTGGCACTCATAGTAAAGAGCTGGCATGAATGTGCTATTTATCAGCTATCACATGGTCTCCACTGGGACAAACAGGTAGACTGCCAATTATGAGAACTTTTTTTCTCAGATAGATGTGATTATATGAGAGCAAATGCAGAAGATGATGGATGTGTTAACAGATGAATGATCAACCAATTTACTCATAGTATAATAAAAACTAGGTTCTAAAAGACTTCCACATCCACCCCTTAGACCAAGCTCGCTTTATGTCATCTTCTATAGATAAGGTACCTCGTCATCTTTCATACCTGACTCTTCCTCCGAATCAAACTCCTGCAGATCAGCTGCATCATTGACCTCTCTCACAGACTCAGCCGGTCGTGCATCCCCAGCATCATCCTCATCAAAAAGCTGTTCCTCGATGGCATGTTTACCTAGTGACGAAAGAACACGAAGAAATGAGCAGTTTACCAAATGATAACATAAAGGGTGAACAGGATCAGATATTGTGTCAGATCACCACCTGCTGTTAGACAAAGAGATACTATGTCAGATCACAACCTGCTGTTAGACAAAGTATGAATGAAAGTAAGAGATATTGTATCAGATCACCACCTGCTGTTAGACAAAGAGATACTGTGTCAGATCACCACCTGCTGTTTGACAAAGTATGAATGAAAGTAAGAGATCTGATGTCAGATCACCACCAGCTGTCAAACTATGAATGAAAGCAGAAGGAGATCTTGTGTCAGATCACCCCCTGTTGTCAAACTATGAATGACAGCAGGAGGAGATCTTGTGTCAGATCACCACCAGTTGTCAAAGTATAAATGAAAGCAGGAGGAGACTTGTGTCAGATCACCATGAGCAGCTGAAAGGTACTGATGCTGATGATAAATATAAACTTAAGGTGTGTGGCTGTAAAATGTGAACTCACATTATGGGTGACAGAACTTACTATTAATGGTAGAATCCCTTCTTTGATTTCCTTTGTGCTCCTTATGGACATGGGCCCACCAAAGCAGCTGGTCGCTTTGCAGGAAGCCTGCATCAATGCACTCATGTGCAATTGTAGCAATTTCACCATCCCCATGAATAGGCTTATGATTGCTGCCAATTACGACTGAGGTAGAAAAGCCATGTTCTTTCTTTGTCTCCTCCTAAACCCCTTGGAACTACACTGTGCTGGTGGTTAGAATGCAGACTTAATAATTAATAGTGCTAGAATGTAATTTCAGATTATGGGAAGCAGAATGTAAACTTAAGATCACATGTGTAATGGACGTAATCATCGTAACAAGACTTACCATCATCAGCCTTCCCCTCCTCCTCCTTGCCACTGTCCTCATCGTCAGACATCATCCTGATACGCTTACGTTTGCGCTGAAATTGATTAAAATCAAAATCACTTATCACTATATCATGTTGTTGTTGTTGTTGTTGTTGTTTAACTATGACCGCTCAGCTCATTGCTCTTACACATCCAACGCCAGGTTGAAGAATATGCATGTGATCTGTAGCTGTTGAGTGGTGCTATATAGAGTGGTTGTGATTGTTGGGGAGCCCAGCAATAGTTTTCTTCTTTCTGTGTATGAGTCCTGGAAATGTGAGCAACACATGTTGCACTGTCTCAAAAAGATGAGTACAGCTGTGTCAACTAGGCTCATGTGTGGGGTTTAATTTGTTAAAGTGCTCACTGAGTCTGGTGTGTTCTGTTCCTAGCTGGAAGGTTGTGTACTGCTCCATGCGTCACAGGTTGATGATATCACCAAAGTATATCACAGATATTACATTTTTTTTAAAGAAGTCCTATAAATCTGAAGACATATACTGGTGATTGCAACATGATGAGTGTCTGGCATTAATTATATATATATATATATATATATATATATATATATATATATATATATATATATATATATATATATATATATATATATATATATATATATATATATATAGACATCATGTGGCGTTTAGTTATGAGTAGGGGGAAAAAACCCAAAAATATTGTATCTGGTGAATGTGGCACATTGAAGACCAGAAAAAAAGATTGGGTTAGAAGTTGACATATGGAAGACTTATAAAATTATAAGAATAATAATAATAGCCCCTTCAGTCATAACTGACTATGGGAATGCACCCCTGAGGTGACAGCCATTAGCTGCTTTTTTTTTTCCTGGTGTTCCGTTCAACATTTTCTCCTCTCTTCTGCTTGTTGTGTAGCTTCTTTTCGCCCAATCTGAGGTGGCGCAGTAGATAGCATCGCAACTTGGTGTGATCGACATCTTCATCCTCCCAGGTTGCTGGATTTGTGTCCAGTGCCCTCATATCTCTCTTGCGCACATCTTTGAATCTCAGCTGTGGTCGCTCAACTGTTCTTTTGCCATCTGCCACTTGTCCGTAGAAGATATCTTTCGGGATGCGACCATCTTCCATGCAGCAGACATGGCCAAGTCAGCGGTACTCTGCATTGTCTAAGCGGTGTATAAGAAAGAACAGTAAATAAACAGAAATCATGTATCTGTAAGTGACCATGTGTTACTTGGGCCCAAAAAATGAGGAGCAAACAATAGTAAATCTATGACCAATCAGCAAACTGAAGGACCGTGCACAGGGCCAGCTAGCTCATCCTGCAGTAACAGCAGCCACAAAAACTTTTATCAGAGGAGAAGTCAGCTCTCTGGCACCACTGGAGGTCACTGATGATTAAGATGACATTATCTATCAGTTTCTGTAGAACAGATTGTTACCTCCATGCTATCAAAGATAAATTATGTCAATTTATTATACACTCACAAAAGCCAGCCTCAGAAAAGAGGTATCTGAGGAAGGTGGTTGAAGTAACAAGAAGAGACATGGTCCGCAACCAGATGGTCCATCATGCCCTCAAAACTCAGCCCCAAGTGGAACAGTCCTAGTTACTATGGCCTGGCCATGTCTGCAGAATGGGTGAAGATCAGCTACCATAAAAAAATATGGGAAACCAAGAGCCACAGATCCAGACCTCCAGGATTCGCTGTTAGGACAACATTAAACAATCCCTGAAGGACAGAGTACTTGATTGGAACCAGGCCAGGAGGAAGACAACCGATAGGATAGTATGGCGCTCTCTCTGGCAACCTCTACACCCCAGGATAGAGAAGGAATGACTAAGTAAGTATTAATGAACTTATTAAACTACAGAGAAAAAAAAACTGACTTTTAGATCATAATACATTATAGAACTGACTTTGATATATGTTTTTGCATGGAGAATTAAAAACAAAGAAGATGCCACAAATAGATTATCTATCAAATAGAAAGATGGTGGAGAAGGCAAACATCCTTCACTTGACAACATTGACACCCATGGTGTTACTATCAATATAGGCATACACTACCACGCATATAAGGCAATCAACTCAAGGCTTGCGGAGTTTCACTACGTCATGCAGTAAACAGTTCAAATCTATCTCAACTCGTCAGCATTCACACTTACCAAAACAACCCACACAACCCAAGCCTAGTTCCCCATGGAGCATATAACCACAGCACCCTCTCACAAACATGCCTTGACAGTACCCGTCTATACAGAACATGCCACATGTAGTTCCCCCGGGGGATCTCTTATCAGAAAAAGAAATAAGATGACCACTGCTCCGTCAGGTATGTCATAAGAGGTTGACTAATAAGAGGGCTAGCAACCTCATCATTTTTAAACATTGTTACACAAACGTCTGCTGCCAGAGCTATCAACAAAGACATCAGAGGTGATAAGGGGGAAAAAGATCACAGCATCCACAAACACAAACCACACCTTCTTCCTCTTCCTCATCATTAGAAATCTGAATAGTTCATTTTTTCTTTTCTTTTCTTTCTTCTTTACTGGATGCAGCTCCTCATCGGATAAATCTTCTTCAGAGGGCACATCTGATTCCTCAGCCTCGGCATCCACAAACAGCATTAACCAGAGTTGGGTCACCGTCCAAAGGACCCAACAAAGTGGTAAGAGTTTGTTGTGGCTCTACAAGACGCCACTAATCGTTTTGTCATTCAGCGGCTAAGAATCCAAGAAGAAGGCTAAAGCCATGCCATGAAAGTCTAAAGATAACTAGCATCCCGCTCAACCTCTCATGGGTTATAATTAATATACATAGCTTCTCTAAGTTCAGGAAATATGTTCAATTTGCACATATATGCTTTGATGCAGGCTTCCTGTAAGCAGACTGGGACTGAAGACGCAGCAAATGTGATGAATGCAGTCAGCGATAAATAGCTTGACTGCTTGCGAAAGGGTCAGTGAACCAGAGCTGACCAAGATCCTACTCCACCTCCAAGTGGTGGACCTGGAAACAGACTGAATCACTGCAGTCTGGCTGAGAGAGTAAGGATCAAAGAGGGTAGGCAAACCTGGGTCCCAAAAAGTGCCGTGCTGAAGTCGGATGTGTCGGTCGAAAGGCACAAATACTTGTATCGCAGCTTCGCTGTAAACGGACACAATGCAACCAACGTCCTTTTCAGGGCGAACGAGGAAGGAGACGAAGAAGTAAGCAGTCTGACTGCAGTGGTAGCGGCAGGCTCCACTGGGACTAAAAAGGGAAATAATAATGATGATATTGAACACACAAGACACCATACAGAACCTCACCTGTCTGTTCATTTTTATGCCCAAGTTGTCATCGATGAGATCGTAATCTTCTTCGTCTAACTGGTCGTCATCATCTTCATCTTCATCAGAATCATTCTTCCTCTTCTTCTCATCCTCTCCACTTCCTTCCGCTTCCTCCTCTTCTCCCTCCACGTCCTCGTTGATAAAATCTTTCATCTCCTCAGCAATGGCTGCCTCATCTGAAATGACCAACATTTTGCAAATCAAGAATATGTAATTGCAGCTGCTAGCTAATCTTAAGCTGCTATGGTTTCTATAGTAACTTACATAACGATGAGGTTGTCATCCTCATGCACAATCGTATAATAAAAAGTAAAGGTTGTCCCATAGCAGATACTGTCGCAGGGGAGTGAAGTGTTAGAGACTCCACTAAACCTGGCCTAGCTTCGTGATGTAGTATGATCAGTTCCCTTCCTCACTGCCTTCCCTAACTCAACAGCAGAGTTAGGTACCTATTAAAAATTTGGGCAGACTGAAGCTTGACGCTACCAGTTTTCGATCCCCACTCTAACCACTTAGCCGATCTGACCCTCTTGCACTAGTCACAGATTACGACTTGCCTGTGACTCCTTAGAGATGCCCCAGGAACTAAGACAAAAGGTTCATGAAACTAGGTCAATTACCCATCTACATAATCCATACAAGTGAAATCTGTTTCAAAATTTTTGTTCATATCAATAAATTAATTTTGCAACTCTATAAAGTTGGTATCCTGATGTGAGCTAACAGAAACAAGGTAATGTACCTAGCTTGGTAGCTACGTCTCAAACAATGTTAATGTTCATCAGAATATATGTCATTGCACTCCGGGCAAACCCATAGGTGCTCAGTCTCCCTCAGAAAACGTCGAAGAGTATTAATGCTAACTGTTCCTGTTGCGCACTGGTTGTATACCGGATGCGTCCTCTCATACGTCCATCCCTGCTGGTCTTACGTTTGATGCCAAATTCCAGCAGTCTTAGCAATAATGATTCATCGGTTGCAGCGTTATTCTCTAATAGGCGATCATGAATTGCCCTCAGTATTTCTCTCTTATCCATGTTCAATTCCCCTTCTATGGGTGCTCTTGAAGCTAGTTTGTCAGCTCTTTCATTGCAGCGTACCCCTGCATGACCAGGACAGTAGATCCATATCAGTTCTTGAAGATTTGAGGCTTCGATAGAGGCTTTCCATTCATGTCGGAGCCATCCATTTTGGACCTTTCGAAGCATGGATTGTGAGTCTGATACAATAACTGCCTTTGGTAATAAAGTATCAGCCAGCCATCTTAAAGCAGCAGTAACTGCCTCTACCTCTATTCTCATGCTGGAGGTTATCATGTAAGCCCTGCTATATCCAGCGACGGTTCTGCCCTTTATTCTAGCAGAGAAGCCCCACCCTGATTTATTACCATGGATTACAGACCCATCAGTGTACACAATGGCATCATCATCCCCAGCATAAACATATATAAGCTGATCAATTTCCAGCTCTGCTCTCCCATTGGCCCAAACAAGATAATATACCTAACATGGTGGCTACATCTCAAACAAAATAATATACCTAACATGGTTTGCTATGTCTTAAACAAGGTAATATACCTAACATGGTGGATATATGTTAAACAAGACAATTTACTTAACAGATGGATGTCTGAAACAAAATAAAATAATTGGCATGCTGGCTATCAACAAAGACATCAGAGCTGATGAGGGGGAAAAAGATCACAACATCCACAAACACAAACCATACCTTCTTCCTCTTCCTCTTCCTCGTCATCAGAAATCTGAATAGTTCGTTTTTTCTTCTCTTTCTCTTTCTTCTTCTTTACTGGACGCAGCTCCCCATCGGATAAATCTTCTTCAGAGGCCACATCTGATTCCTCAGCCTCAGCATACACAAAGTCTGCCATCTTGTCTTTTGTTTTTCAACCTCTGATACTAAGAGCTCTGAAAATAATTAGAGATACCAATGTGGCGGAAAGGAACAGTGAATACGAGCATGAACTGTACTGCATGTAGTGTAAATCAATACACTTATAATGCAAAAATCATTGTAACAAAACATTACATACATGATCATCAGCTCCTAATTCACTACCTTTCAGCTCCCCAAGGAGATAGGCCTTCAACAAATGTATGCCATGTCCTCTTGTTTTGCCCTAGAGGACTTGACACAAATTTGTAGAAGGCATATGCTCCTTGACGAGCCGAGGGGTAATGATGATGACAGATTAACACCTAAACATGAATCGAAAGATGAAGTGCACCCTAGTATTAATGGATACTGGCGTCATTATTTTGTAAGTAGACAATCTGTTAGACGCTGTCATGGAATATTCTAATCCACATATATAAATTATCAATTAAATATAAAGCCTAATAAATACATATAATAAAGAAAAGAGCAATGGTAAAATGACAGTGCTGTCACAAAGAATGTACTCGAAATCCCCCTTGTTTTCTGCTACGTCTGCAAATTGTAACGCTTTCACGTTGATATAAAAGCTTACTGTATTATTACCCGCCTTCTTCAATGAAACGTGTGCTGTATTTCTTGGAAAAGCATTGAGAGGCCCTGCGTAATGACCTAAATTAATCCTAACATTAATTATATTACGTTACCAAATCGAACGAACAGATGGACAAAAGGATAGCGAGAAGGGAGAGGCAGAAAGCCGAACACTAAACACGCTTCGCGCGATACGCAAATGCTGCCATCACGCGTGTAAGTCTACATGCACTAATTTTTTTTCAGACGGACAGTGATAAAATACACTAGCCTTTCCCAGAGTTAGGTTTATAAATCATAACAGACTCTTATTAGAAAAGATAACATTAGATGGGTTTACGGTTGAAAACATAACAGTACCCAGACAGCACATCTTCGAAACAGGAGGTTGAAGAAATTGCATATTTTGAACGCAGCCACGTAGCTCCTTTAAATTAGTATTTTTGGGTTCCTTAGGGCTTGCTGACAAATAATATGTAAAACGTTACGCAAATAGTCCAGGAATTAATAAATTATACCCAAAATAAATTATTGGGGGTGCCTGACAGCATAAAATCATTTCTGCTCATAAGATTTTTTTTAACGTGTTTGAAAAAAATTTACGTTACAGAAATAGCCTACCATGTAAACTCCAAATTGATTGGAGCGCAACAAATGAAAGCCTAACCACGATTGGTCGGGCTATAAATACTATCTTGGTTTGTTAGGGGAGACGGGAAAAGATAACATTTTTTCAAAACACTTGTCGAAACGTGGCTCATTGGCCAGTCTCGCTGATATACACACTATGGGCACCGAGCGTTAGTTCGTACGGACAATTGTTTAATATAGATCTTTGATAAAGCATCAGTGCGTTGAAGCCAGCTAAAATTTTGCTCAATAAAAGCCTGGAAGATAAGCAGATGGAAATTTGTGCCAGCTTGTGCCAGAATTCATTGCTAATCAACGTATCTGTGTTTATTCGTATGAATTGTGGGACAGTGGTCTTGATGGTACTGAGCAGCACCTGGTCAGAGCTTTGCTGAATCCAGGGTCGGACAGCATACTCCTTGGTCCTTTTAGCTATCAGTGAGGTGTCTCCAGAGCCCAGAGGAGAATTCGAGCAGAGGAGTCCTTTCCTGCCGCCATCACGCCAGATAAGCAGAGTTGGCCAGCTGAGCTCAACATTATGTCCCCTCATCTTGAAATAACTTTATAAAAATACCATTCAGAGGGGAATTTACTTGTCTTAAAATCAGGAACTGTGAACATCTCCAATACTAGTCCCTAAAGACAAACTATTGAAGTCATGATGACAAATACCAACAGAGCTTGAACAAAACAAAACCAGTATTACCTCATTTTACTACTACACAACTGACACACATAGAACATTTGTAATAATATATGTCACTACAATATTCATATTAAATACATTCTGTACATAACTTGTAATTTAAATTGATTGTGATTCCTGGTTCCCTTGTAGTTGAATCAGGACACATATTCATTCATGCTAGTAATGAATACATATTGTTATTTGAAACGTTACGAGTGACTTCTTTAAGATATTCTCATAGAGTGTTATATGTATGTGAGTGTCACAGTGTTGTTAAGAGTAGCGGATTAAATTAAATTGTTTATCTGTCTGTTGTTGTGACTTACACTTCACCATACTCATACCCTAGACACATAACGTAGCATCACACTATTCCAGAATAATTCTGACTGAGATATATAGATATGTGGTAGCAAGTAAGGTTATATATATAATATACTACTCTTATTAGATATATATATACCTTCACAGCTGATCTCAGTCAGTACACTAAGTCCCTTATAAATTTTTATAACATCCCACTTCACCACATATATTGGGGTCTCGCTCTTGGGATTTTGAATCTTTAACTATTAAAAATATTGGGGGTAATTCACTTCAGGGAATATAAGAATTAAAAGGTATCCTTGGGTGGAATTAAATAAGGTTGAGCTCACGGTGCCTGTGTTGTCCATTAGAGATTGAATTGTTGGTTAGACATTATATAAAGTTACCTGATAGACAATGGCGGACCTGGCCAAATTTCGATCTGCTGCGGTTCAGACTGCAAAAGAGTTAGGATTAGATGGGCAAGTTATGGTTGCCTATGTCACAACGGAATGTGACAAATTTATTGAACGCGAAGAAAGAAGATTAGAAAAAGAAGCCGAAAGAAGGTTAGAGGCTGACAGGGAAATTAAGAAGTTACAATTTGAAGCTGAGGCTGAGACTAAGAGGTTGCAGATTGAGGCTGACAAAGAGGCTAAGAAATTGGAAGCAGAAAGAGAAGACAAAAGATTAGCTGCAGAAGAGAAGAAATTAGCTGCAGAAAGGGAAGAGAAGAAATTAGCTGCAGAAAGGGAAGAGAGGAAATTAGCTGCAGAAAGGGAAGCAGAAGATAAAAGATTACAAAGGGAACAAGAGTTACGACTAAGGGAGTTTGAGTTTCAAGGCCATGCTCCTGAAAATGGTGCCAGTCCCTTTGCCTCTGATGCTACGGTTACTCAAGGAGCCACAATCTCAGCTATGAATTTTCATTTAGATCATTTTGTTGAGAAAGACGATGATATTGAGAGCTACCTAAATAGGTATGAACTATTAGCTACCACGTATGGGTTAGTGAGAGAAAGGTGGAGCTTAAAGTTATCTCAGGGACTTCGTGGGGCAGCTTATGAAGTTTTTGCAAAAATGAGCAGAGGTGATCAGGAAAATTATGACATGCTAAAGCAGGCTCTTTTGTTAAGGTATGAAATGAATGCAGAATTTTATAGGAAAAAATTTAGGAATGCTAAACTACTGTCAGGTGCACCCTATCACCAGTTCTCTGCACGAATAGAGACATACTTGGAGAAATGGACTTCTCTGGGGAAAACCCAAGATCTTAAGGAAATGGTCCTTATAGAGCAATTAAGAGAGTCCATGGCTCCAGACCTGAGAAAGTTTCTCATGGAACAAGGTGCAGAGAGGCTGGGTGAGTTGCTTAAATTGTTTGCTTGAAAAGGTAAATCCAAGTCAGCTCAAGCAGATGTTAACAGGTAATTAAAAGGAAAAAAAGGGTGGACTACTTTTAGGGCACCAACAGAACTGTAAAAAAATTTTGATCCTGAAGGATCAACAATAAAGGTAAGCACACATTTTGGATAGGCCACGGTATGAAAATAAAATATAAATCCCCGCAATTCGATGAAAGGAATATAAAAATGAAAGAAAATCTTTCAACCAAGGAAAAAGGTGGTGTAAAAATTGTCAGATGGACAATCATGACACTGACCGTTGCAGAAGGAAACCTGTGTATATGGCAACCCTTCATGTCAGGTCGACCTCAAGACAGGAGGAGGATATTATGTTAGATACCACTCCAGAAGAGATGAGGAAGGCACAGGCTGGGGATAAAACACTCAAGCCTTGTTTCAGAAAATTGTCAACTTGTCATACAACTTCCCAGGCAAGGAAGATTTTTACAATGAAAAAACAAGTTTGGATAGTATAAGGAAGACTGGAGCTAAATCCAACTGGTCAACGGACAGTGCTGGGGTTCTTCCAAAAAGATATAGTGGCAGACTTAATTAAGCGAGTCTACATTTGAAACCAGGTGGTTGACCATTGGAGAAGCATACATGGAACCATTCGATTCAAAAGGTTTGCTCACAATTATATAATTGGGCCCAAAGAGCAAGATTGGTAACATTGATGAATTTTAGTTAGAAAGAGTGTAATGCATAGCACATGAGTGGAAACCACACTCAACAAGAGAGGGAACATGGATCAGGAGCTGGACACGCCAAGGGGGCGGCTAAAATGTAGGCGCTAAAATAAAAAAGAGATATAGATTTGATAAACGTGGAAAACCATATGGAATGGGGTAGCACCCTTTTCACGGACAAGGCTTCACTTAACTGTTTTACAATGGCCACTATGCGGAGAGTGCAAAAAGATGTCTTACCCCAGGATAAGCCGACAATCCCTCAATCGGACTTAAACAAACTGGAGGAAGAAGATGTAGAGAGGAAATCTCTCATCAAGAATTTTAAGAGGGGAGACAGCCCCAAAAGAAAAATTGGTAGCGGTCGTTTTGTGAATGATAATTCTGGGAGGAAAAATCATCACTATAAAGCTTCGAGTGGAAGAGACCATACCGGTGCATGGACAAATAGGTCCACACAATTAAAGGTCCATATGTAGCTTTGTTAAGAACGTGTACTGATGAAAAGGCAGAGGAAAACATTACATCTTCATACCAATATGTGAATGAGCTGACCACTCGGTTAAAAACTGGCTGGAAACTTGCCAATGAAAAATTGAAACAAGCCAGGAAGAAACATGCTGCCTATTATAACAGGAAGGCGAAAGACAGAAATTTGGCTGTGGGAGAGAAAGTACTGCTTCTTTTGCCCGGGAGTCAGAATAAGTTTACAAAATTGGATGGCTAGGCGGTTCCATTTACAAGAATCTAGAGAAGGAGTCCTTGAACAAAGTATAAGAATAGAATAAGAAGGGTGAAAGAAAAAAATCCTATCATGTGAATCTCCCTGAAAGGAAAATATTTGAAAGAGGAACATCAGGAAGAGACACATCAGTGTCTTGACCTTGTTCCATCGTCATGGAGATGAAAAAGGAACCGACTTTCATCATTTGACTATCAATAACACCCCTGTGAGGGAACAGCTGGCGCGGCCCCACAGGAGTTGAAAAATTTCAGTTACTACCAATTAACGGTAATCTCAGAAAGAGAGAGTGCAACAGTGTTCTTAAATAATCCATGCAGATGTGGTTAAACTAGGGACCGTACCTGGGCATACTAACCTTTTGGCATATTTGATATGAAAAACTCATAGACCCCCACACCTTTCTGTATGAAACCTTATTGCGATTTCCGTTTTCTAAAGGAAAAAAGCGTTGAAGGAACGAGATAGACTATACAAATTGAAGGATAGGAAATTTCATTTCGCACAGTGGAGATCCTTCGGATATGTTCCCGTGTTTGTACCTCTTTAAGGAAGCCCTCAGGAGAAACAAAGACTCTGGTATAGATTACAGTGAGACTGAATGCAAATTACAGAAGGACAGGTGGATCCCATTTGCCGGATACAAATCAGCTGATTTGCCAGACTAAAAAAAGCGAAATATTTATCAAAAGTGGATCTGAGTAAAAGGGATTAACCTATTCTGATTCCTGTAAAGCCTGATGTTAGACCATTACCTTGCTGTTTAGTAACCTTAAGGAGGGCACCTATGAGTTTAATAAGATTCTGCCATTTATGATTGAAAGAATCGCGCCCTAGTGTCATCTCTAGAATGATAGAGAAAATCTATTTGATCCTCTGCATATATACCTTGTATAACAAATTTTTTGGTTTGGTATATCCTTATAGGCAACAGAAAAACAGTTTGAGGAAACACATTTGACCTCTTTCTGAAACCTGCTGTTTGATCCGACTTGGGAGGCAAATTTAACAGCCCACTACCAAACCAAACATGTTGCTTTGCGGATGTTAAAGAAATTGGAATTTTTGGGACACAAACAGTTTACACAGGGAAAACATGACCCCTGACCCAATAGAATTTATCGAAACTACAGAAAGGCGCCCGCGACCACACAAACCATGAAGGACGTGAGATTCCTTTGTTCTCATTTTGTGCGTTTCCTACCAGAATCTATATCCAAAAAACTTTAGTTAATTTTTCCATATGTGACACCTTTAACGAAATTGGACAACGTAAAAGGACCTTCCAGATCGCATTACAATGTGGACACCTCACAATGGTGAAAATGGACTTACCAAGAATTGAAGGAAAAGCTCACAAGTAAACCCATTTTGAAATTACGTGACTTAAGTCAAGAATTCATAGTAAGGACGGATGCAAGTAATATTGGGTTAGGTGCAACTCTACTACAGAAATCAGATGCATTGGATGGGGAATTAAGCCCAGTGGCATATGCTAGCAGAAAGTTGAATAAAGCTGAAATCAACTACTCAACTAGCGAAAAAGAATGTCTTGCAGTAATATGGGCAATAAAGAAATTCAATATTTATCTATATGGGAAGGCATTTAAGTTGCAAACTGACCACAAACCTTTATCGTTTTTAGCACAGGCTAAGCATGAGAACTCTAGGTTACTCCGATGGTCTTTGCTTCTGGCTCCATATAATTTTAGCATTGAATATATATCTGGAAAAACCAATCTGGGAGCGGATTTTTTAAGCCGCCATCCGTGTGATGAGAATCACCGTAAACCCCAGAAATAATAATAAATTTCTATATGTGTATATAGAATAAAGGACTGACATATAATGTCTGTTTTAAGAGGGGAGGTGTCATGAAATATTCTAATCCACATATATAAATTATCAATTAAATATGAAGCCTAACAAATAAAATTAATAAAGAGAAGAGCAATGGTAAAATGACAGTGCTGTCACAAGGAATGTACTCGAAATCCCCCTTGTTTTCTGCTCGTCTGCAAATTGTAACGCTTTCACGTTGATATAAAAGCTTACTGTATTATTACCCGCCTTCTTCAATGAAACGTGTGCTGCATTTCTAAGAAAAACATTGAGACGTACTGCGTAATGACCTAAATTAATCCTAACATTAATTATATTACGTTACCAAAACGAACGAACAGATGGACAAAAGGATAGCGAGAAGGGAGAGGCAGAAAGCCGAACACTAAACACGCTTCGCGCGATACGCAAATGCTGCCATCACGCGTGTAAGTCTACATGCACTAATTTTTTTTCAGACGGACAGTGATAAAATACACTACCCTTTCCCAGAGTTAGGTTTATAAATCATAACAGACTCTTATTAGAAAAGATAACATTAGATGGGTTTACGTTTGAACACATAACAGTACCCAGACAGCACATCTTCGAAACAGGAGGTAGAAGAAATTGCATATTTTGAATGCAGCCACGTAGCTCCTTTAAATTAGTATTTTTGGGTTCCTTAGGGCTTGCTGACAAATAATATGTAAAACGTTACGCAAATAGTCCAGGAATTAATAAATTATACCCAAAATAAAATATTGGGGGTGCCTGACAGCATAAAATCATTTCTGCTCATAAGATTTTTTTTAACGTGTTTGAAAAAAATTTACGTTACAGAAATAGCCTACCATGTAAACTCCAAATTGATTGGAGCGCAACAAATGAAAGCCTAACCACGATTGGTCGGGCTATAAATACTATCTTGGTTGTTAGGGGAGACGGGAAAAGATAACATTTTTTCAAACACTTGTCGAAACGTGGCTCATTGGCCAGTCTCGCTGATATACACACTTGGGAGCGTTAGTTCGAGACCACTTGTTTAAAGAAGCTTGATAAAGCATCAGTGCGTTGAAGCCAGCATATATTTGGCTCAATAAAAGCCTGGAAGATAAGCAGATGGGAATTTGTGCCAGTTTGTGCCAGAATTCATTGCTAATCAACGTATCTGTGTTTATTCGTATGAATTGTGGGACAGTGGTCTTGATGGTACTGAGCAGCACCTGGTCAGAGCTTTGCTGAATCCAGGTCGGACAGCATACTCCTTGGTCTTTTTAGCTATCAGTGAGGTGTCTCCTGAGCCCAGAGGAGAATTCGAGCAGAGGAGTCCTTTCCTGCCGCCATCACGCCAGATAAGCAGAGTTGGCCAGCTGAGCTCAACATTATGTCCCTCATCTTGAAATAACTTTATAAAAAATACCATTCAGAGGGGAAATTTACTTGTCTTAAAATCAGGAACTGTGAACATCTCCAATACTAGTCCCTAAAGACAAACTATTGAAGTCATGATGACAAATACCAACAGAGCTTGAACAAAACAAAACCAGTATTACCTCATTTTACTACTACACAACTGACACACATAGAACATTTGTAATAATATATGTCACTACAATATTCATATTAAATACATTCTGTACATAACTTGTAATTTAAATTGATTGTGATTCCTGGTTCCCCTTGTAGTTGAATCAGGACACATATTCATTCATGCCAGTAATGAATACATATTGTTATTTGAAACGTTACGAGTGACTTCTTTAAGATATTCTCATAGAGTGTTATATGTATGTGAGTGTCACAGTGTTGTTAAGAGTAGTGGATTAAATTAAATTGTTTATCTGTCTGTTGTTGTGACTTACACTTCACCATACACATACCCTAGACACATAACGTAGCATCACACTATTCCAGAATAATTCTGACTGAGATATATAGATATGTGGTAGCAAGTAAGGTTATATATATAATATACTACTCTTATTAGATATATATATACCTTCACAGCTGATCTCAGTCAGTACACTAAGTCCCTTATAAATATTTATAACATCCCACTTCACCACATATATTGGGGTCTCGCTCTTGGGATTTTGAATCTTTAACTATTAAAAATATTGGGGGTAATTCACTTCAGGGAATATAAGAATTAAAAGGTATCCTTGGGTGGAATTAAATAAGGTTGAGCTCACGGTGCCTGTGTTGTCCATTAGAGATTGAATTGTTGGTTAGACATTATATAAATTTACCTGATAGACAATGGCGGACCTGGCCAAATTTCGATCTGCTGCGGTTCAGACTGCAAAAGAGTTAGGATTAGATGGGCAATTTATGGTTGCCTATGTCACAACGGAATGTGACAAATTTATTGAACGCGAAGAAAGAAGATTAGAAAAAGAAGCCGAAAGAAGGTTAGAGGCTGAAAGGGAAATTAAGAAGTTACAATTTGAAGCTGAGGCTGAGACTAAGAGGTTGCAGATTGAGGCTGACAAAGAGGCTAAGAAATTGGAAGCAGAAAGAGAAGACAAAAGATTAGCTGCAGAAGAGAAGAAATTAGCTGCAGAAAGGGAAGAGAAGAAATTAGCTGCAGAAAGGGAAGAGAGGAAATTAGCTGCAGAAAGGGAAGCAGAAGATAAAAGATTACAAAGGGAACATGAGTTACGACTAAGGGAGTTTGAGTTTCAAGGCCATGCTCCTGAAAATGGTGCCAGTCCCTTTGCCTCTGATGCTACGGTTACTCAAGGAGCCTCAATCTCAGCTATGAATTTTCATTTAGATCATTTTGTTGAGAAAGACGATGATATTGAGAGCTATATAAATAGGTATGAGCTATTAGCTACCACGTATGGGTTGGAGAGAGAAAGGTGGAGCTTAAAGTTATCTCAGGGACTTCGTGGGGCAGCTTATGAAGTTTTTGCAAAAATGAGCAGAGGTGATCAGGAAAATTATGACATGCTAAAGCAGGCTCTTTTGTTAAGGTATGAAAAGAATGCAGAGTTTTACAGGAAAAAATTTAGGAATGCAAAACTACTGTCAGGTGAAACCTATCACCAGTTCTCTGCACGAATAGAGACATACTTGGAGAAATGGACTTCTCTGGGGAAAACCCAAGATCTTAAGGAAATGGTCCTTATAGAGCAACTAAGAGAGTCCATGGCTCCAGACCTGAGAAAGTTTCTCATGGAACAAGGTGCAGAGAGGCTGGGTGAGTTGCTAAATGTTGCTGAAAGGTATCAAGCAGCTCAAGCAGAGGTAACAGGTAATAAAAAGAAACAGGTGGACAACTTTAGGGCACCACAGAACTTTAATAAATTTGATACTAAGGATCAAAATAAAGGTAAGCACCAATTTGATAGGCCACGGTATGAAAATAAAAATAAATTCCCACAATTCGATGAAAGGAAATATGATGAAAGAAAATCTTTCAACCAAGGAAAAAGGTGGTGTAAAAATTGTCAGATGGACAATCATGACACTGACCGTTGCAGAAGGAAACCTGTGTATATGGCAACCCTTCAGGTCAGGTCGACCTCAAGACAGGAGGAGGATATTATGTTAGATACCACTCCAGATGAGATGAGGAAGGCACAGGCTGGGGATAAAACACTCAAGCCTTGTTTCAGAAAATTGTCAACTTGTCATACAACTCCAGGCAAGGGAGATTTTTACATGAAAAACAAGTTGATGTATAGGAAGACTGGAGCTAGATCCAATGGTCACGGACAGCTGGTTCTTCCAAAAAAGATATAGGGCAGACTTAATAAGGAGTCTACATGTGAAACCAGATGGGGACCATGAGAAGATAGGTACCATCATTCAAAAGGTGGCTCACAATTATTATTGGCCCAAAGCAAGATGGGACATTGAGAATTTTGTAGAAAGGTGTAGCATAGCACATGAGGGAACACCCACAAGTGGGAACATGGATCAGGACCTGGACACGCCACGGGGCAAAATTAGGCCTGATAATAAAAAGAGATATAGATTTGATAAAGTGGACCAAATGGAATGGGAAGCCCCTTTTCACGGACAAGCTTCACTTAACTGTTTTACAATGGCCACTATGCGGAGAGTGCAAACAGATGTCTTACCCCAGGATAAGCCGAAAATCCCTCAATCGGACTTAAACAAACTGGAGGAAGAGGATGTAGAGAAGAAATCTCTCATCAAGAATTTTAAGAGGGGAGACAGCCCCAAAAGAAAAATTGGTAGCGGTCGTTTTGTGAATGATAATTCTGGGAGGAAAAATCATCACTATAAAGCTTCAAGTGGAAGAGACCATACCGGTGCATGGACAAATAGGTCCACACAATTAAAGGTCCATATGTAGCTTTGTTAAGAACGTGGACTGATGAAAAGGCAGAGGAAAACATTACATCTTCATACCAATATGTGAATGAGCTGACCACTCGGTTGAAAACTGGCTGGAAACTTGCCAATGAAAATTTGAAACAAGCCAGGAAGAAACATGCTGCCTATTATAACAGGAAGGCGAAAGACAGAAATTTGGCTGTGGGAGAGAAGGTACTGCTTCTTTTGCCCGGGAGTCAGAATAAGTTACAAATTGGATGGCAGGGTCCATATACAGTTCTAGAGAAGGTGTCTAGAACAAATTATAAGATAGATAAGAAGGGGAAAGAAAAAATCTATCATGTGAATCTCCTGAAGAAATATTTGGAAAGAGAACATCAGGAAGAGACACACTTGTTGACCTTGTCCATCGCCATGGAGATGAAAAAGGAACCACTTTCATCATTTGAATATCCATTACACCCCTGTGAGACAGCAGCACAGGTGAAAATCAGTACACATTTTAACGAAAACTCAGAAAGAGAGAGTGCAACAGGTTCTAAATAATCATGCAGAGGTGTTAACAGACCGACCAGGGCATACAAACCTATTGGAATATGATATGAAACTCATAGACTCCACACCTGTCTGTATGAAACCATATTCGATTCCGTTTGCTAAGGAGAAAGCTTTGAAGGAAGAGATAGACTATCTATTGAAGGAAGGAATTATTTCGCACAGTGAGTCTTCGTATAGTTTCGGTGTTGTACTCTTAAGGAAGCCCTCTGGAGAACATAGACTCTGTATAGATTACAGGAGACTGAATGCTATTACAGAAGGACAGGTGGATCCATTGCCGGATACAAATCAGCTGTTTGCCAGACTAAATAAAGCTAAATATTTCTCAAAAGTGGATCTGAGTAAAGGATACTATCAGATTCCAGTAAAGCCTGAGGTTTAGACCATACCTACTTTTAGTACCTCAGAAGGACACTATGAGTTTAATAGATTGCCATTTGGATTGAAGAATGCGCCTAGTGTCTTCTCTAGAATGATGAGAAAATTATTGGATCCTCTGAATAATCCCTGTATAACAAATTTTATGGATGATATCCTTATAGCAACAGAAACATTTGAGGAACACATTGACTCTCTGAACATGCTGTTTGATCGACTTGGGGAGGCAAATTTAACAGCCCGACCAACCAAATGTTGCGTTGGATGTAAAGAATTGGAATTTTTGGGACACACAGTTTATCAGGGAAACATGACCCCTGACCCAAAGAATTTTGAAAAACTACAGAAAGCCCCGAGACCACAAACCAAGAAGGACGTGAGATCCTTTGTCTCATTATGTGGTTTCTACCAGAAGTATATCAAAAACTTTAATTCCATATGTGCACCTTTAACGGAATTGACACGTCAAGGACTTCCAGATCGCATTACATGGACACCACAATGTGAAATGACTTACCAAGAATTGAAGGAAAAGCTCACAAGTAAACCCATTTTGAAATTACCTGACTTAAGTCAAGAATTCATAGTAAGGACGGATGCAAGTAATATTGGGTTAGGTGCAACTTTACTACAGAAATCAGATGCATTGGATGGGGAATTAAGCCCAGTGGCATATGCTAGCAGAAAGTTGAATAAAGCTGAAATCAACTACTCAACTAGCGAAAAAGAATGTCTTGCAGTAATATGGGCAATAAAGAAATTCAATATTTATCTATATGGGAAGGCATTTAAGTTGCAAACTGACCACAAACCTTTATCGTTTTTAGCACAGGCTAAGCATGAGAACTCTAGGTTACTCCGATGGTCTTTGCTTCTGGCTCCATATAATTTTAGCATTGAATATATATCTGGAAAAACCAATCTGGGAGCGGATTTTTTAAGCCGCCATCCGTGTGATGAGAATCACCGTAAACCCCAGAAATAATAATAAATTTCTATATGTGTATATAGAATAAAGGACTGACATATAATGTCTGTTTTAAGAGGGGAGGTGTCATGGAATATTCTAATCCACATATATAAATTATCAATTAAATATAAAGCCTAATAAATACATATAATAAAGAAAAGAGCAATGGTAAAATGACAGTGCTGTCACAAAGAATGTACTCGAAATCCCCCTTGTTTTCTGCTACGTCTGCAAATTGTAACGCTTTCACGTTGATATAAAAGCTTACTGTATTATTACCCGCCTTCTTCAATGAAACGTGTGCTGTATTTCTTGGAAAAGCATTGAGAGGCCCTGCGTAATGACCTAAATTAATCCTAACATTAATTATATTACGTTACCAAAACGAACGAACAGATGGACAAAAGGATAGCGAGAAGGGAGAGGCAGAAAGCCGAACACTAAACACGCTTCGCGCGATACGCAAATGCTGCCATCACGCGTGTAAGTCTACATGCACTAATTTTTTTTCAGACGGACAGTGATAAAATACACTACCCTTTCCCAGAGTTAGGTTTATAAATCATAACAGACTCTTATTAGAAAAGATAACATTAGATGGGTTTACGTTTGAACACATAACAGTACCCAGACAGCACATCTTCGAAACAGGAGGTAGAAGAAATTGCATATTTTGAACGCAGCCACGTAGCTCCTTTAAATTAGTATTTTTGGGTTCCTTAGGGCTTGCTGACAAATAATATGTAAAACGTTACGCAAATAGTCCAGGAATTAATAAATTATACCCAAAATAAAATATTGGGGGTGCCTGACAGCATAAAATCATTTCTGCTCATAAGATTTTTTTTAACGTGTTTGAAAAAACCTTACGTTACATAAATAGCCTAACATGTAAACTCCCAATTGATTGGAGCGCAACAAATGAAAGCCTAACCACGATTGGTCGGGCTATAAATACTATCTTGGTTGTTAGGGGAGACGGGAAAAGATAACATTTTTTCAAACACTTGTCGAAACGTGGCTCATTGGCCAGTCTCGCTGATATACACACTTGGGAGCGTTAGTTCGAGACCACTTGTTTAAATGATCTTGATAAAGCATCAGTGCGTTGAAGCCAGCTTAAATTTTGCTCAATAAAAGCCTGGAAGATAAGCAGATGGAAATTTGTGCCAGTTTGTGCCAGAATTCATTGCTAATCAACGTATCTGTGTTTATTCGTATGAATTGTGGGACAGTGGTCTTGATGGTAGTGAGCAGTACCTGGTCAGAGCTTTGCTGAATCCAGGGTCGGACAGCATACTCCTTGGTCCTTTTAGCTATCAGTGAGGTATCTCCAGAGCCCAGAAGAGAATTCGAGCAGAGGAGTCCTCTCCTGCCGCCATCACTCAAGATAAGCAGAGTTGGCCAGCTGAGCTCAACATTATGTCCCCTCATCTTGAAATAACTTTATAAAAATACCATTCAGAGGGGAATTTACTTGTCTTAAAATCAGGAACTGTGAACATCTCCAATACTAGTCCCTAAAGACAAACTATTGAAGTCATGATGACAAATACCAACAGAGCTTGAACAAAACAAAACCAGTATTACCTCATTTTACTACTACACAACTGACACACATAGAACATTTGTAATAATATATGTCACTACAATATTCATATTAAATACATTCTGTACATAACTTGTAATTTAAATTGATTGTGATTCCTGGTTCCCTTGTAGTTGAATCAGGACACATATTCATTCATGCCAGTAATGAATACATATTGTTATTTGAAACGTTACGAGTGACTTCTTTAAGATATTCTCATAGAGTGTTATATGTATGTGAGTGTCACAGTGTTGTTAAGCGTAGTGGATTAAATTAAATTGTTTATCTGTCTGTTGTTGTGACTTACACTTCACCATACACATACCCTAGACACATAACGTAGCATCACACTATTCCAGAATAATTCTGACTGAGATATATAGATATGTGGTAGCAAGTAAGGTTATATATATAATATACTACTCTTATTAGATATATATATACCTTCACAGCTGATCTCAGTCAGTACACTAAGTCCCTTATAAATTTTTATAACATCCCACTTCACCACAGACGCGCTCAAGTGATGTTTGCACACAAAATGATTAGCTAATGGCTCTTTATAGTCAGTCTCTTGTTTTGCTGGTATTTTCTGGTATACCATATTTTACTTGCCCTCTTATACTTCTGTTGTCATCTAACCTAATTGCTGGCTGAATCGCAAAAAACAGGGACACATGCCCAATTCAGCCCACATGACAATTAAAATGTCAGCAGGTTAAGGGTTCTTACAGACGAGAGTTTCTTGCTGCGCGTTTCTCATGCGTGACGAATGAAAGTGTAGGGATTTACAGACAGTCTCGCTTGGCTACGCAGCCTGTAAATCTCTACTCTTTCATTCATCACGCGCGAGAAACGTGCAGCAAGAAACGCTTGTCTGTAAGAGCCCTAAAAGTCACACAAGTCAGTAGGTCCCCTAAATAAGCATCCGGAGCTGCAGAAATATGTGGTAAGTTGGCATTTTGTTGTTATTTTAAAATGCAAGTTGTTTTATTCTTTCTTTTTTTTTTAAATTCTGAGTTAGGGTTTGGGTTAACGTAACGGAGTATTTTTTTTTCTTTGTACCCTAAGAGTAACCCTATATCCTAATGCTCAACCACTAATTATAACCTTGATTCCAGCATTTTGCTTTCTTCTTGGAAATAATAAGTAGCTAAAAATATCTTAATGACAATGACTAATGCTAATCCTTACCTTGTGTGGAACTTTTTTCAAAATAATTACAGATATAATAAAAAACAAATTTGGGTTCCCTAATGCTAGCGACGTAATCATTACATTATAACGTGATTTGTAACGGGAGATGAAAAAGAGCATGCATACACAAACCCAACTTTTGCTACACTTACCTGGTAATCATAATGCTCTATCATGATTTGTAACTGCAAATAAAGCGGAGCTTATGAACAACCAACTTTGGCTACATATCGCTAGCCATTTGGGTACAATTGGAAATGTGTCCCCATTGTCTACAATTCAACCCAATTGCTTTTAACTTTTCCTTCTGCTATAGTTTAACGTTTATACAAACCTTAACATATAAAACTATCTTAATGTGATAGAGGCCTAGCCTACTGAAATTCTCCTTCATGTAAGAAAGAACCAAAGATAAAACAAATACTAATCTCCATGCTTAGGCCTACTTAACATAGTGCAGAAAAATTTTTTCTGATAAAATAAATATCAGGTTTAACAACAGCTGCAGAATAATTAACAATTTCATAAATACTGCTACATAAAGAATAATGACTGAATGTTCTCAAGATATGCAAGAGTTGGTAACTCAAAATGGCTGACATGAAGAACAGTGGGATGTATGTTCAAAGTCATCCAAATCAATAGGGTTTGGGGTAATATCGCATTGATGTTCACCGCAGCTCCGCATGTAGTTTCGTACGATTTACAGTTAGGTTTAGGGTTTCTGCATTTACACCTATACTGTAACCCTTGGCTCGAAGTCGTCATATCAACCGGAGGATTCAATAAAGTTAAAACGCTTCGGCTCGGCAAACTGTCCTCTGGGGCAGAAAGCCTAATCCTAACTGTAAATCGTACGAAACTACACGCGGAGCCATCGGCGAACGTCAATGCGATATTACCGGGTTTGGTTTACAGTTATATATTTCTGAGTCTATGAATTCCTTTTTTTAGGCTGTATCAAACATAAATCCCAACTGTTGTTCATTTCAAGCAAACAAAATAGGGCTTAAACACCTAGCATTATGAATATGAACTGAACATACTGTGAAAACAAATATTAAATTTTTAACAAACAGCAAAGCAAACAATAACTGAAAAAATTTATATAAGTAGGCCTATAGATATCACCACCAAGACAATCGATACTAAATGGGAACAACTGAGAACAGCAATGACAGAAGCAGCTGTAGCGACCACCGGATACCTAGTACATAAAAAGAAAAAATGGATGAGAGAAGATACTTGGGATAAAATACAAGAAAGGAAAACAGCAAAACTTAAACTACTAGCGGCAAGTACACATAATGCAGTTGAATCTTGCAAACTAACTTATAACTTGTTAAATAAAGAAGTGAAGACAAAAAACTCGAAGAGATAAAAGACATTTCATCAATGAACTGGCCGTAGAAGCTGAAAATGCTGCAAGAACTGGTAATAGTAGGTGCCTTTATCAAATTACAAAACAACTATGTCACCAGCCTACTGCTATGGAAACACCTGTTAAAGGTAAATTAGGGAATTCAATACCAACAGAAAAAGAACAAATGAAGAGATGGGCTGAGCACTTCATGGAGGTGCTAAACAGACCACCACCAACAGTAACACCTGATTTTAATAATGAAACATCCACAACCACCTTGCCAATAACTTGCGATGAATTCACGCTGGACGAGATCAAACAAGCCTTTAAAAGATTAAAAAATTTTAAAGCTGCTGGAGTTGACGAAATTTCAGGGGAAATGATTAAAGCAGTTAATGACAACAACCTCTTGAGAATTTTAGATATTATAAATGAAGTATGGAGAGAAGAACAACCACCACAACAATGGAAAGACAGTATTATTGTAAAGTTACCGAAGAAAGGTGATCTATCAGACTGTAATAACTGGCGTGGTATATCTCTATTATCAGTACCTGGAAAATTATTATGTTGCATGATGTTAGAAAGACTTAAATTGCATGCTGACGAAAAGATCAGAGAAGAACAAGCGGGTTTCAGGCCGAAACGATCATGTATTGATCAAATATTCACACTAAGAACAATTATCGAAGAATCAGTGGAAAGGCAATCGCCACTTATTATCACCTTCGTCGATTTTCAAAAAGCCTTTGATAGTCTACACCGCCCATCATTGTGGAATATACTTACAATCTATGGTTTTCCAACAAAATATGTGAATATAATCAAAGCGCTATATGACAATGCAAGATGTTGTGTTAGAACAAATAAAGGGAATACAGCATGGTTTACAGTAGAAACAGGGGTGAAACAAGGCTGTATTATGTCACCACTACTTTTTGGAATAGCTATTGATTGGGTTATGAGAAACTATACCCACAATGAACAATTGGGTATAAAATGGACAAATGGAAAATTCCTGGGGGACCTGGATTTCGCAGATGATGTAGCATTCTTAAGTTCAACACCAAGACAATCCCAAGAAGCAATAAATAATTTGTGTCATCTCTCGGTTAAAATTGGTCTCCAAATAAATGCCTCTAAAACTAAAGCTATGAACTTTTTTAACGAGACCTTTGATATCATCTTGAACGGGGGAAAAACTACAGAAAGTTGAAAGTTTCAATTATTTAGGCAGTAAAATGACTCAGGATGGTGACACAACAAGAGAAATCCATACTAGAATTGCTTTGGCAGCTAGCGCCTTCAATAGATTATCTAACATTTGGAAATTACGATCATTGAATATACATACCAAGCTTCGTCTGTTTAATTCAAATGTTATCTCAGTGTTAACATACGGCTGTGAGAGTTGGAAAATAACAAAATCATTGGAGAACAAGCTGAATACATTCGAGAACAAATGTCTTAGAAAACTCATGAACATCAGTTGGAAAGAATTCAAGACTAATCGACAAATAAGAGAAGACTCTAGGCAGAAATATGTCTCCGACTATATAAGGAAAAGACGATGGTCATATATCGGTCATGTCCTACGAATGCAAAACAACAGAATACCACTACAGGCGCTCACTTGGGTTCCTGAGGGTAAGCGGAAAAAAGGAAGACCAAAAGAAACACTCAGAAGAACAATAATAAGAGAAGGAAGAACGTTGGGCCTAAATAATGTGCAAGAGCTAAGAGGAGTGGCGTCACAACGAACAACCTGGAGAGCACTGGTTTCTGCCTTATGCGCCGTGTTTGGCGCTTAAAGAATTTATTATTATTATTATTATTATAGATAAACTGGTATCAGAGAAGTAAGTTTCTCCTAACTGGCCACATTATAGGCCTAAGGAGAAGGGATAGGCTATGTGAAACAAAAGTAGACAGGCTAGGGGCCTAGGCTAATACACATGACCGAACTTTGTGAAATATCAAGGCTCACCGAATTTACAAATGAGATTAATAAAGTGTTATATAGTCAACATTTCGCTTGTATTAAGAGTCATCTTAGATTTGTTTGTTTGTTAACATGAAGCAGTGAACAGTTGCAGACAGATAGGCTAAGCAAGAAGGACGGTGGTAGTTAGACGCAAAAATCAAAAGATGGTTGGGAATGCCAGCAGTCTTGTAGAGAACTATTCTGGAGGTAGCATTTGATCGTGAATTATGTATTATATAGGCCTACACTAAAAACGAAACTGGCAAAGTTAAATATGTAGCCTAATGGGTGTGTGTAAATAACAAATATACGAAATCTGAAAACCCACAATATTTTCGACAGAAGACGACAATTCTCGTGTTATTTAGTCCGTGCCATAACTTCTTCTTTCCCGGAAGTTGTAAGACTATGTGAATGCCAGATTGGATAAGTGATAAATGTTAGTTTATTGTGTTTCTTTTAATTCAACTTTACTCATAAAGCTTGCAGAATATTTGATAAATTAGTGATCTATAATTTATAATTACCTAAAAACAGAATTTGGCTTGAGTATTATATTATTTTTTTTACACATTACTGGTTTTATGATTTTTAAACAAGTTTTTTATCTCTATTTTAACAAAATGTGTGCAATCATCGCTTGGATGTTGGTCTTCGTTTTTTTCTACAGAAAGAAAATCATGCACGCTGCTTACAGTCCCCCTTATAAAAATAACAGATGAATTGACAGTAGCATGTGATAAAAATTTGAAATGCAGACATGCAAATAAGTTATTCAAAGCTCTGTCAAGAACATGTCAAGTGTCTAGGGAACTAAAAATTCTCAGTAATAATAAACTACTTTGACTTCAACTGGGAATGGACTATTTTAGAATAGAACATTACTGTGCAGAATCTCTACAAGACAATAATATACCGCATTTCCTAATAAAATGTAGGAATTATGACAACTTACTACTTAGTCGTTCCTCTTCTACTGTGGGATGTAGAGGTTTGCCACAGAGAGCGCCATACTATCCTATCGGCTGTCTTCCTCGTGGCCTGGTTCCAATCTAGTCCTCGGTCTTCAGAGATTGTCTAATGTTGTCCTCCCAGCGGACTCTGGGTCACCCTGGAGGTCTGGATTCCTGGCTCTAAATTTCCCATTCTTATCGTGGTAGCCAATCTTCCCCCATTCTGCAGCCGAGGAAAAATCATAGTAGTTGGGACTATTCTACTTGGGTCTGCAAGGACTGGGTTTTGCGGACCATGTCTTCTTGTTACTTCAACCACCTTACTCGGAAACTTCATTTATGAGGTTTGGAGCTGGCTGTTGTGGGTTGTAGTTATTTCCCGTGACTCGCATCCATACGTCAAGACTGGATCATTTGTGGAGCGGTATATAGCTGTCGTGGAATATTCTTATCCACATATATAAATTATCAAGTAAATATAAAGCCTAATAAATACATATAATAAATAAAGGAAGAAGAATGGTAAAGAACAGTGCTGTCACAATGACTGTACTCGAAATCCCCCTTGTTTTTTGCTTCGTCTGCAAATTGTAACGCTTTCACGTTGATAGTAAAAGCTTACTGTATTATTACCCGCTTTCTTCAATGAAACGTGTGCTGCATTTCTAAGAAAAACATTGAGAGGCCCTGCGTAATGACCTAAATTAATCCTAACATTAATTATATTACGTTACCAAAACGAACGAACAGATGGACTCAAATATATAGAGAGAGAGAGGGGCGAATAAAATCGGGAACGCATGCAACACGCGTCGCGCGATACACAAATGCTGCCATCACGCGTGTAAGTCTACATGCACTAATTTTTTTTTCAGACGGACAGTGATAAAATACACTACCCTTTCCCAGAGTTAGGTTTATAAATCATAAAAAACGCTTATTAGGAAAGATAACAATAGATGGGTTTACGGTTGAAAACATAACAGTACCCAGACATCACATCTTCGAAACAGGAGGTAGAAAATACATATTTTGAACGCAGCCACGTAGCTCTTTTAAATTTGGATAATTGGGTTCCTTAGGGCTTGCTGACAAATAATATGTAAAACGTTACGCAAATAGTCCAGGAATTAATAAATTATACCCAAAATAAAATAGTGAGGATGCCTGACAGCATGGAATCATTTCTGCTCATAAAATTTTTTTTTATAACGTGTTTGAAAAAACCTTACGTTACATAAATAGCCTACCATGTAAACTCCCAATTGATTGGAGCGCAACAAATGAAAGCCTAACCACGATTGGTCGGACTATAAATACTATCTTTCGTTGTTAGGGGAAACGGGGAAAGGTAACATTTTTTTCAAACACTTGTCGAAACGGGGCCTCATTGGCTAGACTCGCTGGATATAATCACTTGGGAGCGTTAGTTCGAAACCACTTGTTTAAATAAGCTTGATAAAGCAACAGTGCGTTGAAGCCAGCTCACAATTTTGCTAAAATAAAAGCCTGGAACATAAGCAGATGGAAATTTGTGCCAGTAATTGTGCCAGAATTCATTGCTAATCAACGTATCTGTTTTTATTTCCATGAAATTGTGGTAAGCTTGAACCATTCAGTATCTTTTAATGAAAATTGAATGTAAATTGTTAATTTATGCCTGTATATATATGTGTAGTTCAGTGGCAAACGTGAGGTAAAGCCTATAATGCTCCAGCCTGAACAGAGGGTGTCGGAGAGAAGTAAAACGGCATGGAATGGCCAAACAGTACACTGACACCTGGATGATTGACTAGAAAGAAATAATGCTGGAAGTGCAGAGGCGTAGTAACCATTAAGAAGGGTAATACTGGAATAAAGTATTTCAAATGAAGCTGACAGTTGGCCTAATGCTCTGAACTCAATGTTTGTGCTGTGTTGTGATCAGTGTAACAAGAGAGTTTAAGTTAGTTATGAAGTAGAAGGTACATCCTTCTTGATTTCAGGGACAGTGGTCTTGATGGTACTGAGCAGCACCTGGTCAGAGCTTTGCTGAATCCAGTGTCGGACAGCATACTCCTTGGTCTTTTTAGCTATCAGTGAGGTGTCTCCTGAACCCAGAGGAGAATTCGAGCAGAGGAATCCTTTCCTGCCGCCATCACGCCAGATAAGCGAATTGGCCAGCTGAGCTCAACATTATGTCCCCTCATCTTGAAATGACTTTGTAAAATTAACATTAAGAGGGGAATTTAATTGTCTTAATATCAGGAACTGAGAACATCTCCAATACTAGTCCCAAAAGACAAACTATTGAAGTCATGATGACAAATACCAACAGAGCTTGAACAAAACAAAACCAGTATTACCTCATTTTACTACTACACAACTGACACACATAGAATATTTGTAATAATATATGTCACTACAATATTCATATTAAATACATTCTGTACATAACTTGTAATTTAAATTGATTGTGATTCCTGGTTCCCTTGTAGTTGAATCAGGACACATATTCATTCATGCCAGTAATGAATACATATTGTTATTTGAAAAGTTATCAGTGATTTTTTTAAGATATCCTTGTAGAGTGTTATATGTATGTGAGTGTCACAGTGTTGTTAAGAGTAGTGGATTAAATTAAATTGTTTATCTGTCTGTTGTTGTGACTTACACTTCATCATACACATACCCTAGACACATAACGTAGTCATCACACTATTGCAGAATAATTCTGACTGAGATATATAGATATGTGGTAGCAAGTAAGGTTATCTATAATACACTACTCTTAATAGATATAGATACCTTCACAGCTGATCTCAGTCAGTACACTAAGTCCCCTATAAATATTTATAACATCCCACTTCACCACATATATTGGGGGCTCGTCCGGGATTTTGAATCTTTCCCTATTAAAAATATTGGGGGTAATTCACTTCAGGGAATATAAGAATTAAAAGGTATCCTTGGGTGGAATTAAATAAGGTTGAGCTCACGGTGCCTGTGTTGTCCATTAGAGATTGAATTGTTGGTTAGACATTGTATAAATTTACATAATAGACAATGGCGGACCTGGCCAAATTTCGATCTGCTGCGGTTCAGACTGCAAAAGAGTTAGGATTAGATGGGCAAGTTATGATTGCCTATGTCACGACGGAATGTGACAAATTTATTGAACGTGAAGAAAGAAGATTAGAAAAAGAGGCCGAAAGAAAGTTAGAGGCTGAGACTAAGAGGTTGCAATTTGAAGCTGAGGCTGAGACTAAGAGGTTGCAGATTGAGGCTGAGGCTAAGAAATTGGAGGCAGAAAGAGAAGACAAAAGATTAGCTGCAGAAGAGAGGAAATTAGCTGCAGAAAGGGAAGCAGAAGATAAAAGATTACAAAGGGAACATGAGTTACGACTAAGGGAGTTTGAGTTTCAGGCCATGCTCCTGAAAATGGTGCCAGTCCCTTTGCCTCTGATGCTACGGTTACTCAAGGAGCCTCAACCTCAGCTATGAATTTTCATTTAGATCATTTTGTTGAGAAAGACGATGATATAGAGAGCTACCTAAATAGGTATGAACTATTAGCTACCACGTATGGGTTAGAGAGAGAAAGGTGGAGCTTAAAGTAATCTCAGGGACTTCGTGGGGCAGCTTATGAAGTTTTTGCAAAAATGAGCAGAGGTGATCAGGAAAATTATGACATGCTAAAGCAGGCTCTTTTGTTAAGGTATGAAAAGAATGCAGAATTCTATAGAAAAAAATTTAGGAATGCTAAACTACTGTCAGGTGAAACATATCACCAGTTCTCTGCACGAATAGAGACATACTTGGAGAAATGGACTTCTCTGGGGAAAACCCAAGATCTTAAGGAAATGGTCCTTATAGAGCAACTAAGAGAGTCCATGGCTCCAGACCTGAGAAAGTTTCTCATGGAACAAGGTGCAGAGAGGCTGGGTGAGTTGCTAAATGTTGCTGAAAGGTATCAAGCAGCTCAAGCAGAGGTAACAGGTAATAAAAAGAAACAGGTGGACAACTTTAGGGGCACCACAGAACTTTAATAAATTTGATCCTAAGGATCAAAATAAAGGTAAGCACCAATTTGATAGGCCACGGTATGAAAATAAAAATAAATTCCCACAATTCGATGAAAGGAAATATAATGAAAGAAAATCTTTCAACCAAGGAAAAAGGTGGTGTAAGAATTGTCAGATGGACAATCATGACACTGACCGTTGCAGAAGGAAACCTGTGTATATGGCAACCCTTCAGGTCAGGTCGACCTCAAGACAGGAGGAGGATATTATGTTAGATACCACTCCAGAAGAGATGAGGAAGGCACAGGCTGGAGATAAAACACTCAAGCCTTGTTTCAGAAAATTGTCAACTTGTCATACAACTCCAGGCAAGGGAGATTTCTACATGAAAAACAAGTTGATGTATAGGAAGACTGGAGCTAGATCCAATGGTCACGGACAGCTGGTTCTTCCAAAGAGATATAGGACAGAATTAATAAGGAGCCTACATGTGAAACCAGATGGGGACCATGAGAAGATAGGTACCATCATTCAAAAGGTGGCTCACAATTATTATTGGCCCAAAGCAAGATGGGACATTGAAAATTTTGTAGAAAGGTGTAGTATAGCACATGAGGGAACACCCACAAGTGGGAACATGGATCAGGACCTGGACACGCCATGGGGCAAAATCAGGCCTGACAATAAAAGGAAAAATAAATTTGATAAAGTGGACCAAATGGAATGGGAAGCCCCTTTTCACGGACAAGCTTCACTTAACTGTTTTACAATGGCCACTATGCGGAGAGTACAAACAGATGTCTTACCCCAGGATAAGCCGACAATCCCTCAATCGGACTTAAACCAACTGGAGGAAGAAGATGTAGGGAGGAAATCTCTCATCAAGAATTTTAAGTGGGGAGACAGCCCCAAGAGAAAAATTGGTAGCGGTCTTTTTGTGCATGAAAATTCTGGGAGGAAAAATCATCACTATAAAGCTTCGAGTGGAAGAGACCATACCGGTGCATGGACAAATAGGTCCACACAATTAAAGGTCCATATGTAGCTTTGTTAAGAACGTGGACTGATGAAAAGGCAGAGGAAAACATTACATCTTCATACCAATATGTGAATGAGCTGACCACTCGGTTAAAAACTGGCTGGAAACTTGCCAATGAAAATTTGAAACAAGCCAGGAAGAAACATGCTGCCTATTATAACAGGAAGGCGAAAGACAGAAATTTGGCTGTGGGAGAGAAGGTACTGCTTCTTTTGCCCGGGAGTCAGAATAAGTTACAAATTGGATGGCAGGGTCCATATACAGTTCTAGAGAAGGTGTCTAGAACAAATTATAAGATAGATAAGAAGGGGAAAGAAAAAATCTATCATGTGAATCTCCTGAAGAAATATTTGGAAAGAGAACATCAGGAAGAGACACACTTGTTGACCTTGTCCATCGCCATGGAGATGAAAAAGGAACCACTTTCATCATTTGAATATCCATTACACCCCTGTGAGACAGCAGCACAGGTGAAAATCAGTACACATTTAACGAAAACTCAGAAAGAGAGAGTGCAACAGGTTCTAAATAATCATGCAGAGGTGTTAACAGACCGACCAGGGCATACAAACCTATTGGAATATGATATGAAACTCATAGACTCCACACCTGTCTGTATGAAACCATATTCGATTCCTTTTGCTAAGGAGAAAGCTTTGAAGGAAGAGATAGACTATCTATTGAAGGAAGGAATTATTTCGCACAGTGAGTCTTCGTATAGTTCCGGTGTTGTACTCTTAAGGAAGCCCTCTGGAGAACATAGACTCTGTATAGATTACCGGAGACTGAATGCTATTACAGAAGGACAGGTGGATCCATTGCCGGATACAAATCAGCTGTTTGCCAGACTAAATAAAGCTAAATATTTCTCAAAAGTGGATCTGAGTAAAGGATACTATCAGATTCCAGTAAAGCCTGAGGTTAGACCATACTTAGCTTTTAGTACCTCAGAAGGACACTATGAGTTTAATAGATTGCCATTTGGATTGAAGAATGCGCCTAGTGTCTTCTCTAGAATGATGAGAAAATTATTGGATCCTCTGAATAATCCCTGTATAACAAATTTTATGGATGATATCCTTATAGCCACAGAAACATTTGAGGAACACATTGACTCTCTGAACATGCTGTTTGATCGACTTAGGGAGGCAAATTTAACAGCCCGACCAACCAAATGTTGCGTTGGATGTAAAGAATTGGAATTTTTGGGACACACAGTTTATCAGGGAAACATGACCCCTGACCCAAAGAATTTAGAAAAACTACAGAAAGCCCCGAGACCACAAACCAAGAAGGACGTGAGATCCTTTGTCTCATTATGTGGTTTCTACCAGAAGTATATCAAAAACTTTAATTCCATATGTGCACCTTTAACGGAATTGACACGTAAAGGACATCCAGATCGCATTACATGGACACCACAATGTGAAATGACTTACCAAGAATTGAAGGAAAAGCTCACAAGTAAACCCATTTTGAAATTACCTGACTTAAGTCAAGAATTCATAGTAAGGACGGATGCAAGTAATATTGGGTTAGGTGCAACTTTACTACAGAAATCAGATGCATTGGATGGGGAATTAAGCCCAGTGGCATATGCTAGCAGAAAGTTGAATAAAGCTGAAATCAACTACTCAACTAGCGAAAAAGAATGTCTTGCAGTAATATGGGCAATAAAGAAATTCAATATTTATCTATATGGGAAGGCATTTAAGTTGCAAACAGATCACAAACCTTTATCGTTTCTAGCACAGGCTAAGCATGAAAACTCTAGGTTACTCCGATGGTCTTTGCTTCTGGCTCCATATAATTTTAGCATTGAGTATATATCTGGAAAAACCAATTTGGGAGCGGATTTTTTAAGCCGCCATCCGTGTGATGAGAATCACCGTAAACCCCAGAAATAATAATGAATTTCTCTATGTGTATATAGAATAAAGGACTGACATATAATGTCTGTTTTTAAGAGGGGAGGTGTCGTGGAATATTCTAATCCACATATATAAATTATCAAGTAAATATAAAGCCTAATAAATACATATAATAAATAAAGGAAGAAGAATGGTAAAGAACAGTGCTGTCACAATGACTGTACTCGAAATCCCCCTTGTTTTATGCTTCGTCTGCAAATTGTAACGCTTTCACGTTGATAGTAAAAGCTTACTGTATTATTACCCGCTTTCTTCAATGAAACGTGTGCTGCATTTCTAAGAAAAACATTGAGAGGCCCTGCGTAATGACCTAAATTAATCCTAACATTAATTATATTACGTTACCAAAACGAACGAACAGATGGACTCAAATATAGAGAGAGAGAGAGGGGCGAATAAAATCAGGAACGCATGCAACACGCGTCGCGCGATACACAAATGCTGCCATCACGCGTGTAAGTCTACATGCACTAATCTTTTTTCAGACGGACAGTGATAAAATACACTACCCTTTCCCAGAGTTAGGTTTATAAATCATAAAAAACTCTTATTAGGAAAGATAACAATAGATGGGTTTACGGTTGAAAACATAACAGTACCCAGACATCACATCTTCGAAACAGGAGGTAGAAAATACATATTTTGAACGCAGCCACGTAGCTCTTTTAAATTTGGATAATTGGGTTCCTTAGGGCTTGCTGACAAATAATATGTAAAACGTTACGCAAATAGTCCAGGAATTAATAAATTATACCCAAAATAAAATATTGGGGGTGCCTGACAGCATAAAATCATTTCTGCTCATAAGATTTTTTATTAACGTGTTTGAAAAAACCTTACGTTACATAAATAGCCTACCATGTAAACTCCCAATTGATTGGAGCGCAACAAATGAAAGCCTAACCACGATTGGTCGGACTATAAATACTATCTTTCGTTGTTAGGGGAAACGGGGAAAGGTAACATTTTTTCAAACACTTGTCGAAACGGGGCCTCATTGGCTAGACTCGCTGGATATAATCACTTGGGAGCGTTAGTTCGAAACCACTTGTTTAAATAAGCTTGATAAAGCATCAGTGCGTTGAAGCCAGCTCACAATTTTGCTAAAATAAAAGCCTGGAACATAAGCAGATGGAAATTTGTGCCAGTAATTGTGCCAGAATTCATTGCTAATCAACGTATCTGTGTTTATTTCCATGAAATTGTGGTAAGCTTGAACCATTCAGTATCTTTTAATGAAAATTGAATGTAAATTGTTAATTTATGCCTGTATATATATGTGTAGTTCAGTGGCAAACGTGAGGTAAAGCCTATAATGCTCCAGCCTGAACAGAGGGTGTCGGATAGAAGTAAAACGGCATGGAATGGCCAAACAGTACACTGACACCTGGATGATTGACTAGAAAGAAATAATGCTGGAAGTGCAGAGGCGTAGTAACCATTAAGAAGGGTAATACTGGAATAAAGTATTTCAAATGAAGCTGACAGTTGGCCTAATGCTCTGAACTCAATGTTTGTGCTGTGTTGTGATCAGTGTAACAAGAGAGTTTAAGTTAGTTATGAAGTAGAAGGTACATCCTTCTTGATTTCAGGGACAGTGGTCTTGATGGTAGTGAGCAGCACCTAGTCAGAGCTTTGCTGAATCCTGAGTCGGACAGCATACTCCTTGGTCTTTTTAGCTATCAGTGAGGTGTCTCCTGAACCCAGAGGAGAATTCGAGCAGAGGAATCCTTTCCTGCCGCCATCACGCCAGATAAGCGAATTGGCCAGCTGAGCTCAACATTATGTCCCCTCATCTTGAAATGACTTTGTAAAATTAACATTAAGAGGGGAATTTACTTGTCTTAATATCAGGAACTGAGAACATCTCCAATACTAGTCCCTAAAGACAAACTATTGAAGTCATGATGACAAATACCAACAGAGCTTGAACAAAACAAAACCAGTATTAACTCATTTTACTACTACACAACTGACACACATAGAACATTTGTAATAATATATGTCACTACAATATTCATATTAAATACATTCTGTACATAACTTATAATTTAAATTGATTGTGATTCCTGGTTCCCTTGTAGTTGAATCAGGACACATATTCATTCATGCCAGTAATGAATACATATTGTTATTTGAAAAGTTATCAGTGATTTTTTTAAGATATCCTTGTAGAGTGTTATATGTATGTGAGTGTCACAGTGTTGTCAAGTGTAGTGGAATAAATTAAATTGTTTATCTGTCTGTTGTTGTTTTGACTTACACTTCATCCTACACATACCCTAGACACATAACGTAGTCATCACACTATTGCAGAATAATTCTGACTGAGATATATAGATATGTGGTAGCAAGTAAGGTTATCTATAATACACTACTCTTAATAGATATAGATACCTTCACAGCTGATCTCAGTCAGTACACTAAGTCCCCTATAAATATTTATAACATCCCACTTCACCACAATAGCCCTCTTCATCTTCTTGCCAACTTCTCTTTTGCTGAGGAATCCTCGATTTATGATTTGAAAAAGTCTCCCAGCAGCTGTTCTTCAGGTCGCCAACTCTTCTTTGATTGATCCCTTTCATTCTAAGAATAATAGTGGCAGCCATCTTTACTCCAACATGTGACAAGACATAAGGGAGTATTTTTCTCTTTTTTTTTTTTTTAATAGTTTCATGTTCTCCACTTAATTCTCACTTTCTTTCCCTCCTGTCTCTTGTTTATCTGTCCCTGATGAAGACCTTGTGGCCGCAACGTAGGTTTTTCTTGTCCTTTCTCTTTGTGTGTTTTTGTAATTTTATTTTCATTCTACCCTTTAATTCTTTGGCAGCGCCAATGTATTTAAAGTGGTTGACCTGCTCCAGGACCTATTCTCCCAGCTTAATCTGATGCCTTCTGTCCTCTCGTGATATCACTATGGTTTTTGTTTTGGGGCTACTAATGACCATCCCTCTCTTCTCCAGCTCTTCCCTCCAGACTTGCAGGTTGGATTGATGTGCCTCAAATTTAGCAACGATGGCAGCATCATTGGCAAATACCAGCTCTCAAATACAAACCTGTCTCATCTTCCAGTACCCCATTGAATATTTTCTTGTCCACTCCTTACATGCTTTTATGACATCGTCCTTGAAGAGTATGAAAAGATAAGGTGACAAAATAGCACCCTGTCTTACACCAGTGGTGGTCCTGAATTATTCTGACTTATGGTTTGCCGCCCTCACATAATAAAATGTAGAAAGTATGAGCAACAGAGAATTCCGATATTAGATTACTTACAGGCATGCAATTCATCTATTACTGTATAACAGATCTAGAGAAATGCAAAATTTCGTAAAATAGTATACTGCATAACAAGAACGAACATTGATATATAACTAACAAGTGTCCACGTTAAAACGATGACCGCAGACGAATTAAAGCCAACACCGTAAATTTTCAGCATCTGCAGCACATTTAGATGATAGAGAAATGGGAATATGTAAAATGAGTGCAATCTGACTAATGACTTCACAGCATTTTAACCAAAACATTTTTCATAAATGCACACTTATATTTAATTATTTGGGGTTGCTTGATAACCTGTGTCCTGAATATATACTTTTAGACTGTCTGGGTTCCTTCCTCGCGCGAGTGTTACATAAAGTTGACCATGAGACGAAAAATAAAACTGCTTTTTTTTTTCTTTCCTAACCAGCGGCACTTGGGCTTCAGCACTTCGACCCAATGACATAAAATAAATTTCATGGCATTGCGAGGCTGAGGAGCATGTGGACTTTCCTTCCAACCCGGTCAGGAGCTTCGCTCCTTCCCATCCACAGAGGGTTTGTGCTCAGGAGCCGCTCGGGTTATTCCAGTTCCATGGTCGAAGGCACTCTTTCAAATGTCTTCGCCAGGACTCGAATTAATCCAGTCCAAGTCCCGGTCGAAGACACTCCCTCAAATGTATTCGCCTAGGCGCGAACCTGGATCACCCGATCGCCAGCGCAGTGTGATAACCATTACGCCAGCGCGGCTCCCAAAACTGCTTCTTATAAGTACCGTACCTACAAAATCAAATGACTGCCACTGTTGATTGTCATGGCAAAAGCTAAAATTACAGAAAACTGGCTAGTCTCAAGATGACAGAAATGATGTATCACTTGGTTGGCTTTAAATTGATATTACATGGAATGAAAACTCGTCCATCTTAATTACTGTCTCAGATGATTTTTTTTTTTTTTTATATTGTTAAAAAATTCCGGCATCTGTCTATATTTTTATCAGAATGCTGAAATAAAATCAAGGCAAGACTTGAGATGGCCTCAGCTGCCATGACAAGGTTGAATGTGATCTGGAAAAGTAACATCAGTTTTCCTGTGAAGATCAAATTATACAAATCACTTGTATTATCTATTCTCTTGTATGGATGTGAGAGCTGGACACTCACTGCAGATACGGAGCGAAGGATTCAGGCTTTCGAGCATAAATGTTATAGAAGAATTTTGCGCATTTGCTATAAAGAGCACAAAACAAATGTCTATGTTAGAGAGAAGATAAACACCTATGCAGGCCACCAAGACCCACTTTTGTCAATAGTGAAACATCGAAAGCTTGCCTGGTTTGGGCATGTAACTCGTCATGACTCCCTTTCGAAAACGATCCTTCAGGGAACAGTCGAAGGTAAACGGAGAAGAGGAAGGCAGAGAAAATCCTGGGCTGATAACATCAAAGAATGGGCAGGACACGGTTTTTCCACACTTGTACGCATTGCTGAGGATAGAGAGCAGTGGAGGACCCTGTCTGCTGATGCTTCCACCATGGCACCCCTACGACCCATGACGGGTTACGGGCTGAGATGATGAAATAAAATAAAAATAAAAAAATGAAACGGTATTGGGTGACTCTTTTTATTATGAAATTAAATAAGGTAACTTCTCCGTCATTTCTAGACTTGTTGCTTGCTAAGAAATCTGCGAAATCCGAATACAATAGATGCTATTGGCCTCAATGTGAGATGATTCTAACGAATGTTCAAGTAGTTTTTACTCAAGATGGTACAGTGCGTTATACTTCCGCATTTTCACGAAAAGCTGATGCGAAAGTTTCTAACACACTAACTAGTCCATCATACAAATAGTGAAAGGCTTGCGTGTTCTTTTAATTGGTGTTCAAGATAGCATTAGTTTTCACTCAAAGCGCAGGGCAATGTGTGCCGCTTTCGAATGTTCCCCAAAAGCAGATGTGATTGTTTGAGACGGATGTGACAAAAGACAACTGTTATTGGGACGATGATTAGTGAGGGTATGGCGGGAAAGTGAAGGTCTAGTGATCTTCTACTAATACGTACATATGTCAAATAAATAGTATCACCTCAAATACCCCAAGTGTTCAGAATCTCCCCCCCCCCCCCCCCACCCCCCATTAATTAAAAAAACCATGACAAGTTTAAGGAGACTCCTATTTTAGGAGTGTATAAATTAAAAAATAATATGGTATGAAATCAGTTTTACAAGTTAACGGTACCGGTACACATGCAACAAGGGACGTTTCGGATTTTACCCTTCGTCAGCCACAGTTACGAACAGGTGACAAGGACAAGAACTACATATAGGTACTACAAAAATCTATGATGAGGAGGAAAATACCAAATGGGCGATACAAGCAGATGGAACAACAGGTGATGAGCGAAACGATAACAATGATATTCTCTGTCATACGATTTTAGGACAAAGGGAAATAAAACACATGCACATCCACGCAATTTCTTCTTCTTCTTCGTTCGTCCTGAAAAGGACGTTGGTTGCGTTGTGTCCGTTTACAGCGAAGCTGCGATATTTGCGCCTTTCGGCCGACACATCCGACTTCAGCACAGCATTTTTGGGACCGGGTTAGCCTTCCCTCTTCGATCCCTACTCACTCAGCCAGACTGCAGTGATGCAGCCTGTTTCCAGGACCACCACTTGGAGGTGGAGTAGGGTCTTGGTCAGCTCTGGTTCGCTGACGCAAGCAGTCTAGCTATGGGTCGCTAACTGCATTTCTCACTGTTGACGCGTCTTAGTGTGATGTGGCACTGTAATTCTGTCTTCAACCGGCCCGATCCTGTTCTTTTATTTTGAATTTTCATCATTTTTTTTTCTTCTCATTTGAATATATATCGTGTTTGGTAATTTTCTGTAGGATTTTAATGGGTTCGTTTATGATGGTAGGTTTATTTTACACTCGACCAGTTTTTCTTCTTATTTTCCGCGATTTTCGTTCTTTACGGAAATCGCTATTTTTCGGGCACGCCTGTATGACGCGCCAGACACACGTGGCCATCACGTAATGTGACGCAAAATTTCTTGACACGCGGTATTCGCGTGGTTCTCAAATCGATTTGCGTAGGCCGCTAGTTATATTTTTCTAGCGTTCCCATTGGCCGAGTACGTAGTTTATCAGAACATGCGGGGGTGGTTCCCGGTGTGTATAAATAGCCAGTTAGAACTGTGGACAAATCTCTCCGAAGAAATATTGTCGCCGGTCGACGTCGATTTATCGTTCTCCACTGCGGGAAAAACCAGCGATAATTGCGAGTCACGGCAAGAATAGTCGGGGAGCGTAAATTTGCCCATGTGCAAAATTACCCACGGCAACAGGACCTATCTTAAGGGTCAGACCTATGGTCTCTGGCAGTGAAGTCCCTATGCTTCAGCTGGACCGTGGTTTATTTATCATACAGCCGAGAGCATCGCTATTATAGTCTCTAGCAACGGCAGGTGGCCGGGAGACTGGTTTCAATTTCGTACAGCCGGAAATCAAGGCTGTGTTTTTCCTCTAACTCCGGAGCGGGTTAAAAGAGGGAAGCTATTCAGCAGCAGAGAAGTTTTGTCGACAGTTTATCAAGCACCTCAGGCTTGATACCTAAACAGCATCGTCATCACCAAATTCAGGAACAGGTGACAGGGTTACCATACCTAGGTCCTGAAAGTAACGAGAGAAGAGCGTATCGGAGACGCCGCATCATCAGTCGTCGAGTGTTAGAGAGACACTGAGACCAAGAGAGAAAGATAGAGAGAGAAGGAAGGAGAAAATAGACAGGACCAGTAGGGTCTGTGCAGTGTCCACTCGAAGGATAGATACTGAGCCATTGGGTTACTCCAAGTCTATTATTTGTAGCATTTCCAGCCTAACAAGAGGAGAGCGGTGTAGACGGTTCGTTGAGGAAGAGTCAACAGGACTGAGACAGTAGCAATCTTAATGGTATTAGAGAGTGGAGGCTAAAGTTGACAGCCCCACAAGATCAAAGTACTTTAAAGCACTAACCATTTTTATTGTTCCTCAGCAGGGTGACAGGAAGAGTGAATGTGATTGAGGTTTTTTTTTTTTTTTTGAGGGTCTTGCTATTTAATCGTTACTTGTTTTCAGGCCGTGCAACAGTGCACGCTATCGACTGACTTGATGACGTAATATGCCATTTCATGTTTTTCTTGTATGTAAATAAATATATACATATATTATTTACTGGATCAGCTTCTATTCTATACTATACTTACTTTATGTCGTCTGTATAGTGGTGTCTGTGGTCGTTTATACACCTTATCTCCTTGTATTTAAAGGAAGTCAGAGGAGGGTGAGATTATAGCCAGTTTGACGTCACGAAGCGGCAAGGGCGAGTCAAATCCTGGTTCTATCCCTTGAGCCAATAGTCCCACCTGTCCACAGGCATGTCATTTTCCATCTAAATTCTATCTTCTCAGACTTTCTCATACTAGGGTCTTGTTTTCATTCAGGCAAACTCTATAAACTTAAAACCACTTCGTGACAAGTGGGCGGCAAACATCCGGTGGATCATTCTGTGGAGATCAATTCTGTGATCTACATTCATAGATTGTCTCTAGGAAGTTTCTGAGAATAGAGTTTCTTTAAATATCCCCTAGACTTGAGCTATATTAGAACTGATCCAGTTATAAGTTTTTCCACAGGTTACAGTCAAGTAGATTTTTGTGGTATTGTGATATATATGACGTAGAGGTAATTGATGGCATACCGACATATTTTTCTTTAACAGGAAGGTAATTTAGTTTTTAGTATCTTCTTAACTAAATTTTTTCTCAGGTTATTATTCAGACTTGGTGCTAGTCTGAGGTCGGGTTTTTGGAACATCGGTTAAAGAGGGAGTATTTTATATTACGTAACAGGTTGTTCCCTCTCTTTTCCTTTTCTGTCATTTCTCGGTATTTGTGAACTTACAGCAGTTTACAGGTAAGATGGCGGATATGGCCAAGTTACGAGCTGCCTGGCGCAACGCTGCTCAGGATATGGGAATGGATAAGGAGAAGACTAAGGCCTACCTGATAAGGGAAACTGATAGGCATAATCAGCGAGAGAAAGAGAAGGAGGACAGGGCAGCCGCTGCAGAAGCAGCAAAAGAGGAAAGGATAGCCGCCGCAGAAGCAGCGAAAGAAGAAAGGGAAGCACAAGAGAGGGAGAAGGCAGCAGAAAGACAGCATGAACTTGCCTTGCGTTCTCTGGAACTGCAGTACCGAGCTTCAGAAGGCCGTTCAGCTAATGGAGATTCTCCTGGAGCAGGAGCAGCAGACACCTCAGGAAACGGACCTAATGGGAATGAGAAGATTGACGTGTTCTTGGAGAAATTTCAAAGAATGGCAAAGGCATACGGGTTGGATGAGAGTCTTTGGTGCCTAAAATTATCGCAATCACTCAAAGGTCATGCGTATGAAGTTTACAACAAGCTGCTCATAGACGATCAGAACAACTTCGAGGCACTGCGAAACGCTTTATTGCAAAGATTTCAGTGGACTCCCCGTAAATGCCAAACCATGTTCAGGGAGAGCAGGCCAGAGAAAGGAGAGGGTTTCGCACAGTTTGCCGAGCGGGTGAGAAATTACTTAACCCGGTGGAGGGAACTGTCAGGACTGGCGAAAACATTTGAAGGGTTGGAGGAGTTAGTTCTGTGTGAACAGGTAAAGGCAAACATGTCCCCCGACTTGAGGCGGTATCTGGCAGAGCAGGGTGCCCAGCAACTCGATCAGATTATCGTGTTCGCGGAAAGGTACCAGACAGCACAGGCCGAAGTACTGGGACAGAAACGGAAACACCCAGACCTGTCAGCCCCGGACAAAGAAGCTTCATCATCGCAGCCAGCTACTTCACCAGCTCATCAGCAACCAGGGCCTTCTCGCAAGGAGCCTCATTCTGGTTATAACTTGCGCCCCCAGCAGCATAACAGAGCACCGACAACAACCTCTCAGGAACCCGCTAGTAACAGGGGAGATAATGAGAGGTATTGTCAGAATTGTAGAACCTTTTCCCACTGGACATTCCGGTGCATGAACAAACCCCCAGCTCATCATGCAGCATGTTTAAGACCGGTGAGATGGACTAAAGGGAATAAATGGGAACCAGTCCAGGCAGAGAAGTTGTTCTCTAACAGTGGACCAGCCGTAGTGAATGGGACGGCCACTACGTGTTTGTTTGACAGCGGGCTTACTTACCCCAGTATCATCGCTCGTCATTTGGTGAAACCAGGGCAATGCACAGGAGAAATAGTTGAGATTGGTGGAATTTTGAGAAGAGGGATCTCACAGCGTCTGCCTGTAGCCAATATTGAGGTGAAATGCAAGTTTGTGTCTGGCACCATCAAGGCAGCTGTAATGGCACAGCCAGCACATGATTTCATCCTGGGAAGCCCATACTTAGTTTTGGGAAACCCAACCACACCGATCCTTGCTAACGCAACGGGGCCTACTGCAGGCCAGAGAAGTGAAAGGGGAAAGCCCCAAATTCACGGAGCCTCACGGGAGCTCAAACATCCTTGTCTTGCTATGGGGAGGAGAGACGCCTCTAAAGACAGTGGAATGTTATTTACAGAGGCGTATTCGCCTGTCAGCCCTGTTCAGCCTAATCGCCAAACAGTGGTGACGTCTCTGATTTCGGAAGGATCTTCTTTGTCGTCGGGAATTAGGCCCCCGATGGTATTACATCTCCCAAAGGAGGGAAATACTGACAAGAAGGAACATGTGCACGGTTCTTCAGTCAACCGCAAACAGTTACGCCCTGTTACGGCGATGTCTGGCCAAGCCAGTCAGACTGTTTCAAAACACTGGGAGGTCGCACCATCTGGTAATCGGTATTTACCACGCGCCGCCAGGAAAATTTGTGGGCGAAGGAAACACACGAGAAGGAGGAGGAAGGGCGACCAGTCATGTTGCAGTCGACAGGAGAAAATCCCCTGGCGTGACCCTCACGATCCAGGGCTTGCAAAGATTCTCAAGGATATGGAGATGGGCCTGTATGATAATGCTAATTATGACAGTGATTAGATCGGGATGTAGATCTAGATACGGACCAGTATGAATTCCAGAGATTTCAGTGATTTAGCACGGATTCCCGTACTTGAAAGGGGGGACTTATGTGATGTGGCACTGTAATTCTGTCTTTCAACCGGCCCGATCCTGTTCTTTTATTTTGAATTTTCATCATTTTTTTTCTTCTCATTTGAATATATATCGTGTTTGGTAATTTTCTGTAGGATTTTAATGGGTTCGTTTATGATGGTAGGTTTATTTTACACTCGACCAGTTTTTCTTCTGATTTTTCGCGATTTTCGTTCTTTACGGAAATCGCTATTTTTCGGGCACGCCTGTATGACGCGCCAGACACACGTGGCCATCACGTAATGTGACGCAAAATTTCTGGACACGCGGTATTCGCGTGGTTCTCAAATCGATTTGCCTAGGCCGCTAGTTATATTTTTCTAGCGTTCCCATTGGCCGAGTACGTAGTTTATCAGAACATGCGGGGGTGGTTCCCGGTGTGTATAAATAGCCAGTTAGAACTGTGGACAAATCTCTCCGAAGAAATATTGTCGCCGGTCGACGTCGATTTATCGTTCTCCACTGCGGGAAAAACCAGCGATAATTGCGAGTCACGGCAAGAATAGTCGGGGAGCGTAAATTTGCCCATGTGCAAAATTACCCACGGCAACAGGACCTATCTTAAGGGTCAGACCTATGGTCTCTGGCAGTGAAGTCCCTATGCTTCAGCTGGACCGTGGTTTATTTATCATACAGCCGAGAGCATCGCTATTATAGTCTCTAGCAACGGCAGGTGGCCGGGAGACTGGTTTCAATTTCGTACAGCCGGAAATCAAGGCTGTGTTTTTCCTCTAACTCCGGAGCGGGTTAAAAGAGGGAAGCTATTCAGCAGCAGAGAAGTTTTGTCGACAGTTTATCAAGCACCTCAGGCTTGATACCTGAACAGCATCGTCATCACCAAATTCAGGAACAGGTGACAGGGTTACCATACCTAGGTCCTGAAAGTAACGAGAGAAGAGCGTAACGGAGACGCCGCATCATCAGTCGTCGAGTGTTAGAGAGACACTGAGACCAAGAGAGAGAGAGAGATAGAGAGAGAAGGAAGGAGAAAATAGACAGGACCAGTAGGGTCTGTGCAGTGTCCACTCGAAGGATAGATACTGAGCCATTGGGTTACTCCAAGTCTATTATTTGTAGCATTTCCAGTGGTGTTAGTTAGCGGCGCATATCGCCTAACAAGAGGAGAGCGGTGTAGACGGTTCGTTGAGGAAGAGTCAACAGGACTGAGACAGTAGCAATCTTAGTGGTATTAGAGAGTGGAGGCTAAAGTTGACAGCCCCACAATATCAAAGTACTTTAAAGCACTAACCATTTTTATTGTTCCTCAGCAGGGTGACAGGAAGAGTGAATGTGATTGAGGTTTTTTTTTTGAGGGTCTTGCTATTTAATCGTTACTTGTTTTCAGGCCGTGCAACAGTGCACGCTATCGACTGACTTGATGACGTAATATGCCATTTCATGTTTTTCTTGTATGTAAATAAATATATACATATATTATTTACTGGATCAGCTTCTATTCTATACTATACTTACTTTATGTCGTCTGTATAGTGGTGTCTGTGGTCGTTTATACACCTTATCTCCTTGTATTTAAAGGAAGTCAAAGGAGGGTGAGATTATAGCCAGTTTGACGTCACGAAGCGGCAAGGGCGAGTCAAATCCTGGTTCTATCCCTTGAGCCAATAGTCCCACCTGTCCACAGGCATGTCATTTTCCATCTAAATTCTATCTTCTCAGACTTTCTCATACTAGGGTCTTGTTTTCATTCAGGCAAACTCTATAAACTTAAAACCACTTCGTGACACTTAGGTCCCACGCAATTTGAAACTTTTAATTTAATATATTTTCAATAATTAAAGAGGAATGATGCCACAGTCATGTATCAACAAATTAAATATATTTCCTGAACTTAGAGAAGCTATATATCCTAATTATAACCCAAGAGAGGTTGAACTGGATGTTAGTTCACTCTAGACTTTCATGACATGGCTTTAATTTTCTTCTTGGATTCTTAGCCGCTGACTGACAAAACGATTAGTGGCAATCACGCCAATTGGCGTCTTGTAAGGCCAAAACAAACTCTCTTCACTTTGCTGGGTCCTTCGGACGGTGACCCAACTCTGTTAATGCTTTTTATCTCGGCCTCCACAGTTATCCACCTAATTTTGTTTTAGACCGACCTCTGTCTCGTCTTCCTTCTGAAATCTAAAACACTTCAGTTCAGGCTGTTGTGTTGGGTTCTCTTTTGAGGACGTTGGCCAAACCCAGTCCCAGCGTCTACCTGATTTGAGAGATGTGCATATCTTCTTGATTGCTCCGATTTAGCAGTTCTTGGTTGAAAAATGGCATTCGGAAGGAAAAAAAATCGGAGAATTCTCCTTTGTGCAGAGTTTGTGGAAATTGAATAGTTGTGACATTTCTTTTCTGCTCTCCAGCACTGTGCACCACACAGAAGTGACTAAAATATAGTCAATCTTCGCTATTCGAGTGTTCCGTATTCGCGGATTCGTTCATTCGCGCGAGCTAAAGTGTAACCCACGTTTTGGCATTCGCGGGTATTCGCGAACATGCGCAATATGGAAAAAATTTCAAGACGCCTACCGCGCAGCAAGGAGAGGCTGGCTCCTAGCTCTCGAGGCTTTCGTTGTGTCTTTGTTTTATCAAGCATCTTTTCATTCATGTTTTTGCAGTTTTACGCTGTTTTTGGAATTAATAATGGCATCCAAGTGTAGTGCAAGTGTGCTGGCGAGTGTCTACGCGCAAGAAGGCTGTGATGAGCCTCAGTGATAAAGTACGTGTGTTAGATAAACTTCTTTCTTGGAAGTCTGTATGAAATTTTCTTTTTCTTAATTTTAAATGTTCTGTGTACATGGTTCAATGCTTGTTTTCCAGGGATTTTGTAATAATACGTAAGTGTTAGCGTGTGGATGTGTGAATGAGTAGTGACAGTGTGAGTGAAAGGATGAGCGAGTGAGTATTGTTACATCAAAAGACTGTACATATTGACTATTACAAAGAATACAGTGTATAAAATTCATTCATAAAAGGTACAGTATAATAAATAAGCTGTTATTTTTGTACAAGAAGGGTACACGAAATGATGAGTTTATGGTGATCAGTAGTAAAAGTGTAAGGTGAATAGGGTCCCGCAAGAACCTAACCCCCCCCCCCCTCCCCCTCCCCTTTCCACATAGGATCTTCTTCTTCTTCGATCCTTAACCACCGACCGTCAAAGCAGTCAGTGGCCATCACGCCTAGTGGCGTCTTTTAGGGCAACAACAAATTGATTCCACTTTGCTCGGTCGGTGGCCATCCTTCGTACAATGCCCCAACTCTGGTTCATTCTTTGCATCTCAGCCTCCACAGTCCTCCGCCAAGTTGTTTTTGGTCGGCCTCTCTTTCGCTTTCCTTCAGGGGTCCAAAGCATAGCTGTTCTTGTGATGGCATCGGGGTCTCTTCTGAGTACATGACCAACCCAGCTCCAGCGTCTGCCAGCTATGATGGTGTGCATGTCCTCTTGCTTGCTACGAGTAAGCAGATCTTGGTTGGTGATGGTATTCGGCCAAAAGATGCGGTGAATTTTTCTTAGGCATGTTGTGTGAAAAGAGGACAATTTTGACATTTCCTTCTCTGTGACTCTCCAGCATTCCGCACTATAGAGAAGCACAGAAAGCACGCAACTCTGGTATAATCTTAATTTTGTGCTTGTGCTGTATTGGGAGGACTTCCAGATGTTATTTAGGCTAAAGAAGGCTGTTTTTGCCTTATTCATTCTGATGTTGATGTCTTTGCCTGCCCCACCGTCTGGTGTTACTATGCTTCCTAGGTATGTGAAGGTATCTGTCTGTACCAATTGCTGATTCCTTACTGATATGGGCTCAGGGTTGCTCACATTGAGCGTCATGACCTCAGACTTCTTTAAATTGATGTTCAAGCCCACCTGCTGGCTAAATTTATTAAGTCTATCCGTTTTTTCCTGGATGTGTTGATGTGAATGTGCCAGCAGTGCAATGTCATCTGCATATTCTAGATCTTCCAATGTAGAAAATGTAGTCCATCTTATTCCTCTTGGACTGCCCTCTGTTGTCTGGCGCATCACCCAGTCTATGACTGTTAAAAAAAGAGTGGTTGATAAGGGGCATCCCTGTCGTACTCCTGTCTTCACCTCGAAGGTTAGGTTGCTCTGCCCAACACTACACGTAAAGTTGGCATAGAGGCTTTTTATGATTGACACTATGCAGCTTGGAATTCCATAAGCCCTCAGTATTTTCCATAAACTGTCCCTATGTATGCTGTCAAAAGCCTTTTCAAAATCAACAAAATTTATGTAAAGCTGTCTTTGCCATTCTGAGCACTGCTCTATAATGTTCCTGAGAGTGAATATATGGTCTACACATCTTCTGTTCTTTCTAAATCCTGCTTGTTCTTTCCTCAGTTTGTAGTCTACTGCCTTTGAAATTCTCTGTATAATTATCCTGCCTAGTATTTTGCTGGGAACTGAGAGAAGAGTGATTCCTCTCCAATTATTGCAGTCTGCAAGATCTCCCTTTTTGGGCAATTTGACAATTATTCCTTTGTTCCACTCTGATGGTGTTGTCCCCGTTTTCCACACTTGTGCAAATAGTGGTTCTAATAGTTCTGCTGCTAGCTCAGGGTCTGTCTTAAATAGCTCTGCATTTAAGTTATCATGGCCCGGAGCTTTACCGTTCTTTAACCCTTTGATTGCTGTGATGATTTCTTCTTTTCGTGGAATGTCTGTATTTACATCTAGATCGTTTTCAGCCTCAGGAACATTCAATTGTGTCTCTGGTATTTCCTTGTTCAGAGTTTCTCTGAAGTGCTCTGCCCATCTTGTTTCCTGTCCCTCTGCTGTCTTGATGAGATTTCCTTGTTTATCTCTTACTAATGTAATATTGTTTGCACCTTGTTTTCCGCTGATGAATTTAGTTATTTTGTATACTGTGCTTTGTTCATTTCTCAGTGCTGCCTCTTCTGCCTGTTTTGCAAGATCGTCTAGGAAATTCCTTTTGTTGGCTCGGGTTTGGCGTTTAACTTCCCTGTCCAGCTGGCTGTACTGTTCGCTATATAGTTGCTTTAACCTGGGTGACTTCGCTTCTGTTTTCTTTCTTTTCATTTCCTTTCTCATCTTTATGGTGTTTAGTGTTTCTGGTGTTATCCAGTCTTGCTTCTTCCTTTCCTGGAATCCTAAGCATGATTTGCTACTTTCCTTATATACTGTTGAAATGGTGTTGAAATTCTGGTCTATATCATCAGTCAATGTCTTTTCCTGGCTTTTGGCAAATTGATATCGTTTCTTAATGTCGGCCACAAAAGCTTTTCTGGTAAGGGGGTCCTTCAATTTGCTGATGTCAAACCTTTTCTGTGTAGTTACAGTTGGTCCAGCCCTTCTTAGTTTCACTTTCAGTTTTGCTACTACTAAATGGTGATCACTTCCCACATCTGCACCTCTTCTTATCTTCACATCTTGTAATGCATGTCTCCATCTACCGTTAACCATGATGTGGTCTATCTGGTTTCTGTCCCGACCATTTGGTGATTCCCATGTTAACTTGTGAATTTCCTTATGTGGGAAAAGTGTTCCTCCAATGACCAGGTTGTTAATGCTACAGAAACTTATTAGCTTATCCCCATTTTCGTTTGCTGTTCCGCTGCCGCATTTCCCCATTGTTCTTTCATTATATGTATTGTGTGTACCAACTTTCGCATTGAGGTCTCCCATTACTATAACAAGATCATATCTAGGTGTGTCTTCCATTTCTTTCTGCAGTTGTTGATATAATTCATCCTTGACCTCCTCATCGCTATCATTCGTTGGTGCGTAGCATTGTATTATTGTAGTGTTGGTGAATCTCCCTCTCAATCTCAATCGTATCAGTCTGTTGTTGATGGGTTTCCATTCCAGTAATGTCCTTTCTATCCCTTTCTGTAGAATAATGGCTACGCCTTCACTGTGCTGTCCATCCTCTCTTCCAGAGTAAAGTACTGTTTCTCCTGTTGCTGTTTTAACTTTTCCTGCCCCTGTCCATCTGCTCTCACTTATCCCCAGGATGTGTAACCTATAGTTTCTCATTTCTGCCGTGACCTATCTTAGTTTACCTGTCTCGTACATTGTCCTGACATTCCAAAATCCTATTCTTGTATCCTGTTTTGCGGTCAGGACATCCGTTTTCATGTCAGTGGCTTCCTTTCGGCTTTCACCACTGACAGTCATACGAGCCACAGACTCCGAATGTCCATCCCGCAGCAAATTTTGTTCATTTGATGTTGTTTCCGTAACTTCATTATTTTTTTTACATAGACAGGGGTGTCAGCCCTATGCTAAAACCCCCAACCTGGAGGACCAGGGTACCAGCTTTTGTCTGACCCCTACCCACACAGACCAGTCCAGCTTGGTTGAACCTACCAGGAGTAAAACTCCCACTGGCATAGCTCTGGGGATTGTCAGGGTACGCAAGCTGCCATACCGCTACAAGGTATAGGTACCATTGATGGCAGCCACATAGGATCAATGGGTCCATATTCGCGGTTTTACGTATTCACGGGGTTTTCAAGGAACCTAACCCCCGCGAATAGCGAGGATTGATTGTACGCAACTGTCATATAATCTTAGTTAGTTCTGTGTGCTGTGCTGGGAATATGTCCAGGTTTTGAAGTCTTCTTTATACTTCTTACATCTCTCCATAGGAAGACATCACAGTTCATCATCATGTTCCTTTGCGCTCCGAACGGAGCATGTAGCCATCACTTCAGCTTATCCCCTTTCAGTAAACCTGCACCAAGCATGCCTACGCTCGTGCTGCGGCAGTTTATGTAGCAACTAGTTTTAAATTACGATGGTGGCGTTCTCCTATTCTTTCGTTGTCTCTTAAGAGACCCCCCGGAACTTTAAGGAACCACAGTAATGCATAAAATTGTAACTGTTTAGTCCAAGAATATCAATTTTGTATTTAAAATGTATGTGAAATAACGTAATGGACTGTAGGAAGTAAATTCCTAATTGCTATAAGAGAACCGAAAAGTTTAACTTCTGATAATAAGTGAGTGAATAACATGTGATTGTATATGTCAAATAAATTGCAGTGGAAATCAGGCAGTAAATACCTTATTTCTTTAAAAAATAAAAAAAACTTGAAAGGGGTAGGGAGAGATTAATTTCTGATTTTAAAAAGTAAGTGAATTGGGTATTATAAACACGTGAAAGGATGTGAAAACATGCAAATTAATGCAATATTCTTATATTATCTCATTAAAGGGAGGATCCCGTTATACGCCCATTGAAGCATATTGGGAATATGGTGTTGGGTCCATATTTTCTTGATCATCGGCACAATAGGGGTGATATTGTCAGCATCACGCCGACGGCCTTTAACCTTCCCAGAAATTGCTCTGGTACCCAATTCATGAGGTTGGATCGACCCCGGAGCCTTTTTGCGGTCTAAAAAAATCTCACTTCAACCATACATGCCACACCTCAGACATGAAAAACCTGTACACAAAATCCAAAAACCCTGTACAAAGACCCGCAAAACCTGTACAAAGACTGAAAAACGTAACAAAAGAGTTAATTCATGTAAAAAATATATTCAATTAGATGGTTCTGCACTGTCATGAAATATTCTAATCCACATATATAAATTATTAGGTAAATATGAAGCCTAACAAATAAAATTAATAAAGAGAAGAGCAATGGTAAAATAACAGTGCTGTCACAAAGAATGTACTCGAAATCCCCCTTGTTTTCTGCTTCGTCTGCAAATTGTAACGCTTTCACGTTGATATAAAAGCTTACTGTATTATTACCCGCCTTCTTCAATGAAACGTGTGCTGCATTTCTAAGAAAAACATTGAGACGTACTGCGTAATGACCTAAATTAATCCTAACATTAATTATACTGCGTTACCAAAACGAACGAACAGATGGACAAAAGGATAAAGAGAGAGGGGAGGGCTGAAAATCAGGAACGCATGCATCACGCGTGTAAGTCTACATGCACTAATTTTTTTTCAGACGGACAGTGATAAAATACACTACCCTTTCCCAGAGTTAGGTTTATAAATCATAAAAAACTCTTATTAGAAAAGATAACATTAGATGGGTTTACGGTTGAGAACATAACAGTACCCAGACAGCACATCTTCGAAACAGGAGGTAGAAGAAATTGCATATTTTGAATGCAGCCACGTAGCTCCTTTAAATTTGTATTTTTGGGTTCCTTAGGGCTTGCTGACAAATAATATGTAAAACGTTACGCAAATAGTCCAGGAATTAATAAATTATACCCAAAATAAAATATTGGGGGTGCCTGACAGCATAAAATCATTTCTGCTCATAAGATTTTTTTTTAACGTGTTTGAAAAAAAATTTACGTTACAGAAATAGCCTACCATGTAAACTCCAAATTGATTGGAGCGCAACAAATGAAAGCCTAACCACGATTGGTCGGGCTATAAATACTATCTTGGTTGTTAGGGGAAACGGGGAAAGGTAACATTTTTTCAAACACTTGTCGAAACGGGGCTCATTGGTCAGACTCGCTGATATACACACTTGGGAGCGTTAGTTCGAAACCACTTGTTTAAAATAGCTTGATAAAGCATCAGTGCGTTGAAGCCAGCATATATTTTGCTAAATAAAAGCCTGGAAGATAAGCAGATGGGAATTTGTGCCAGTTTGTGCCAGAATTCATTGCTAATCAACGTATCTGTGTTATTCGTATGAATTGTGGTAAGCTTGAACCATTCAATATCTTTTAATGAAAATTGAATGTGAATTGTTGATTTATGCCTGTATATATATGTGTAGTTCAGTGGCCAACGTGAGGTAAAGCCTGTAATGCTCCAGCCTGAACAGAGGGTGTCGGAGAGAAGTAAAACGGCATGGAATGGCCAAACAGTACACTGACACCTGGATGATTGACTAGAAAGAAATAATGCTGGAAGTGCAGAGGCGTAGTAACCATTAAGAAGGGTAATACTGGAATAAAGTATTTCAAATGAAGCTGACAGTTGGCCTAATGCTCTGAACTCAATGTTTGTGCTGTGTTGTGATCAATGTAACAAGATAGTTTAAGTTAGTTATGAAGTAGAAGGTACATCCTTCTTGATTTCAGGGACAGTGGTCTTGATGGTACTGAGCAGCACCTGGTCAGAGCTTTGCTGAATCCAGTGTCGGACAGCATACTCCTTGGTCCTTTTAGCTATCAGTGAGGTGTCTCCAGAGCCCAGAGGAGAATTCGAGCAGAGGAGTCCTTTCCTGCCGCCATCACGCCAGATAAGCTAACTTGGCCAGCTGAGCTCAACATTATGTCCCCTCATCTTGAAATGACTTTATAAAATTAACATTAAGAGGGGAATTTACTTGTCTTAAAATCAGGAACTGTGAACATCTCCAATACTAGTCCATAAAGACAAACTATTGAAGTCATGATGACAAATACCAACAGAGCTTGAACAAAACAAAACCAGTATTACCTCATTTTACTACTACACAACTGACACACATAGAATATTTGTAATAATATATGTCACTACAATATTCATATTAAATACATTCTGTACATAACTTGTAATTTAAATTGATTGTGATTCCTGGTTCCCTTGTAGTTGAATCAGGACACATATTCATTCATGCCAGTAATGAATACATATTGTTATTTGAAAGTTTATCAGTGACTCTTTTAAGATATCTTTGTAGAGTGTTATATGTATGTGAGTGTCACAGTGTTGTCAAGAGTAGTGGATTAAATTAAATTGTTTATCTGTCTGTTGTTGTGACTTACACTTCATCATACACATACCCTAGACACATAACGTAGCATCACACTATTCCAGAATAATTCTGACTGAGATATATAGATATGTGGTAGCAAGTAAGGTTATCTATAATACACTACTCTTAATAGATATAGATACCTTCACAGCTGATCTCAGTCAGTACACTAAGTTCCCTATAAGTATTTATAACATCCCACTTTACCACATGCACCATCATAGTGACATGCGCCCTTTGCCTTTTTAAGCATGTCTTCACTTGCTTCAAAACCTAAACAACAGGAGTTAGAATTTATTTTGCATTGTAGAAATGCTGTAACTGTAGGGCCTATCATCATTTAGTCTATTTCTGCAAAAAAAATTAATACAATTTATGGTGGAAATGAAGAACAGTTTGGTGTCTGTTCTATAATAATAATAAATTCTTTAAGCACCAAACACGGTGCATAAGGCAGAAACCAGTGCTCTCCAGGTTGTTTGTTGTGACGCCACTCCTCTTAGCTCTTGCACATTATTTAGGCCCAACGTTCTTCCTTCTCTTATTATTGTTCTTCTGAGTGTTTCTTTTGGTCTTCCTTTTTTCCGCTTACCCTCAGGAACCCAAGTGAGCGCCTGTAGTGGTATTCTGTTGTTTTGCATTCGTAGGACATGACCGATATATGACCATCGTCTTTTCCTTATATAGTCGGAGACATATTTCTGCCTAGAGTCTTCTCTTATTTGTCGATTAGTCTTGAATTCTTTCCAACTGATGTTCATGAGTTTTCTAAGACTTTTGTTCTCGAATGTATTCAGCTTGTTCTCCAATGATTTTGTTATTTTCCAACTCTCACAGCCGTATGTTAACACTGAGATAACATTTGAATTAAACAGACGAAGCTTGGTATGTATTTTCAATGATCGTAATTTCCAAATGTTAGACAATCTATTGAAGGCCAAAGCAATTCTAGTATGGATTTCTCTTGTTGTGTCACCATCCTGAGTCATTTTACTGCCTAAATAATTGAAACTTTCAACTTTCTGTAGTTTTTCCCCGTTTAAGATGATATCAAAGGTCTCGTTAGAAAAGTTCATAGCTTTAGTTTTAGAGGCATTTATTTGGAGACCTATTTTAACCGAGAGATGACACAAATTATTTACTGCTTCTTGGGATTGTCTGGGTGTTGAACTTAAGAATGCTAAATCATCTGCGAAATCCAGGTCCCCCATTGATTATATTCACATATTTTGTTGGAAAACCATAGATTGTAAGTATCTTCCACAATGATGGGCGGTGTAGACTATCAAAGGCTTTTTGAAAATCGACGAAGGTGATAATAAGTGGCTATTGCATTTCCACTGATTCTTCTATAATTGTTCTTAGTGTGAATATTTGATCAATACATGATCGTTTCGGCCTGAAACCCGCTTGTTCTTCTCTGATCTTTTCGTCAGCATGCAATTTAAGTCTTCCTAACATCATGCAACATAATAATTTTCCAGGTACTGATAATAGAGATATACCACGCCAGTTATTACAGTCTGATAGATCACCAGTTCTATGGTGCCTAATAAAAGTATAGGTCTAAAGAGACCAGTAATAAGCGTTTTGGGTTAGGTTTACTAATCTTAAATCAAAGATATATATATATATATATATATATATATATATATATATATATATATATATATATATATATATATATATATATATATATATATATTTTTTTTTTTTTAAAGCTAGCAATGAAAATATAAACTGGCGCAACTAATCTCTATCAAACTTCAATAATTGGAATAGCCGTTAGGCCTATAGCCCAACTGGTAGCTTTAAATAGACCTACCCATACGACTTTTAGTGTCAATCAAACATTGATAGTAATTAATTATTTAATAAATATAGGCCTAGCCTAAATCATTAGTTGACCGTAATGATGATCACCCAAGGCAAAATCGCATTGTTTTTTAAAGAAACGAAATTAAAACTAAGACGAGAATTAGGCCTAGGCCTAACTCCAAATAGGCTAAACTTTTGTCTGATCGGGTTAAGATGCAAATTTGCCTTGCTTTTGTGTGTGTGTTATTTTTTCTTCAGTTTCATAATTTGGTAATATCGGACGCCGAACGCTTCTCATGTATTTTCGTACCATTTAGATTTTAAGGTTAGTGTTACTAGCCTAAATTTTACGAAAATACATGCAGATCGTTCGGCGACCGTCATTCCGATATTACCCATTATTTGTATTGTATTATTATTCAAATTTACATTTCTTACACACTTTCTGCAAGTTTTAGTAAAAACAAATAATATGAAGTGGTATCCGCCTTTTTTTAAAGCAGATATTGTAATACTTTTTTTTAAAAAATGAATTACTTACCAATACTAAACTGGAAATTAATCCTAAACAATAGGCTCGACTCAGTGCTGCGTAATCGTTCAAATAATCAGTAACCTCGCGCTAGCTTTAGCGAAAAATTGTGAATGAACACGCCACGCACATCCCGCGGCAATTGAAAAATAGGCAGCTTGATTTTCATTGGTTATTTTTTTTTTTTAATCCACTTTGCTTAAAATCTCGCCAAATCTCATGACGCAAATTACGGAAAATTGTGTAGTGGCACAAAACGGTCGATTTATATGTATATTTAATAATTAGGCGAAAAAACCCGTACAGACGGTATGTACGGGCCGTACACATCTGAAAGCGCAAACACCCCGTACAGATTATGGGTAAACCATAGCGTGTGGCATGTATGCTTCAACTGAGGATCGAACCATGAACCAATGAGCTCGGAAACCAGAGCACTAACCACTTCGCTACCGCGGTTCTTAACGTTAATAAATGTGTTAAAATTTTAGCCCGTTTGGCTTAGTCTTCAACTCAAATTTTTTTTTTTTTGGTTCGGTTTTTGCCTTCTTCTGGCGAGGCACGTTCCTTTCAACCTATTTGGTTATATCAAAGCGCATTTACCATCCCAAAAAAAGTAAACTCTGTTGACTGCTAACCCGATCAGCGTCGTAGATGTAATATGAATACATTAAAGTACGAACCACACATTGTAATATAATGCGAATCTTGACATGTACGATATTCTGTAAATAAACATGGCTACGAACTGAACATGCTTTTACTGAGTCCCTTCTGAAACGTGTGTGCTTGTGTAGATGACGAGGTAATGCTTATATACATACATCATAACATTACATGGTGGCAGCGGTCGATACCGGACTGACGCAAAACAGCTACACGATAACACGTGAGTACAGTATTCGGCTAATTTTCGTCATCGTGGTCAGCCATGGCGGTGAAACAATATCGCAACGCACCGCAAATGAGATTCGCCGGTCAAGGTGATAAGAGTGAAGCTTTCTTGTTATGGCGCCAACGCATAGATCTATATTCCAAGACCACTGGTCTGGAAGGACAAACCCTAACTCCATATATCCTAGAAGCATTGGACGATGAAGGTTTGAAAATCTACAACAGTTTTGCTACCGCCATGCCGGTTGAGTCGGCAACCGACCCCGTAGCCATATTGGACGAATTTGAAAAGCGTCTGATCATAAAGCACACAAACTTTAGAGCGGCAAGATTAGAGCTTCACCACCTGCGACAGAAACGTGGTGAAAGCCTAGATGATTTCTTCACTCGCATTAAGGAGAAAACAAGAGTATGTAAATTTAGCAACGAAGAAGAAAAAAGAGCGAATTATTGAACAGATTCTTCTTAGCACACCAATGCCAGAGTTCCAGAAATGGCTACTGAGCCAGAGTGATACGCTAACTTTACAACAACTTCTGGATGAAGGCAGGAAACACGAGGCACAAGCACTAAGCATTAAACAAATTCAGCAAGGTACATTAGCAGCCCAGGTGGATGCAGTGAAAAGCTATAAACCTAGACACAACAAAGCAACTGGTTCGAAACAACAAGAAAAACACAACACAAGCAGAGGTGCTATGTGTAAATGTTGTGGCCTAAACCACATACAAAACCACTGTCCAGCTAAAGACTCTACATGTCATTACTGCAGAAAGAGGGGCCACTGGATAAAATTATGTTTCAAGAGGAAACAAGACAGTGCTCAACACAAACTTCACAGCAGAAAGTCGTCAAAACAAACACACTCTATGATGACTGAGGACCTTGACTCCAGTGAAGAAAGTGATCCTTCCACTTTTGATACTGTGAAGATACTAACTTTCAGTAATGAACCAAAGAGAACGCAGGCTTTCTGCAAGGTACAATTCCGAATACCAGGAATTAAAATGCACAAAGAAAGAAACATTCGGTTCAAGATAGACACAGGTGCCCAAGGTAACACTCTACCCTTAAGAATATTCAGACAGATCATGCCTGACAAGGTGGATGAGCAAGGATTTCCCACAAGGGATGTAAAACGTAGGAGTGGCAGGACAAAGCTAAGAGCTTACAATGGAACAAGTATAGACTGTTTTGGAGCAGTAACACTTGAATGTTCATACAGAGGCTCAGAATGGACATCGTCAACATTTTACTTGGTAGATGTTGAAGGACCTGCAATTTTGGGTTTACCAATGTGCGAAAAGCTGAGTGTGGTAACTATTAACAACATTAAAGAGGATATAGGTTTTGCAGATGCTCTCAGCAGACTACCAAACCCCAACAAGATAACAGATCTTACCCCAAACATCAAAGTTGATTCTGTCAAGTTTAGCGATAATCGGCTTGAACACATCAGAGAAGACACAACAAGAGATCCTATTCTTAACTCTCTCAAAGAACTGATATACCATGGATGGCCAAGCTCTATCAGGGAAGTTCCAACACACATCCGTCCATACTACTCGATGAGGGACGAGTTAAGCATCGAAGATGGTCTGATCCTTAAAGGAGATCGCATTGTTGTACCAGAAACACAACGCGATATCATCCTTAAACAGCTCCATAATAGTCACCTTGGTATTGTGAAGACACAACTGAGAGCAAAGAAAGATGTTTACTGGCCACAGATAAACAAGGACATAGAAACACTATGTAAAAACTGTTCAATTTGCCAAGAACATGCAAATAGGCAGTGCAGAGAACCTCTCATACCATCAGCCATACCATTGAGCCCTTGGAGCATTATAGGAACTGATATTTTCTCAATCGACAATAATGACTATCTTATTATTGCTGATTACTACAGCAAATTTCCCATCATTGAGAAACTTCCACAACCCTCACCATCAGCTGTTATTGCAGACATTACAAAGAAGTATTGCAGCATGTTTGGCATCCCAGATGAAATTAGATCAGACAACGGTCCACATTTCTCAGGTCAAGCATACAGAAACTTCACTAAGGACTGGAAGATCAAACACACAACATCATCACCTAGATACCCTAAATCTAATGGTTTCATTGAGAGACAGATACAAACTATCAAGTCAATCATGAAGAAAACAAGAACAGAGGATGTACACCTAGCACTCTTGAGATGGAGAACAACACCGGTAGACAGTAAGATCGACAGTCCAGCAGAACTTATGTTTGATAGAAGAATTAAAGACCTCCTACCATCTAAGGTCCACTTCCGTCCACAACATAGAGACAGCACATATGATCAATTTCAGCATCGTCAGCAAGTTCAGAAATCCAACTATGACAAATGTGCTAAAGACTTACCACCATTATATCCTGGTCAGCATGTGACTACCTACAACCACAACAATGGCACATGGTCAAAAGCAACAATCATTTCCAGAAACCCTGAACCCAGGAGCTATACTTTAAGACCAGACAGCAGCAACAACCTCCTGAGGCGAAACAGAGTGGACATAAGAGAAATCCCACAGAATACAACAGAACAGAGAATTCCCATGCTTTCAACAGACAATGCAGTAACTCCAGACTTTGGTGCCCCACAAAACCAACAAGCGCCAAGGCCGAAATCACAACCAACTCAAGCTAAACCAGGGACTTCCGCAGAACCACCAGCACTTTACACCACTCGTTCTGGCCGTACAGTGACACCTCCCAGCCGATACAGACAGTGACATATATACTCACACTGAGCATTACACATACTTATCTTTTCTCACATGAAACATTTCGTTGGAAATGTTTGCACACATTTTTTTTTCAAAAAAGGGGGATGTAATATGAATACATTAAAGTACGAACCACACATTGTAATATAATGCGAATCTTGACATGTACGATATTCTGTAAATAAACATGGCTACGAACTGAACATGCTTTTACTGAGTCCCTTCTGAAACATGTGTGTGCTTGTGTAGATGACGAGGTAATGCTTATATACATACATCATAACATTACAGTAGATACCAAGTCCTGAAAAGGACCAACATTATTCATCTGCTAGCATAAAGCCCTAAAAAGAACTCGCCAGCTACGCCAACGCCCGAGCCAACGTATCTTATTATTTTATTCAACTCAAATGTCACGTCAGTCCTAGTGTATGGAGAACAAAAAAAAAAAACAACAATCAAAAAGCTACAGACTTTTATAAACGGGTGCTTGCGTAGAATAGAAGGACTGAAATGGTATGACAAAGTCACAAATGTGGAATTGATGACAAGAACCAGACAAGTGTCAGTGGAACAAGAGTTGAGAAGAAGACGCTGGCGATGGATAGGACACACATTGAGGAAACCTGTTGATAGCATTACAAGGCAGTCCTTGTTCTGGAATCCACAGGGAAATAGAGGCAGAGGTAGACCAAAAAACACATGGAGAAGAGAGCTAGATACAGAAGTGAAAATGATGAGGAAAACATGGAAAGAACTTGAGCAGATGGCACAGGACAGGAAGGCTTGGCATGTGTTTGTTGAAGGCCTATGCTCCTCGGGGAGCTAAAGGGTATTGATTAATGTATGTAACCAATAAATTGTATGTATAGTTTATTTTTCATCACTATTACCTTACAGTTTCTTTATCATCCGGCAAATAATTAACAATTTGTGTTATTATTATAGGCCTATTTATCTATTGAATAAAAACAGTTACGTGTTTATGACATTGCCATATTACACATAAGCTGGTGGTCCACAACTTATATGTAGTTAGAAAAGTGGTCCTTAGATGAAAAAAGGTTGGGAACCACTGAGCTAGAAGTTATAATGGTATGCGAAGCTGATGCAAAGGGGTGTGAGGGTTCTTAAGATGATGCAAAGGGGTGTGAGGCTTCTTAAGATGATGCAAAGGGGTGTGAGGCTTCTTAAGATGATGCAAAGTGGTGCGAGGCTTTTTAAGATGAGCAAAGGGGTGCGAGGCTTCTTTAGATCGTGTAGAAGGGGGCGGAATTTCTAAAGGTTAAGAAACACTAGTCCACACTGTCAAACCCAGGAGCTATTGTTATTGTTGATCAGAATCGACGTCACTGCACTCCTGGCAAACCCATAGGTGCTCAGTCTCCCTCAGCAAACATTGAAGGGTATGACTGCTAATTGTTCCTATTGCGCAGTGGTTGTATACATGCCGGATGCGTCCTCTCATACGTCCATCATGTCATTCTCTAATAGGTGATCATGAATTGCCCTCAGCATTTCTGTCTTATCCGTGTCCAATGCACCTTCTATGGGTGCTCTTGAAGCTAGTCTGTCAGATCTTTCATTACATGTACCCCTGCATGACCAGGACAGTAGATCCATATCAGTTCTTTGCTGCTATGGAGGTTTTCAATTCATGTCGGAGCCATCCATTTTGGACCTTTCGAAGCATGTAGCTATGGGGATCTACTTTTAAAACACCGAGAATGTTGAAGATCTACTACTACTTAGTTGTTCCTCTTCTACCGTGAGGTGTAGAGGTTTGGAAGAGAGAGCGCCAGACTATCCTGTCGGCTGTCTTCCTCCTGGCCTGGTTCCATTCTAGTCCTCGGTCCTTCAAAGACTGTCTAATGTTGTCCTGGGAAGATTGTCTAATGTTGTCCTCCCAGCGGACTCTGGGTCGTCCTGTGGGTCTGGATCCCTGGCACTTTGTTGAAGATCAACCGTGGAAAAATCACGTGTTTTTTAAGTTTCAATACAACTGGAATTTTGTACCCCGGCTGGACGATCCTTCCATCTAAAGAGTGATGGAAAATGCAAAATAAATGAAATTTTACCCAATATTAACTTCACTTCGAAGAAAAGATAGCTTTCCTATCCTATATTGTTTATGAATGAAGTCAATTTTAGCAAGCTAGCTAGTGGGTTTTTGCTCGGAACACAGAAAAAAGTAAAAAGGATAAACGCAGTCCCACTGCAGATACTGCCGTAGGGGAGTGAGGTGTTACAGGCTTTACCATACTAGGCTCAGCAGGTGGGGGTGACCAGTTCCCTTCCTCGCTGCCTTTTCCTTCCCTAACTCAAAGAGTAGAGTCAGGTACCCATTTACAGGCTGGGTAGACTGGAGCATTTCAGTACCATGATTTGTACAGGGCACTTTTGCCGTGAGAGACTAGTGCTCTAACCACTCTGTCAATCGGATGCTCAAAATCAAAAAAAAAAAAAACAACCGTGATCAAGGAAGAAAGCTACCCCACCTATTTTGGGGTGACATTTGACCAAAGGCTTACATGGAATAAGCATATTGAAAATGCAGAAGGAAAGGCCCGAAGACGACTAGGCATACTCAGAAAATTAGCAGGTACCAACTGGGGAGCAAATGAACGAAATCTAAAGAAGATTTATAATGGAGTAATAAGACCACACTTAGAGTTTAGCTCAGCAGCATGGTCATCAGCTGCTAACTCACATCTGCAGTCTTTGGACAAGGTGCAAAATCAAGCTCTCAGGCTCATTACAGGAGCCATGAAAACTACACCAATAACAGAGATGCAGAAGGTTGCTGGATTACAGACATTGTCCCATAGAAGAGACACAAAAACCATGATCCAGATGGAAAAGTACAACAGTATGCCAATGCACCCAATGAAGGCAAGACTAGATGATCTGGCATTGGGACGTCTAAAGCGTAGCAGCTTTGTGCATCGGGGAAAAAGACTTATAAGACAGCATCAAGAAGACCTATCCATGAAGACAACACCACTGAAGCCCACCCTATACCCTGTACCATGGGAGCAGGCCAGCAGTGCCCTCCAAATTAATACATCAGTCAGTGGTCTCACAAGTGGATGTGAGTATAATGATCTGCAAAAACGAACTGCTACATTGAGTATGATCCAAGAAAGCTATCCCGATCAATCATGGATACATGCCTATACAGATGGATCAGCAACTAATGCTGTTAGGAATGGAGGTGCCGGTATCTATATCTCATATCCTGACAACCACTATGAGACTAGGCACATTCCCACTGGTAAATTCTGTTCCAACTATACAGCTGAGGTTCAAGCTCTAGAGCAAGCTGCAAATATGATTTATAACACCAACTCTGACTGCCACCAGGTAGTCATCCTCACAGATGCACTGTCTGTCCTGCAAGCTCTCAAGGGTGGTAAACTCCCGCATATGAGAAATGAACTAAACAAGGTAGCTGCCAAAAAGAGAACCATACTTCAGTGGGTACCATCTCATTGTGGTGTACCCGGAAATGAAAAGGCAGATAAACTTGCAAAAAAGGGAGGAGAATGTGAACAAGAAGATAATGAAGTCACATACTTTGAGAAAAAGAGGGCTATCCAGACTATCAGAAGAGAACAGAACCAACCCAAAGACGACTATCACACTCTCGACCGGCAGGGACAGATAACTATTTTTCGACTCAGGACAGGGCATAACAAACTGAATAAACACATGCACAAGCTACGATTGTCTGCTTCACCACTGTGCACATGTGGATTAAACGAACAAACGGCTGAGCATGTTCTACAGGACTGTCCTCTGTATGACCAGTTAAGAAAGATATACTGGCCCAATGACTCAACACTAAACTCAAAGCTATATGGGGTTAAAGAGGAACTTCAAACAACAGTCGAATTCATCATGAGAACTCGTCTGACGGTGTAATCATCAAAGATGCGATCGCAAGAAGAAGCAAGCTAGCTAGTGGGTTTTTGCTCGGAACACAGAAAAAAGTAAAAAGGGTAAACGCAGTCCCACTGCAGATACTGCCGTAGGGGTGTGAGGTGTTAGAGGCTTTACCATACTAGGCTCAGCAGGTGGGGGTGGCCAGTTCCCTTCCTCGCTGCCTTTTCCTTCCCTAACTCAAAGAGTAGAGTCAGGTACCCATTTACAGGCTGGGTAGACTGGAGCATTTCAGTACCATGATTTGTACAGGGCACCTTTGCCGTGAGAGACTAGTGCTCTAACCACTCTGTCAATCGGATGCTCAAATTAAATAAAAAAAAGGTAAGCCTAACTTTAATCCTGAGAATGCCACCCTTTAAGTGCTGGTGGGAGATGGCTGGTCAAAAATGTCTGTAACTTGAAAATTCTCCAAAAACATATATGTACCCGTTTTGTTATGACGACCGAATCTAACATTTCGAAGTGAAGAGCAGAACAGCTCAAGCAAAAACAGCACTCTATAAAATGAAGAGTATTTTATGCAACGGTTCTTTGTCAATGGAAGTAAGAAAGAGGGTTCTTCGGGTGTTGAGAATGGATAGACCTGGAGAATTGCACAATATAGTAAAACAGTGTATAACAAGAACTAAAATTATTGTATTGGAGTCAGTGATGGTGTGAGGAAAGGGGTAGTCTGATGGGGTGCTTGTATGGCTGATGATTGATGGATCTGATGTAATCTCGGACACCCACCTCTTTTCACTTTGTTAACAACAAGGTAGTTATGAGAGACTTCTATTTAGTTTGTTTATTTGTTTTTGTTTTTTATTTTTTGTTTCTTGGAAAGGGGAGGTCACACATACAAACATTCATACAAATTTAGTTTTGATTTACTCTATTTGGACTGAGTGGAGGGGGGAAGAAGGTACTATATTTGGGTATTGAAAACCTGACTTTATTTACTCGAATTAGTACACCATATGTCCTAATTATAACCCAGTAAGGGTTGAACGGGATACTTTAAAAAAAAAAATCTTCAGTATTATATAGAACCAATACTGACATATGGGAATGAGTCATGGACAGTGGTTTTACAGAAGGATGTTAAAAATACCATGGACAGCCAAAAAGAGTAATGAGGATGTCCTGAAAGAGGCCAATGCACAAAGGAAAATTATTTCACAAGTTAGAAAGAAGCAATACACTTTTTTTGGACATGTTATTAGAAGAGGAAAGATGGGATATATCATAACAACAGGTAAGATTGAAGGAAGAAGAGGAAGACAAAGAGAGCAAATACTGGACAGTTTGACACCATGGCATGGAAGGAGGAGGTCAACAACAAAAATGATCAATTGTACTGGAGATAGGTAGTTGTGGAGAGACGTGATCTCCTACGCCACTAGGCATGGTACTTGAAGAAGAGGGAGATCGATAGTCCAAAATTTCTGTAACTTTAAAATTCTTCTAAATCATATGTGCACCAGTTTTTATGATTGAATCTAACATTCATGCATGTCCAGTATTCACTCATTCAAAATCACAAGGTTACTTTCAATGCAAAAGAAATGAAACAGTTGTAACACTCGAGCATCACACATATCTAAAGAAATAATTACAAATTTATTTAAATTTTCAATGAAAAATGCTTACTACAAAAATCATCTTCAAAAACATATATTTACAATGACCAAATCTAACATACTGACAAATCATATGTGATCAGTGTTCACTCATTCAAAACTAAAATGTTATGTCAAATAACAAAGGAAAAAAAACAATTAGAACATTCCAACATCATACATTTTCATAGAACTTGAAAATTCTTCAAAAACTTATGTGTAGCAGTTTCTATGATGAGTGAATCTAACATTCCGACAAGTCATGCAAGACCAGAATTCCAACATCACACATTCTCATAGAAAGAATTCAAAATAAAGTTTCAAACATCTCATTAAACATTTACAATAAAAAAATATGTGCCGTCATAAATACAGTATGGTAGTGATTTATACAATCTTCTTTTGAGCAATTCTGAGATGATAGGTCTTTATACAAGGTAATTTCATTTCAAGCAAACATCACCATTTCCTTTCAGCTCCCTAAGGAGCATAAGCCTTCAACAAACTCAAGCAAAGTCCTCCTGCCCTGCTGTATCAGTTCCAGGTCTTCCCACGAGTTCCTCATCCCTTTCTTCTTCGTACACTCTCAGACGTCTACTTGAAAATTTTCAAAAAAAGCAGTGGCCAGCTTGAGCCTATTTGTATCTCCATAGAGGTTTTCCAGGAATGGTGCTGGTTATGGAATCTTTTTCGTTTCTGTCTTTATTCTCCATCTTACCATGGGGATTCCTGGGGTCAACTACACAAAATAATTTAACCCAGCGATCCAAGACAGAAGGTCATCTGGTAAACACAAGAAATAATAAGTAAATCTTACTTATAGGGGTTGGAGTGGCTAAGAGGTATGGCGTCCACCTCAAATTCTAAAGGAACTGGGTTCTATTCCCAGTAGAGGGAATGTAATTTATTGAAATTTTCTTTTTCAGAACCAGTGATTCTAATGATATCATACTCCCACCTGATCTCATGGGTAGGGAGATCGGATGCCTAGCCTTCTCGGATAAGGGCAAAAATATAGGAGGTCCCATGTGCAAGTTGCGCATGTTAAAAATCCCACGGCAGTTGGAAATCGTAAAGAGTAGGCCATAAGGCTGCTGCCCTGGCAAAATTTAAAGATTAGAAACCTACCCACCACAAAAATATTAACAGATGTGTGATTCCTATATACACACATTGGGATTATCGCCAGTGCTATGGAGTTCGTGCACTGTGCTGAGATCCTCTTTGTGTGATCTAAGGAAGATCAGAGCACTGTTGGAGTTATCAGTGTGCAATGAAGATAGTCCTCAAACCAAACCTTTCAGGTCTATCTCCTTTTAAACGAACACCCACAAACCAAAATATTCTGAAAATCACAAATTTCTTTGGGCTACTTTTTAAAATCACAATTTGGGCGATTTCTGATCATATAGGACTACTTTTTGATCACATTTTGGGCGGCATTAGGCTACTTTTCAAATGTGATCTTGGCAAAATCTGGAAACTGTTTTTGTATAAAAGGTTACCGACGCGTGTTGGAACATGTGATGGGAATAAATTAAAGCATTGTTTCCGCTGTATGTCCTGATGGCTTCATTATTTCTTCTGTTGGCATTTCATTGCTTTCTATTCCTTTTCAACTTTGTTGGATCTTTGTACTCAAACTTGTCATAACTTATGGTCCATGCATCACGAAATAACTGAAAGGCATGCACGTTCTTTTAATGTGTTCAATTTAGTTTTTGCGGTGCAATGCATGCTTTTTCTGTATTTTCCGCACAAAAAATGCTGATGGAATTGTTTTATTGTTGGTCATAAATGTTTTAATAAGAAAACTTTATATATGGGGATATGTAAAAATTACGGGAATGTGGTAAATATTCTGAAAAAGCGTCATGCTGGCTACTGAAGAACCGCAGCGGAATATGGGACAGTAAATTTTTACTTCCAAACTCACCTCAGGTTGGCAGAAAGAATAACATCAGAAGTGAAGAGCCAGTTTAGTAACCGCAGGGCTGTGGAGTCGGAGTTGGAAAATTATTTTGGCAGACTCCACAAACCTGTTAGTAACTGTGCTTGCGGTGAAGTGAATTCAATTTTCAGTGCAGAAATAACTTGAGGATGACACTTGGGAAATAATGACACAAGTGGGTTGCCCCTTGAGAGTGTCAAGAAGATTTAAAAAAAGGGCAAAAACGCTTATCAAACAGGGTGATTACTTCTGATAATTAGATTACCTCCTGTTGTAATGCTCTGTATAAGAGTTTCAGATCATCAATGCAGTGATAGTTGGTTGTGCCCCATGTAGTCGTCTGCAGGGTTTTCTCAACAGACAAAGAAAGAACAGAACTACTGCATCCTCATGCATGTCATAATAGCCCCTTCAGTCATAACTGACTATGGGAATGCGCGCCTGAGGTGACAGCCCTCAGCTGCTTATTTTCCTGGTGCTCCTTTCGATGTTTTCTCTTCTCTTCTGCTTGTTGTGTGAGTTTCTTTTCACTCAATCTGAGGTGATGCCGTAGATAGCACCGCCACTTGGTGTGATCGGCAGCTTCATTCTCCCATGTTCCTGGATTTATGTCCAGTGCCCTCATGTCTCTCTTGCACACATCTTTGAACCTCAGCTGTGGTCGCCCAACTGTTCTTCTGCCATCTGCTAGCTGGCCATAGAAGATATCTTTTGGGATGCGACCATCTTCCATGCGGCGGACATGGCCAAGCCAGCGTAGTCTTCGCATGTTATACAAGGCCACTAATAGAAGGCTGTGAATGGGGCTGGTCACCTCATTATATAAAACAAATTACAACAGAAACCACTGCTGCAGAAGTATATGAATGCTTGCTGCAAGTGGAACAGCTACATTGGTGGCTCCATGCTCCATAAGGAGCACAAAAGAAAATTATCATGATAATTGGTTTTAACGTGTGTGTAAATCATAAATATACTATATAGTAATGCTTAGCTGGCAGAGTGGATAGTGGCGATTCGCTCCCGTGGCTAGGAGGTGGGTGCCGTTCGGAAGGTCCTGGTTTGATTCCCGGTAAGCCTATCACCTCTGTTGTTTTTCTGTTGTCTGGTCTTCTACTTTTTTATTTCTCACTGAGTGCCTGATCATACCTTTGTGTGTTGTTTGTTTATAAATATACTGGGCTACTTGTATAAGAATTAAATTTCATAATACTACTAAAATATTCTTCTTCTTCTTCACCTTTCAACTCCCCTAAGAGCTTAGGCCTTTGGGGGTCGCAGTGGCTAAGAGGTATGTGTCAGCCTCTAATTCTAAAGGTAATGGGTTTGATTTCCAACACAGGGAATATTTATAATAGAAATTTGTTTTTCAGAACGAATGGTTTCTAATAATGCCAGACTCCTCCTATTCTCATGGGTAGTGAGATTTGGATGCCTAGCCTTCTCGGATAAGGGCGAAAAAACAGGAGGTCCTGTGTGCAAGTTGCACACATTAAAAATCCCTCGGCAGTTGGAAATTGTAAAGAGTAGGCCATACGACTGCTGCCCTGGCAAAATTTAAAAATTTAGGAAACCTACCCACCACACATTTATAGAATGTGTGATTTCTGTTTACACAAATTGGGATTCTCGCCGGTGCTACAAAGTTTGTGCAATGTGCTGAGATCTTCCTTGTGTGATCTAAGGGAGAAGATTGCAGCACTGATGGCGTTGTACGTGTGCAATGAAGATGGTCCTTGAAATCCAAAACCAACAGGCCTTCAACATACTTATGTCAACATTTCTTGTCCCGTGCCGTCTGCTCAAGGTCTTTTCATGTCTGTCTCCAGTTCTCTTCTCCATGTGTTCTTTAGTCTTCCTCTACCTCTCTTACGCTGGGGGTTCCAGAACAGGGATTGTCTGGTAATGCTATCAACAGGTTTCCTCAATGTGTGTAATATTCATTTCCAGCGTCTCAACTCTTGTTCTACTGGCACTTGTCTGGTTCTTGTCATCAGTTCCACATTAGTGATCTTGTCATCAGTTCCACATTAGTGATCTTGTCATCAGTTTCACATTAGTGATCTTGTCATCAGTTTCACATTAGTGATCTTGTCATCAGTTCCACATTAGTGATCTTGTCATACCACTTCAATCCTTCTATTCTACGCAAGCACCCATTTATGAAAGTCTGTAGTGTCTTGGTTGTTGTTCTCCATGTTTCATAGCCATACAATAGGACTGACTTGACATTTGAGTTGAAGATTCAGAGTTTTGTTTGGACTTGATCCCCATATACTTCCCAATGCAATGAAAGCTCATCTAGCCTGTTGTATTCTCATTTTCATATCCTTGTCTGTCCCTCCACAGTGTATTTTTTTTTTTTTTTTTTAAATAAAATTTTGCCTCGTTTTGGCGAGGCGCGTCCCATTCAACCTAGCCGGTTATATTAGGGCGCATGTCCAAATATAAAAAACCAATAGGTCTGGAGACTAAGTTATGTGTTAGTTATGCTCCACAGTATATATAATGCTGCCATGGTATATGCTGATTCTATATCTTGTAGTGGTGTTTCTTCAAGTGCAATACTGTTATAATTTCCTGCATTTATTCTCATCATCTTTTGTTTTCTCACTACATATTTTCAGAGCCACTTGCTGTGATCTCTCATCAAGCTATTTCGTTTTGTCTTGCATCTGATTATGGTTACAAGACAGAAGTGCCAGGTAGTCCGCAAAATCTAGATCCTCATGCTGTTTAGTCAGAGTCCATCGGATTCCATTTCTGTTGGCTAAAGTCAATGTTTAATGTAGTGATAATTAATTTTGTGCATTAATCACAACTGCTCTGTGCTACTTACATATGAGTCACACTTCATAATTCTACCAAAACATTACTTTGTTAATAAAATGTAATCTTATTCTACTTCCCAGGCATGCCGAATGCCTTATATTTACAAGGGTTGTACTACTTTGGCATGTGTCTTAAATCTACCACAAGAACACTTCTAGTTTTCTTAGAATGTGAATCATTGTTAAAAAAAATATGTTTGTTTGTTCAAAATGTGTAAATGTCGCATTTTCTCCATCCTACCATAAGACACAGATGAATAGAACTTTCAGTAATTAATAAAACTATCTTAGAGATTAATATAACTTTCAGTAATTAACAGAACTATCTTACAGATGAATATAACTTTCAGTAATTAACAAAACTATCTTACAGATGAATAGAACTTTCAGTAATTAACAAAACTATTTTACAGATGAATAGAACTTTCTGTAATTAACAAAACTATCTTAGAGATGAATAGAACTTTCAGTAATTAACAAAACTATCTTAGAGATGAATATAACTTTCAGTAAGTAACAAAACTATCTTAGAGATGAATATAACTTTCAATAACACTGACTAACAAAAAAAAACTTTTTTTTTCTTTCTCTAACATTTCTATGTTTTTCTGGTCAATTTTAATGCGCTGTTTTTAAATCTGCAAACCGTTTTTTTTCTCTATCAGGTCGGGATCTCTAGAAATACGCAATTGAAGTTTTTTAACAACGCATACAGTATTACAACATCATTCGTACAAGAAGTATAACAGTTATGTAGGCTTGAATTTCTTTGCAGTCGACTTTCGTCGGTGAATGGTATGGCGTACATCGCGATGAAGCATCCAACAATAATCGGCAAGCATGGTCACACTCCACCGTCCTTGATAACGTGACTCCATTACGGCGATATCTTGATGGAATCGTTCTCCATGTTCATCGCTGAATTCGCCAAGGTTGTCAGGGAAAAAGTCAAGATGCGAATCGAGCAAATGGATTTTGAGGGACATGATACAGCCCATAATTCTGTATGCATCTATGCACTGCTTAACAATATGCAACATAGTCGACAGATTTGTGATTTTCCAGAAAGTTATCGACGATCGATTTGAATGCCATCCATGCGCGAAGTTCACTACCATGTAACAAGTTCTCGAATTGTTTGTCTGCAATAACTTTCCTAATCTGAGGTCCTACAAAGATACCTTCCTTTATCTTTGCATCGCTAACTTGCGGAAACTTTTCTCGAAGATAAGTGAAAGCTTTGCTCGTTTTATCTAACGCTTTTACAAAATTCTTCATGAGCCCCAACTTTATATGTAACAGTGGTAAAATGAAGCTGTCTTTGTTAACTAATGGCTCGCGTATTACATTTTTATGCCCGAGCTGCATACGATCCCGGATAGGCCACACCTTTCTTGCATAATGTTCCTGTCTGTTGCGGCTGTCCCATTCACATCGGAAGCAACAAAATTTAGTATACCCAGTCTGCATGCCCGTGAGAATTGCAATGACCTTTAGGTCTCCACAAATCCGCCATTGGTAGTCATTGTACTTTTTTTTTCCAAACGTATAGCCATATTGTCATAAGTTTCTTTCATATGAACAGAGTAGGCGACTGGAATTGATGAAAATAAATTTCCATTATGCAATGACACGGCTTTTAGACTAGTCTTGGAAGAATCGATGAAAAATCGCCATTCGTTGATTATGTGCTCATGACCGTTTACATCTTTGCAATAGCAAATGTCATCACCCATCTCAAAGTATTGAACAAGTTCTCTGTGTCTATGACGAAATTTAGATATTGGAGTATTGGGCGCTAAAAGATTTCATTCTTTGAGTCGCGAACCGAGTAATTCCGCATGTCCTTTGGTAAGAGCGAGATCACGTATTAGATCTGAAAGTTGTGAATGGTTAATTAAGTAAACACCATCATTCACCGGTATGTAATCTGAGTCAGAATTAGTTTCTAAAGCAGGTAAACTATCACTTTCTGATGGTTCATTTACGTCCAACGGATATTGTTCTGGTGGTACTTGGATCGGACACGTGATTGGATCATGAGGCACTGGTTTCGAAACCGATTCAATATTTGGATAAACCACAGACTTTCTAGTTTTAAAAGTGAAACCATGGATATTTGTCAAGCAGAAGTAACAATCAGTAGTGTGATTTGTATGTTCACGCCAAATTACTGGCACTCCAAAAGGCATCGACTTATGCTTCGGCGATTTTCGTAACCAACCTGCCAATGTATCGAACAAACTGCATTTGGCTGCGAAGATTTATTTGCATCATCAACTTTCGAATCGAAATAAAGTTCATATGCTTTCTTTAGTAATGGTGTAAAGTTTTTCTGGTCAACACGATCGGTATAATATCCGCACACGTAACATAACAGATCAGCCGAATTTCTACAACTTCTAGAAGCCATATTTTGCTCATAATTATTTCAAAATACAGTAACTATTTGAAAAATCGCGTAACATATGTCATGCATCTTTTAGCAGTATAAAAAGTAGAATTATGTTGCTTTTTATTAATTTTTAATAAGCTATATAGTAAAAATGAAACGGGGCAAATAACGGTTTTCCAAAAATATATTTATTCACAAATATCTTAAGAACCCGACGTGATAGAGATAAACGGATTTCAGATTTGAAATCAGCGCAAGAAACTGACCTAAGAACACTTATTCTTATATAAGAAAGAAAAATGTTGTTTGTCAGTGTAATTAAAAGAACTATCTTACAGATGAATATAACTTTCAGTAATTAACAAATCTGTCTTACAGATGAATAGAACTTTCAGTAATTAACAAAACTATCTTAGAGATGAATATAACTTTCAGTAAGTAACAAAACTATCTTAGAGATGAATATAACTTTCAGTAAGTAACAAAACTATCTTAGAGATGAATGTAACTTTCAGTAATTAACAAAACTATCTTAGAGATGAATAGAACTGTCAGTAATTAACAAAACTATCTTACAGATGAATAGAACTTTCAGTAATTAGGGGATGTTTTACAGAAATGACTTCACAACACAGACTTTTTCAGGCCATAAATCGAGGATTCCTCAACAAAAGAGAAGTTGGCAAGAAGATGAAGATGGCTGTGTACCGCTCCACCTATGTCCCAGTCTTGACATATGGATGCGAGCCATGGGCAATGACTACAACCCACAAAAGCCAGATCTAAACCTCAGAAATGAGGTATGCTGAAGTAACAAGAAGAGACATGGTCTGCAACCACACAATATGTCAGGGCCTAAAAACTCAACCCCTGCAGACCCAAGTAGAACAGTCCCAACTAAGATGGTTTGGCCATGTCTGCAGAATTGGAAAAGATCGACTACCACGACAAGAATGGGAAACTAAGAGCCAGAGATCTAGACCTCCAGAACAACCCAGAGTCCACTGGGAGGACAACATTAGACAATCTCTGAAGGACCGAGGACTAGAACAGAACCAGGCCAGGAGGAAGACAGCCAATACGATAGTATAGCGCTCTCTCTTCCAAACCTCTATGCCTCATGGTAGAAGAGGAACGACTAAGTCTAGCCCTGATGCTGACTAGTACTGTATTTAGAAAATATAGAAAGAACAAATCCTGGATATCCACAGATCCATCATATCAGTAATTACACAAAGTACTAGACTATAACCAATGGCTTCATCATCATCATTTCCCTTTGTGCCCCTTACAGAGCATAGTGCAACCAATGAAACTGGTCCCTCTAGCAGGAAGCCTGCACCAAGCAGTCACAGGCTCTTGCAGTAGTGGCTTCTGCTTCAATTTGTTTTACATGATGAGGTTACCGGGTAGCCCCATGCACTATATACAATATTCAAATAATTAGCATAATTGAGTTCATACAATTAGGTTCCAAAAGACACTACAGACTGTTCAGCACAGAAATCTAAGCCAATCTGGTCGCATATTTTGCTGTTACTTGGTGTGTAAACTCTCTCACGGGGCGTCACTATTGCATGCTGGCCATCTTTCTGCAACAGTACCTCATACTGTTCGTGAGCAAAGTCTGTGATGTCTTTGATGTTGAGGATGTATCTGCTTGTATAATCCAGCAAGGTCTGAGAGAGCATAAATGAAAAAGGATGACCGATGTGTTCAATAAACAAAATCTTTGTTTAAATACAGCAAATGTCAGAGATGTAGAAGTAGGTGCAAAGGTATTTTTTGCTGCATTAGTATATGATCTAGTGAAATATTTATATTGGGCGAAAAGAAGCTCTTACAGCAAGCAGAAGAGAGGAGAAAATGTTGAAAGGAACATCAGGAAAATAAGCAGCTGAGGGCTGTCACATCAGGGGCGCATTCCCATAGTCAGTTATGACAGAAGGGGCTATTATTATTACTACTAAAATAGTTGGGCCTGAAGGAACAGTGAAGAATAAGTGTAGTTAAAGGCTTGGTGAAAATGTGGAAAAGGCATCATGCTGGCCGTGGAGCAACCGCAACGAGCTATGTAATTCTTGACAGTAACTTATAAACAACAAAACTGTTACTGTCACAACTACTTCAAGTTGGCAGAATGGATAAAACCAGGAATGAATTTGGAAGATGCAATCAAGGTGGAATGGGCTCAGTTCCCAACAAAGGAGGAAAATCAATAGCAGGCTGATACTTGGGAGTCATGATCCAAGTAGGCCTGTTCCCCTTAGAGCTGGGGTCGGCAATCGGTAGATTAAAATCTAGAAGATTATTTGGTAGATCCCTAGGTGACGGAAAGGGAACAACAAATTTTAATCTAGGTAAATTCCGGACTAGCTCTTTTCCTCCGTCACTTAAAAGTGTGTTGCCCCCATGTTTACAGGTACTTTTAACACATTCCCAGGGTTAAGTTTTGGTTTTAAGGACTATCTTCATTGCACACAGACAACTCCATCACTGCTCCAATCTCTTCCTTTAGATCACACAAGGAGGATCTCAGCACAGTGCACAAACTCTATAGCACCAGCGAGAATCTCAATGCGTGTATATAAAGGAAAAGGGCATACCTGTCAACCTGTACGAATTTTTCGTACATTGTACGGATTTTTGATACTTTTAGCAGTGTACGGCCGTACAAACTCGTACGGATTTCTAAAAATATTTTCCAGCCGAAGTTTTTTAAAATTTTAAATCAGAAAATATTTTCTAGCACAGGTTTTTTTTGTAAACAATTTTTTTTATTTTTAATTCCGGGAATCTCGGCGTCCGTTTTTAAACTGAGGTCTCTCCCAGCAACCAATCAAATCCTTTTATACCCAACAATTCGGCAAAAACTTTGAATTCGGCCTCAAACGCTTTCGGTTTTCAGCGTGACATGACGTATTTTTAAAGTTACCTGTTATCAACGACCACACTTGCTTGCCACCACACTTCGACGCCATTTTGTTTAAAAAAGCTAAGTACTTATAACTTGCTTAAATACTGCTGTTGTTTTGCTTTGTTGCAATTTAATCGCTGTCTTAATCTTTCCAATTATATCATGCCCTTCAATATATTTCCGATAAATTGTCATAATATTTTGTTTAGGCCCTACATAACTACAAAATAAAAAGTTTGTTTGCGTTGAGTAGGCCTACTTTATTCCAGCGCTCAAGATTCGCTGCTTTATTTTTTAATAAAGTGGCAATCTTTTATCACTGGTCTAGGCTACCAACTCTTAAATAATAATTTTTTGGGAGCCGCGCTGGTGTAATGGCTACGACGTTGTACTGGCGACCAGGTGTTCATGGTTCAAACCCGGCCGTCGGCGTTTGAAGAAATGTTTACGACCGGAAATTTGACTGAATAATCTGAATGGCTCCTGCACATAAATCCCGTGTGGATGGGAAGGAGCGAAGCTCCTGACCGGGTTGGAAGGAAAGTCCACTGACCCCCCAGCCTCGCAATGACATGTCATTGGTCCGAAAGAGCTGGAAAGCTCGAGTGCCGCTGGTTATAGAAAAAAAAAAAAAATAATAATAATAATAATTTTGTACATTTTTGGTGGTACGTTTTTTCTTCCTAGATTTGATATCTTGCCCTTCAATATATTTACGATAAATTATCATAATATTCTGTGTAGGCCCTACATAACTACAAAAAAAAGTTTGTTTGCATTGAGTAAGCCTATTTTATACCAGCGCTCAAGATTCGCTGCTTTATTTTTTAATAAAGTGGCAATCTGTTATCACTGGTCTAGGCTACCAACTCTTAAATAATAATTTTGTACATTTTTGGTGGTACGTTTTTTCTTCCTAGATTTGATATTCTGTTCATAATTTTGTTTATTTATTTTTTGTTGTTGCTGTTAGCCATTTGCTTTGTTCGTTGTATTTTTTAATCATTCTCTACTGTATGTTGTCTGATGTGTGTGTGCCTCTACTGACAGATAGTGGTCAGAACAAGAGCTTGCTATTGGTTGGATGTTGTTGACCAGAAAACTAGTACTGGTGCTATCCACTTCCCTAATTTGAAAGTCATCATTCAGCGACTGCTGATACTCCCTCACAGCAATGCTGACTGCGAAAGATCATTTTCAATGATGAAAAAAATCCACACAGACTGCAGGAGGTCCATGAATGTGGACACACTCACTTCTATTTTACAGTGTAAGATTAACATTGATACATGCTGTGCAGACTTTAAGCCCACAAATGCAATTCTGCAAAGTACTAAAAGTGCATGTGTTGATTATAATACAAAACACTGTACATCGAAAGAATAGTGTACCTCATGATCACTAAGTTTTTTATATGTAAAGAACAGCATGAGACTATTAGCATGTTTTATATCACAATAATTCAAATGCTAATAGATTTGTATATGTCATTTCTCATTTTAAAACTGTATTGCGTATAATTTATTAATATATTTTTTGCGTAAGGATTTTTGGGTGTTTGTAAGGATTTTTTGGGTCCAGCGTACAGATTTTTGTCTCAGGAGGTTGACAGGTATGAAAGGGTAAAGGATCCCATTACATGCCCACTGAGGCATATTGGGAATGTGGTGTTAGACCCATATTTTCTTGACCATCGGCACACTAGGGGTGATGTGGTCAGCATCATGCCGGAATGTGTGTATATAGGTATCAAAAAATTTTATAAATATTTTTGTGGTGGATGGGTTTCTAATTTTTAAAATCTTGCCAGGGCATCGACCTTATGGCCTACTCTTTATGATTTCCAACTGTCGTGGGATTTTCACCGTGCGCAACTTGCACAGGGGATCTCTTATTTTTTTCTGCACTTATCCGAGAAGGCTAGGTATCCGATCTCACTACCCAGGAGATCAGGGCAGAGTATTACATCATTAGGACCATTGGCTCTGAAAAAAAAATTTCCATAACTTATATTCCCTCTACTGGGAATCAAACCTGGTACCTTTAGAATTCAAGGCGGATGCCATACCTCATAGCCACTCCGACCCCCTAAACCAGGGAAAAACAGCAAGTTAGGTTATTAAAATTTACTTTATTCATGAACAGCAAAAGATAGGAGCGCCATCTTTTGTTTGAAGTGAAGTTAACATTCAGTAAAATATCATTTAATTTGAAATCCATCGCTCTGTCGATGGGATTACAGGAAGCAGATTATATGGCAGAGATACAAGTTGCACTTATTTAAAATTCCAAAAAACCCAGAAACCCGAAAACGGATATGATTTTATCAAGGTAGATCTCTAAAGGGCAGTTATTGTGTCAGACTCACAGTCCATGCTTTGGAAGATCCAAAATAGATGGCTACTGCATGAATGGAAAACCTCCATAGAAGCCTCGAATCTTCAAGAACTGGTGTGGATCTACTGTCCTGGTCATGCAGGGGTACACGGCAATGAAAGAGCTGATAGACTAGCTTCAAGAGCACCTATAGTAGGTGCACTAGATATGCACAAGGGAAAGATACTGATTAACGATTGCCTATTAGAGAATGACACTGCAATCGATGAATCATCAAGGCCAAGATCGCTGGAGTTTGGCATTAGGCGCAAGACTTGCAGGGATGAACATATGAGAGGATGCATCCGGCGTAAATACAACCAGCACACAACAAGAACAATTAGCATTCATACCCTTCGACGTTTGCTGAGGGAGACTGAGCACCTACAGGTTTGCCCAGAGTGCAATAATGTCGATTCTTAACAACAATAACAAAGTAGATCCCAACATCTCCTGGGTTGTCGATCACTGCCTTAGAGCTTAAAGGAGATAAAAGAGTTAAAGCAGCTGTCTGGGGGCAGGGAGGAGGGGGTGTGGGGGGGGGGGGGTTGGGGGGTGTGGGAGGGGGGGGGGGGTGGGGGGGGGGGGGGAGTGGGGGGGGGGGGGGGAGGGGAGGGGAGGGAGGGGAGGGGAAGAGGGGAGGGGGGGGGGGGGGGGGGGGGGGGGGGGGGGGGGGGGGGGGGGGGAGAAGAGTTATGATCAGATCACCCCCCTGTTATAATTCTCTATAAAGAGTTTCCTATGATTTTTCATGCAAAATTTTTCCAAGCCTGAATTCAGGCATTAGTATAATAGGACACTAATGATAAGTACTAATATTATCAAAATAACAAAAGGTCTATACTTAATGTAATAACACCCCTATGTTTACGTAGGAGCTTTAGGAAGTACAAAAATTTCAGCCAAATATAGCAACTTCTGATAATAATCACCCCCCCCCCCCCCCCCCCCCCTCCCCCCCCCCCCCCATTAGCTCAGAGGTGTGGTTTACGCCTCGATTCTAAAGGTACCAGATTCGATTGCTAGTAGAGGGAATATAATTTATGGACATTTCTTTTTCAGAATCAATAGTCCTAATGATGTCATACTTCTCCTTGGTCACCTGGGTAGTGAGATCAGATGCCTAGCCTTCTAGGTTAAGAGTAACAAAAATAGGAGGTCCCATGTGCAAGTTGCCCACGTTAAAAATCCCACAGCAGCTGGAAATTGTAAAGAGTAGGCCATAAGGCCACTGCCCTGACAAAATTTAAAAATTAGAAACATACCCACCACAATATTTATAGAATATGATTTTTTTAATACACATAATCGCCAGTGCTAAGGAGTTCGTGCACTATGCTGAGATCCTCCTTGTGTGATCTAAGGGAGGCGATTGGAGCACTGATGGAGTTATCCGTGTGCAATGAAGATAGTCCTTAAAACAAAACCATCACCACCCCTACCAAACCAGCATCACCATCACCACCACCTTTCAGTTCCCTGAGGAGCACAAGTTTTCAACATAATACATACCAAGCTTGTCAAGTATGCCGTAAGAGGTGACTAATATGAGATTGTGCATGGGGCGGGCAACCTCATCATGTAATACAAATTGCTACAGAAACCACAGCAGGAGATTTGATTCAGGCTTCCTGCAAGGGGCCAGCTGTAGAGGTGGCCCCCATGTTCCATAAGGAGCTATAAAGGAAATAAATGAATAAAACAAAGAGACAATAAATTACTAATCCCTCGAGTCTGATGTCAGAGGCAACAAATCTAAGGTTGTGCATGGAACTAGCAGTCTCTTCAAAACAAACTGCTACAGATACAACAACTGCAAAGCACATGTAAAGCTTTGGCACAGGCCTTTCTGCGAGGGAGGCCAACTATAATGGTGGTCCTGTGTCTCCTAAGCAGCATAAATGGATGATGATGATGATGAAAAATAAATAATGGAACAGATAGTACAACAGTCCACAGATAGTTGTTTTGTCACTTTACGAGATTCTCCATTCTAAAGCTAATTCTTTTATCTTCTTCTTCGTACACTCCCAGATGTCTTCTTGAATGTTTCCAAAGAAAGCAGGTGTCAGCCTGAGGCTATTTGCATCTCCATGGAGCTTTTCCATGAATGGTACTGGTGTCGGCTATATGCGCTTTCTCTGTTCCACATATCGTGGGTATCTTTGAAGCAGATGTTCATCAGCCATTTTATCAGTGCCACAGTTACACTCATCAGTAGTTCCTATCTTTAGTTTGTTGAATAGATGGTATTTATTGATTGGGATACCATCTATTAATTTATTTTATCTACCTTACCTTCCCTTTAAGTCCCAGCTGTATGGCTCTGCGCTGAAGTTTCTTCCCTTCAGGGCTGTGGTCAGGATCCCACTGCAGACGAACATCAAAATTCCTCTTATCAACTTTCAAAGCCTTTTGTTTCTGAAAATCAAGTTAAAAAAAAAAAACAATATATGTCATTGTTATTGTTGAACAGAATCAACATCGTTGGACTTCAGGCAAACCCATAGGTGCTCAATCTCCCTCAGTATATGTCGAAGTGTGTGAATGGCTAACTGTTCCTGTAGCTTGCTGGTTATATACATGATGGATGCATCCTCTCATATGTCCATCTCTGCTAGCCTTATATTTGATGCCGAATCCCAACAGTCTTAATCTTCATGATTCATCCATTGCAGTGTCAATTTCTAACAGATCATTAATTTTTCTCAGTATCTCTCCCTTATCCATATCCAGTGTCCCCATTGTTGGAGCTCTTGATGCTAGTCTGTCAGTTTTCTCATTACCGCATATCCCGGCATGACCAGGACAGTAGATCCAAATCAGCTCCTGCAGATTCGAAGCTTCTATGAATGTTTTCTATTCATGCCGTAGCCAACCATTTTGAACCTTTCGAAGCACGTTATATCAAATTAAGTCCAAAATAAAAGAGTCAAATCAAGTCAGAAATAAAAAAGTCAACATAAGTCAAAAATACACACATGAGTGTGATAGATTTTTTTTGAAACCGAATGATACACCCAAAGAAATAACTTCATATTATGATATTCCACCTGCAAAAGCAAAGAAAAGCAATCCCAGTTTTAAAAACATATGCCCCATAAGGGCTGATCTTTCCCTAGACTGTCAATACAATTAGCATTCATACTCTTCGACATTTGCTGAGGGAGACTGAGCCCCTATGGGTTTGCCTGGAGTGCAGTGAGGTTGATTCTGATCAACAATAGACTGTCAATACATGTTTTAATCATCATCATTTTCCATTGCGATGGAGCCACTTCTGCAGCTGTCCTCGTGCAGAAATCCTGCAGCAAACATTCATATACTCTTACAGCGGTGGTTTCTGGTGCAATTTATTTTACATGAGGAGGTTGCCAGCCCCAGGCACAGTCTCATTCAAGTCGCCTTATACAACACGCCTGAGGGTGGGGTGGGTCTATTCATTCTTTGTCTCTTCAGAGACCCTCGGGAACCACACGAGGCGCATGCAGCAATGTCTGGTTATATGATGTCTACCATAATTACGTACCACATCAAAATTATTTACAAGTAAACTGGTGGATTTTGTGAGTGTGCATACATATGTAGGATGGGCTTACATACTTTACATTTGGTTTTAAGGACTATCTTCATTGCACACGGACAACTCCATCAGTGCTCCGATCTCCTCCCTTAGATCACACAAGGAGGATCTCAGCACAATGCACGAACTCCATAGCACCGGTGAGAATCCCAATGTGTGTATAAAGAAATCACACATTCTATAAATATTTTTGAGGTGGGTTTTTACATCTTATTTAAATCTGTAGGGTGGACATGCCCATTTGAATAAAAAAAGAAAAAAAAAGACCATTATGATATTATTTTCTTTTTCTTCTTCGTACACTTTCAGACGTCTACTTGAATATGTTCAAAGAAAGCAGCAGTCAGCTTCAGGCTGTTTACATCTCCACAGAGTTTTTCCTAAAAGGGTTCTGGTGGTGGCCATGTGCTTTCTATGTTCCTCATATGTTGGGCATCTTTGAAGCAGATGTTCAGCAGTCATTTTATCAGTGTTACATTTACACTCGTCAGTGGTTCTTATTGTTAGCTTGTTAAATAGGTGATATCCCTATAGAAATGCCAGGGATGAAGAAGACAAGGAATGGCACTGGGTTGCTCCCACACAATAGGACATGCCATAACGTGCTCCTGCAACGTAACATTTGAGTTGGAAGATTCTGATTGTGTTGGACTTGATTTATTTGTATCATCACATATTTCCAGATGCAACGAAAGCTCCTGCCACTTTTACAGATCCATTTGAGACATGGACCCGGACACCAGATTTGGAAAGAAAGATACAGGCATTAGGTGAAAGATCATCAGAATACCTTACATGGATCGTATCACAAGCAAACAGATGAGGCACAGTCTCTTGTCTGTCATGAGCTAGCATTTGTCTGTCATGAGCTTATAATTGTCTGTCATGAGCTACCATATGTCTGTCATGAGCTAGCATTTGTCTGTCATGAGCTTATAATTGTCTGTCATGAGCTACCACTTGTCTATCATGAGCTACCATATGTCTGTCATGAGCTACCATTTGTCTGTCATGAGCTACCACTTGTCTATCATGAGCTACCATATGTCTGTCATGAGCTACCATTTGTCTGTCATGACCTACCACTTGTCTGTTATGAGCTACCATTTGCCTGTCATGAGCTACCATTTTCCTGTCATGAGCTACCTTTTGTCTGTCATGAGCTACCATTTGTTTGTCATAGACTGTTATGTTTTTATCACTCATCTCTCCTGTAATGCTTTTGACAGAATTTCCTCAAATCCTTCTTTTTATCACTCGCATCTCCTGTAAGTGCTTTGGACAGAATTTCCTCAAATCCTTTTTAATCACTCACCTCTCCTGTAAGTGCTTTTGACAAAATTTCCTCAAATCCTTCTCTTGTTATTCTAACAGCCAGAACTCTTTCTTGATCAATCTTCTGTGCCCAGCCACATCGATACATCATCCACATGAAGTTTGTTTTCACCCACGTCATCCGATCCAAACTGTAATGAGGGCCCCCGAATCTGTTGGGAAGGAAACACGAACCATTACATCCTTTTAAACAGAGTGATGAGTCTATCATGAGCTGTGACATATCTGTCATAGACTGTGGTGAGAGTTTGTTGAAAGACTGTCAAGAGCTGTGATGTGACTATCATAGACTGTGGGGTGAGACTTTGTCAAGAGCTGTGACTTGTCTGTCACAGACTGTGGGGTGAGACTTTTGTCAAGAGCTGTGACTTGTCTGTCATAGAATGTTTGATGAGACTGAGTTAAGAGCTGTGACTTGTCTGTCATAGACTATTTGATGAGACTGAGTCAAGAGCTGTGATGTGACTATCATAGACTGTGAGGTGAGACTTTTGTCAAGAGCTGTGACTTGTCTGTCATAGAATGTTTGATGAGACTTTTGTCAAGAGCTGTGATGTGTCTGTCATAGAATGTGGGGTGAGACTGTCAAAATATGTGAAGTGTCTGTCACAGATTTACTTACTTAGTCGTTCCCCTTCTACCGTGAGGTGTAGAGGTTTGGAAGAGAGAGCGCCAGACTATCCTATCGGCTGTCTTCCTCCTGGCCTGGTTCCATTCTAGTCCTCGTTCCTTCAAAGACTGTCTAATGTTGTCCTCCCAGCGGACTCTGGGTTGTCCTGGGGGTCTGGATCCCTGGTTCTTTGTTTCCCATGCTTGTCGTGGTAGCCGATCTTCTCCCATTCTGCAGACATGGCCAAACCATCTTAGTTGGGACTGTTCTACTTGGGTCTGCAGGGGGTGGGATTTTAGGCCTTGATGTATCGTCTGGTTGCGGACCATGTCTCTTCTTGTTACTTCAATCACCTTCCTAAGATACTTCATTTCTGAGGTTTGGATCTGGCTTTTGTGGGTTGTAGTCATTGTCCATGACTCGCATCCATATGTCAAGACTGGGACATAGGTGGAGCGGTATACAGCCATCTTCGTTTTCTTACCAATCTCTCTCTTGCAGAAGGAATCCTCGATTTATGGCCTGAAAAAGTCTCCCAGCTGCTGCTTTTCGAGTGGCCAACTCTTCTTTGATGCCTCCCTTTCGGGTTATAATAGCTCAGAGATATTTAAAGTGGTCGACCTGCTCCAGGACCTGTTCTCCCAGCTTAATCTGATGTCTTCTTTCTTCTCGTGATATCACCATGGATTTTGTTTTAGAGCTGCTTATGACCATCCCTCTCTTCTCCAGCTCTTCCTTGCAGATTTGCAGGTTGGATTGGAGATGTGCGTCTGATTTAGCAATCAGGGCAACATCATCAGCAAATGCCAGCTCTGAAATACATACCTGTCTCATCTTCCAGTACCCCACTGAATACTTTCTTGTTCTCTCCTTACATGCCTTGATAACATCGTCCATGAGGAGTATGAAAAGATAAGGTGCCAGGATTTCACCTTGTCTTACACCAGTGGTGGTCCTGAACTCTTCTGACTAATGGTTTGCTGTCCTCACATAATTTCTGCAAGACTTGTAGAAGCTCTGTATAGCATGAATCAGAGGTGCTGGAATGTTCTTCCTTGCCAAACAGTCCCAAAGTTTGCTCCAGTGGACCCTGTCAAACGCCTTTTCCAGATCTATGAAACAAAGATGGATCTCACTCTTATACTCAAGGGCCTTTTCACTCAGCTGTCTGAGAGTGAAAATTAGTCTTGAGTACTTCGGTTTGCTCAGAATCCGCACTGGACCTCATCCAATTGTGGCTCAGCTAGGCGTCGGAGTCTCTGCTCTAGGATTCTAGAGTAGATTTTACCAGGGACACTCAGAAGGGATATGCCTCTATGGTTTCCACATTGTCGATTGTCACTCTTTTTGAAAATTGGTGTTATGATGGCAATCTCCCAATCCTTTGGTATGGTCTTGTTGCACCATGCTGCCTGTAGGACCTTTAAGAGTAATAGGTCACCTGATGCTCCCATGTACTTAACCATTTCTGGTGTTATACCATCATGCCCTGCTGCTTTGCCCATCTTGATTTTCTCCAGTGCTGCCTTCAGTCAAGAGACTGTGGGGTTAAACTCTGTAAAGCGCTGTGACATGTCAGTCATAGAATGTCACAAGTTTTGAGAAGAAGATGCTGGCAATGGACAGGCCACACATTGAGGAAACCTGTTGACAGCATTACCAGGCAGTCCTTGTTCTGGAATCCCCAGGGTAAGGGAGGTATAGGGAGACCAAGGAAAACATGAAAAAGAGAACTGATGACAGGCATGAAGTGGATGAAGAAGACACGGAAAGATCTTCAGCTGATTTTTTTTTTTTTAAATAACGTTTTGGCGAGGCGCATCCCTTTCAACCCTAGTCGGTTATATTAGGGCACATCTCTAAATATAAAAGACCTTTAGGTTTGATTAAATACTTGAGGTGATGGATGGGTATGAAAAAAAAATCAAAAAAAGGTGATTCGTCTTACGAGGACAAAAGACAAAGAAAATAGCCAAAGTTGCGGCCACAAGGCCTTCGTCAGGGACAGGAAAGAAAGAAAGTGAGGGATAGATGGGACACATAAGAATCTAATTAAATATACAAATAAAACATTGGTTCTTCCCTAAAGGCAGCTAAGACCTAGCACGCCTGCTGAAGAGCGTCACCCGAAAAGGAAATGACTGCCACTTCCGGATGTAAACAGTACATACTAAGAAGCTAAAAAACTAAAATGAACAAGAAACTATCAAAACGTAATAATAATGAGGACTGGAGATAGGAGGACAGAATGAGTGGGAGATAAATAAATATTTTATAAAAAATCAAACAATTTTTTAAATTCAGGGGCGACAGGGAAATAGAAAAACTGAATAAGAGTGGAAAGGGTCAAAATAGAATAGGAGTGGAAAATGTAACCTCAGACAAAGGTCTGTAGGGTGTTAAACCAGCTGGTTTTAGACACCCCATTTGATGGATAAGACGTTGCTCAAGCTGTTCTCAGCTAGCAGTGTCAGAGGAGCAGTATCTGATCTCTGTGACCTGGATGTCGATGGTGGTCAGGACCATTAAAATGTATGGCAACTGGAGTGGATTTTTGCTGAGAGATGTCATTCAGGTGCTGGCTGAATCTGTCCCCAAGTCATTTGCCTGTTTTGCAAGGTTTTGCTGCAACGTTTACATATGATAGTATAAATGGTATTGCACGACTCACACCTGAAGCTACTGGTGATGGTGAACGTGGCCTTAGGAAAAGACACCTTGTGGGTTTGGATGACATACTTGCACATCGTGCATCGTGTCTGACCACAGGGTAGTGTGCCGAAGTGAGTGGCATTCTCTTTTGGGAGACGGCTGTGAACAAGAAGATCCTTCAGGTTCTTGTCGTGTCTATATGCCACCAAAGGTGCCTCACCGAATACTTCTCGGGTCACAGAATCTGCTTGGAGGATGGGTAAGTGGTTGTGGCATGGGACAGGAATAAAAAGAATTCAACCCATGTTGAAGCAGGCCACCATGTGTTGAATACACATAAACTGTTATACAAATTAAACCATCACAGTGACCAGCTTTTATGTGGTTTTGTATATTGTTTTTTTATTATTAATTTACTTATGTTTCTCATTTACTTTCTTTCCTTCCCAGATGAAGGCCTTAACTTATGAAGAGGCCAAGAGTTATCAAGCGCAGATACAGGAGCAAGTGGGAATCAAAACATCCAGGCCACAATAAAAATGATACGTATTACCAGCTCAGCAGAAGTGAACAAGTGGTAATCTTCAGACTTTGCACAGGTCACAACAGATTGGGATACCATCTATTCAACAAATTAAAGATGTGAACTACAGATGAGTGTGACTGTGGCTCTGACATAATGATTGCTGATCATCTATTTCAAAGGTGCCCTACATATGAGGAACAGAGAAAGTGCATATGGCCATCACCAGTGCCATTCCTAGAAAAGCTCTATGGAGATGTCAACAGCCTCAGACTGACCACTGCTTTCTTTGAACATATTCAAGTTGACGTCTGATGGTGAACGAAGAAGAAGATGAAGGCCTTGTGGATGAACCACAGGCAGTTTTCTTTCATCTTTTGTCCTAGTAAGATACATCATCTGTTTTTTTGTTTTTTTTAATAGAAACTTACCTTTCACAACAATCTTATGGTGGTCCTCATCATCTTATAAGCCTAAAATAGGCACACGCTTGACGTCTTGTATTCTGGATACATAATAACAGAGCTTGGCAGACACGAAAATTATGATAAGTTTTCTTTTTCTTCTTCTTGTACCATGACTAGTGGTGTACGAGATCATGTCTCTCTACAACTTCCTGTCTCCAGTACAATTTATCAAGTCTGCTGTTGACTTTTTTTCATGCCATAATGTCAACTTGTGCAGTATTTGCTCTCTTTGTCTTCCCATATCTCATTTTCCTTCAACCTTACCTGTTGTTACGACATATTCTAGCTTTCCTATTCTCATAACCTGCCCAAAAAAGGTGGATTGCTTCTTTCTAACTTGTGAAATAAGTTTTCTTTGCGAATTGGCCTCTTTCAGGTCATCCTCATTACTCTTTTTGGCTGTCCATGGTATTTTTAACATTCTTCAGTAAAACCACATCTCTATGGCCTCTAGTGCCTTCCCTAGGTGTTTACTAATTGTCCATGACTCACTCTCACATGCCAGGATTGGTTCTATATAACACTGAAGAACTCTCTTTCTTACTTCCAATGACAAAGAATTGTTGCATAAAATTCTGTATCCCTTGTTATTAATGTGCCGGGTATTTGAATTTTGCTTGATAGTGCATTCTGGGGAAGCCCTTTTCTTTAAGACAACCATTACTTCTGTATTTTTGCTATTATGGCTGAAGCCTTTATTTTCACTATCTATCACTATTGTATCAACCATTTCCTGCAGCTCATTTTCACTTTTTTGCTATTAAGGCTGAGGCCTCTATTTTCACTTTCTATCACTATTGTATCACTCATTTCCTGCAGCTCCTTTTCACTTTTTGCTATTACAGCTGAGGCCTTTATTTTCACTTTCTATCACTATTGTATCAACCATTTCCTGCAGCTCCTTTACACATTTTGCTATTACGGCTGAGGCCTTTATTTTCTCGATATTTTAACAATAAGTAAACAAAATAATAAGAACAGCCGAGTATACGCTTCGTTTCTGTGTGTGCAAAAACATGGACAATTAAATAAATTAAAAGAAAAACCAAGATCCTTAAGCTGTTGACAAAAAGAAGAACAGGAGCAATGAACACTTGACTTAACGTGAACACTGTCATACAATTCAAACTATCACAGAGTACAAACCTTTGATTCTTCACAGCAAATTCTGCAATAGAAGGCTTAAACGCCTGGTAAACCACCACAGACTTGTCATCAAATTGTGCCAAAATATGTTGGCCGTGTGATGGCCATTGCTTTGATTGCTCAGCATAGTTCTCCATCACCAAGTCCCAATTATCAGCAGCGCCTGCTTCTTGTCCATCTTCTTCTCTCATCTCAGATCTGACTGTATTGTCTTCTTGAAGAGAACTCTTGCATTCGCTCACATCCTTTATTATGTCACATGTCTGCAGGGCAGCCATTGTTTTGCAAAAAACTTTCCTTGACACTCAACCTGAAGATCATAATAAAAAAAATAAAAATTAAACACTACATCAGTGTTTCCTAAACATTTTCAAGTCCCTGCCCCCTTGGCTCCCAGAGCTTATTCCCAACTCCTGCCACGCACTTTTTGTTCTCCCTGCATTACATAAAAAACTGTAACGAGTGGAAGATACCAGCAACAGCAAATTCAAAATAGAAACAATTAATTGCTCTATTTATTCAGTTGCAATACAACATTACAGATATGCTTACTTATGAATATAATTTTTTTAACATAAATGAAACTTAATTACTTAATCCATTACAACAAACTTTCATCAACAGTATAAGAAAGTACATTAGTAACCCCACCTACTTCATTGTTCTTTAAACTGGCAATGAGATCAATGAGCCTGGTGCAGTAATATAAGCGCTAACGTCAGGGCCCTGTATAAATAGACCACTTTACACAAGTAAGCGTTAAATTAAGTAATGTTGTTGAATTTAGTCTGACCAATCCTCAACCACCTCTTTACTATTGAAGACCTCCCCCCTTGTGATCCTAAGTGGAGCGGTAATGCACACTTTGGGAACCGCTGCACTACATGAAGTTCAACATCATCACCATCCTGCTCCCTACTGAGCATAAGTCCTTAATAAATTCATGTGCTGAAGTTTTTTTTTGCTAAATGTTTCTACAGGATAAGGTAGCCAGCCACATGCCCAACCCTCCTTTGTTGACTTTTATGACATGCTTGGTAAGTTACAGTATAATTAATCTTTGCTTTTGAGAAATTTTGTACGGACTACAGGCAGATGGCACAAGAACAACTGACGACTGCAGCTGAGGTTCAAAAATGTGTGCAAGAGAGATATATGAGGACATAAATCCAGCAACCTGGGAGGATGAAGCCTGCTGATCACACCAAGTGGCAATGCTCCCTGCGGCACCACCTCAGATTGGGCGAAAAGGAGCTCTCACAACAAGTAGAAGAAAAAAGAACACGCCGAAAGGAACACCAGGTAAATAAGCAGCTGAGGGCTGTCACCTCAGGGGCACATTCCCATAGTCAGTTATGACTGAAGAGAACTAATAATACTAACTAATCTTTGCTCCACTTTCAGGCCCCAGTAACACTCCCATAATATAACTTGTTCAGTGTAATGCCCCACTTCCATAATATAACTTGCCCAGTGTAATGCCCTACTCCCATAATATAACTTGTTCAGTTTAATGCCCCACTCCCATAATATAACTTGTCCAGTATAATGCCTCCTTCCCATAATATAACTTGTCTAGTGTAATGCCCTACTCTCATAGTGCAGCATGTTCAGTGTAATGCCCCACTTCCATAATACAACTTGTCCAGTGTAATGCCCCACTCCCATAATATAACCAGTCCAGTGTAATGCCCCACTCCCATAATATAACATGTTCAGCGTAATGCCCCACTCCCATAATAAAATTTGTCCAGCGTAATGCCACACTCCATAATATAACTTGCCCAGTGTAATGCCCCATTCCCATGATACAATTTGTTCAGTGTAATGTCCCACTCCCATTATACAACTTGTCCTGTGAAATGCTCCACTCCCATAATATTACTTGCCAGTGTAATGCTACACTCCCATAAAATAAAATTTTTAAAATATGAGAATAGTCAGACTGAGGAAACTGGACAATACAGTCACATGAAAGTCTTTAGCTTTTTGGTTGTTATTTTGTTGTTCTCCATATTTCAGAGCCATACAACAGAACTAATGAAAAAAAAAGAAATGAAGCTCAGTGGGTCGTGTTCTTAGATTTCGACCAAATAAGTCACCAACTCCATTAGGATTAGGATTATCGTTTTGTTGTTGTTGTTTAACTAGGGCTGCTGAGCTTCTCACACTTTTGCAGTCAATACCAAGTTCAAGACTCCTTGGTATTATCTACATTGTAGATCTAGGGGCTTTTCCTGTGGCTTTTCTGCCATTCAGAAACGTGCTGAGTTGAGGTCATGAGCTCGTTTCTCCAGCTTGACTTGCATTTAAATGATCGTTACATCTGGTCCCAAGCTAGAAGTAAGAAGCACGTGGCATACCGTGCATTCCCCGTCATCAAAGTGGGCTCTCCAACTATGCAGAGCTAAAATACTGTGCTCTGGTTATGGGCTTTCCCAGGGAATTGTCATGTCCTGCACAGAGCCACATCTCAGCTCCCCCTGCCTACAACTGGGTCCATAGTGAGACCCCCTTTGCATGCAGTCAACTAGGTCAAAGCCAAAGAATCATGTCTGGGGCTCAAGTGTCTTCTCCCAGATTAGTGTGCAATCCTGGGTTCTCAACAAGTTTCACCACAGGGGGAATCCCTGGAAGTGTGTGGATGATTTCAAGGGGCTATTATTATAACCTAACCCCAGTATATATGCTGCATGCATCCTCTCATATATCCCTCTCTGCTGGTCTTACGTTTCATGCTGAATTCCAGCAGTCTTAGCCTTGATGATTCATTGATTGCAGTGGCATTCTCTAATTCATTCATTCATAACCCTCCACTCCCAAAGGAGCATAGGCCTTCAACAAACACATGCCAAGTCCTCTTGTCACGTGCCATCATCTCAAGTTCTTTCCACGTTCTTGTAGTGGTTTTGATGGTACTGTATGGTTGTTGTGTTACCTAGTGTAATGTATGAGGTCAGCTGTGAAGGCTCCTGAGATAAATGTAGATGTGAATTACAGAAGGCCCTTCTTACTACCACTTACGACCTCAAACATATATCTTTTACTATTATGAATGTAGCTACGTTAAAAAGTCTAGGGTACTGGAATGTAATGTGTTGTAGTAGAATATACAAACACACACAGATAATTAATAAGTCTAATAATATTAATAAAATTCTATAACACACTGAACTAACTCAGACTGTTTTAGTTTCAATATTAAAATTTTTTCTAAATTTATTTGTTCTGAACCAAGGTTTTATTTTGGTCAGAACATATGAAATGTTATGGAGTTATAAATGGAATGCATAAATATATGGCATAATAAAGTGGAATGTGTGTACATAAGTATTTTATAAGACTGGTTAATATTAATTATATTTATAATGTCTCTGGGAGAACTATTACTGGATGTGCTGTTGGGGTGGTGTCATCACACCCACTCTGTGACTAGAACTAGCTTTGTCCATTGTCTTATAGACTTTAGAAAATGTTCTATTTCCCAAAATTCAGTATATTGTGATGGGGAAATATTTATAAATAGTTAAGAGTTCTGGTGAATCCTCAGCTGGCCACTAATTCACTCATCTTGTCTGTGAAGATCTGATGCTGGATTCCGGTGGCCCACTCCTCTCGGTAGCTAGAATACAATGCTAGACTGCACCGACACCACTGTTAGGCGGCACACACATCTGCTTGTGTAATCTTGATTACTTATGTGGCACTACCTTAGTGCCACAACAGAAACTCACAATTCTGAAACAAAATTTGTGCTATGTGTCAGTACTCTATTTACTGCACCACTCTTACACAAAGCACAACACATCAACATTACACAGAATGGGTCAGATCTCTCTGACCACACAGCACATCTTACCCAGTTGTTTCCATATAGTATCAGTTCCCCAAGACTGCATTGCATCTGAGATATGTTCAATAGTTTCCTTTTATTCAATAAGATAGGTGATATGTTCCCACTGATCTCAACAATAGATCCGCCTTCCATAGTCTTAGTTAGGCGTCCATATATTTTGTTTGTCTCTAGACCCTGAACTTGGGCTGGGGACCTAGAGCGAGCACTTACTTGTCATAATCATTTTATATGATATGGCAGTATCAATCACTCGAAATATTAAAATATATAAAATAAATGCTTTCATTCTTACCAGAATTCAGAACACAGTTAATTGCTAGCAAAACTCAGCTGAGCTGCTGGCTATATGATGGCGTCCCACTAAATGTATGTAATATCTTCTGGGAAAAACACCACAGGCAATAACCGACTGTGTCCCTGGACAGAATTGTATCAAATGGCAAAAATGTGCATCTCTGTCCCGCTAATATGATTACATTTGCCCAATCACAGACTTCCCCCCTAACTTTTCAAATCTACAACCAAAAGTCAAATTTCAGTCAGATCTCAGTCAAGTATGTATTATTGTCTGTTGGTCCGTCTGTCTCTACTTGTTTTTTCATAAAAAACACGCTTGGTTCTAGGACCAACTTCATGCAATACCCTACACAAATCTGCCTCCTAAGTTATTTTTAGCCACAATTCTCCACCTTCCCCCTCTCTTTCATTACAGCTTGATTTTTGCATTTGCGTGTCTCAAGGACGAAAATTTGAAACTTTAGTGAAAGTATGGACAGTACAGTCGCTAGTCTGATATGAACAATACAGTCTTTTGTCAATATCTTCCTTGTTATCTATCCGTCTGTATAATTTAAAGTATATTAGTTCTCTGCTTAAGATGGGCTATCAAGCTAGCTAGGTTTTATATTCATAACTCTATTATTAAGAAAAAACATATTTTTTCTCAAGTTTAGTTTTTCTGAAATTTGTTCGCGAACCTTCTCTACAGCGTTTGCCGCTGAATTCAAATAAAACAACCAAGTATCGAAAAACGTCCAAGAAATGACTGTTTCAAATAAGAGCTACGGACTTTTTTTTGTCCATTTCCTTACATTGTGTCAACTAGTGACGTGAATTTTTTTTTTCTTTTACTACCAATTGCGTCTTTTAGCCTTGCTAGATTCAAACACGTGTTCAGTCATATTTTTCCTTTTTTGATCTCCGTTTCCCTCCCGTCTACAAAGGGTAAACCGTTTCGTCTGCACGTCTAACTAGTTAGTTTGAATGGCGGTAGGAAATGCGGGCATGGGCGAGCATGTCTCCTAGTATCTTACGCATTATTTTTATCCCTACATTTTATCCTTATATTTGGAGATATTTTAACGTTGTATCACGGTAAATTCATCACACATCTCCCCACCTGAAAACATGCACTACGGCAAGTTCCAAAACCAGTGATACACATAGATAAAATTACTCCTCACGCCTACCACTACTCTAATTTTGATCACAGGGGTGCCGACTGAGGAAATCTGCACCGACATTCAATGACCCCGGGATATACTCAATACTAAACTGATAAGGTTGCAATAATAAAGACCATCTCAACAATCTAGCATTTTCATGCTTAGCCTGAGATAAGAACACCAGGGGCTGATGATCCGTCTGGACCACAAAAGTCCTACCATACAGATAGATTTGAAACTTTTTTATTGCCCAGATTAACGCTAAACATTCTTTTTCGCTTGTGGAATATCCTTGCTCCACTTTATTCAATTTGCGGCTTGCATAAGCTACTGGGTTC